>JTDE01000381.1:153205-220489 GCA_014338405.1 Paragonimus skrjabini miyazakii
TCTTACTAAAAAGGACAAACAGGGACTAGACATGCCTACAAACACGCCAATTATTATGTAATCACGACCATGACAACCCGATAGGCTGTCTCAACCACTTTTGTACACACAACGTCGGCTGGTAAGTTTAGATGAGCATCGTTTTGCAGAAAGCTAACAACTTCGAGTTTCGATTGCGCAACAATATCTTAAATGAGGTTAATGAATTTACACAAACGATACGTTGATGATATGTCAATTTTTACTGACGTTACTCATTTTGACTGGTTTTTCAACTTCCTTAGTAATACTCATACCAACCTATCTTTCTCACTACGTTGAATCGAACAATGGTTTACCTTTTTTGGATGTACTCATAACAAAACGTGCGGATAGCACGGTGCAGCGCTCAGTTCACCGCAAATCGATATGGGGTGGTCAGCATCTTCCGTTTTCCAGCTTTGCTCCCATTGTATACAAACGGGGTTTGGTTAAGAGACTGTTTCACAGAGCCAGGCGTATTTGCATCTCGGATACTCTGCCGAGAGAGTGGAAGTCGCTGAGACAAAATTTACTGACAAATGGATACCCCGACAAATTCATTGATGCACATAATACAGTGAAGAAGAGCACTGAGCCCATACTGACGGCTCAAAAGAAGGATGTTTTCTTACTCTTGCCATTCAAAGGTGATTATCAGGCCAACGACATAAAGCACAAGTTGAAGTCTGCTCTGGCTAGAACAAATGCGGCTGCCCAGTTGCGCTTATTTCGAACCACCAGAGGACCAGTTCTGCGCAATCGCGAAAGTAGTTTGTCAAGTTGTTCTGCATCCCATGTTGTGTACCAGTTCACGTGAAATTGAAGAGACGTTGACCTAGGCAGAACAGATCGACAACTATCACAGCGAGTCGCCGAACACATCACGAAGTGGTTGAAACAACACATGACGCACCAGCCTCAACTTGGTGCACTGACGGCTCAAAATCTAACCCCATCGATTTCCAAACACCTCATGACAACAGGTCACCAAGTTGACCCATTAAATTCATTCAAGATATTGTTGCGCAATCGAAACTCGAAGTTGTTAGCTTTCTGCAAAACGATGCTCATCTAAACTTACCAGCCGACGTTGTGTGCACAAAAGTGGTTGAGACAATCTATCGGGTTGTCATGGCCGTGATTACATTATAATTGGTGTGTTTGTAGGCATGTCTAGTCCCTGTTTGTCCTTATTTGTAGGATGTATATAACTGGCATATTTTACGTTTGTGACTGATGAGCGTAAATGAAGTGTTAACATATCGCAACATATGTCTTCTTTCTGCTGTGATGAAGTGGTTAAAAGGAACTCAGTGCTTCAAACATGACTCATATCCAAAGGACTAGTGTCCGTGTTCCATGATGAGCAAGATGGAGAAGAAAACGCTAAACCTACTGCTCACGTTTCTGATCATGTGTCCCCGCTCAAGTATGCATCCCCGGTTAACACAGAAAACAAAAACCTACAGTCTGAATATAAGACTCATATAAACAATGGTAACATAAGTAGCACTGACAACAGTATGTCAGTAACCGATGCTTGTGTCTGACAGTCATAACAGTCGTGGATTTGTACATGTTTAGGTATTGTCAGAACGACCAGACATACGAGTGAATCAGAGCTTTCAAGTGAAGCCTACGTACCGATGCAGCCGGATGGTGGGCAGCGGTAGGATGAAAAATGTAATAAACGGATTACAGGGGACTATTGACAGTGTAATGTCAGACATTTAGCTTCAGCAATTGAAAGAATTTCCAAAAACCTGCGGTGACGCACAACTTTGATTAGCTGCAGCACAACCAATAAAGCTAAAAAAGAATGTTTTATGGATCATTCACATTACAGTGACGTGGTGTAAGCGAAAGATCGTTCACGTTAAGAAGTCTGACATATCATTGGTGCACTGTTTCCGTAAAAGGTAAAACCAAGCTGGAAGCTTTGTTTGTTGAGAGGATAATTAGTTATCTTAGTTAATAAACAAAAATACGTTATTTATACATCAGCCGGCATTCGGTAGTAAGTCTGATAAGGTCAGACTGCAGATATATAGCCGTGTGGCTATACCGCCCTCGCCCAAACTGGGACAAAACGTGTAGATGGTAATAAGAAGTATCAGCACGCTAATTCTTCGTGATATTTTGACCGTGGGCGGAGAAGATGTCAATGGTATGGGATTAACTGCGCACATCCACATTAATAGGATATGAAGAAGTGTGCTGGATTGTCAGGCCGGAGGTGCGAGTATTCAAACACTCGGCGGAATGCCTCAACGCGGGGTGAGCCACGTCTACAAACCCGGAACGATCGGATGGCGGACAACTGGGGCAATCGGATGAGTCATCGCTCGATCGGATCGGACCAACGGGCGAGACACAGCAGACAAAAAGGGATGGACGACGAAATCGGAGGCACGATTATTCCAACACTCGCAGGAATATCTCAACACTGCCATGGAATACTACCATAGGCCATTGTGGATAGATGGAGGACAATACCAGCGACCGGACAGGCCATCGCTCAACAAAATCGGATCAACGGACGAGGAAAAACCCCGAATAGAATGCGCCGATCACACACATAAACCGGGCGTAAACCTGGGGGTGTTGTGGGCTGGAATGATGACTCATAAATGTGAACGCACGCGTAGCATGCTAACTAGCGTGTTGGACAATAAAGATTGTGCTTTATTGGACGACTTTTTGCTACAGAAGTATTCCGCAGTGGAAAGTGTCAGTTTGATGAAGACACATAGGATGTATGGGATGTTACTGTTAAACTTCCCCACGCTCACGCTGAAACATTCAAGGACAGTCCATTGTCAAGGCAAAATGACCCGGTTTCAACCTACCGCTGCCCACCATCCGGCTGCATCGGTACGTAGACTTCACTTGAAAGCTCTAATTCACTCGTATGTCTGGTCGTTCTGACAATACCTAAACATGTACAAATCCACGACTGTTATGACTGTCAGACACAAGCATCGGTTACTGACATACTGTTGTCAGTGCTACTTATGTTACCATTGTTTATATGAGTCTTATATTCAGACTGTAGGTTTTTGTTTTCTGTGTTAACCGGGGATGCATACTTGAGCGGGGACACATGATCAGAAACGTGAGCAGTAGGTTTAGCGTTTTCTTCTCCATCTTGCTCATCATGGAACACGGACACTCGTCTTCCGGATATGAAATGGGTGAATGAAAAAATGTTCTCACAGTGCGATTTGCGTGACAAATACTACATACACATCAGCTTTTACGCTAGTGAACTGAATTAACTGAAAATGCCCCTATTGCTTTCAGCCACTGACTGTGATGGCTGAGTTTCTACGAACCTACAGGACTGGCTAGATCCACATTTTTCAAGCTACTGTAGTATGTGTTCCTTCTTCTACTTGCCAGCATCTCTAACCCTCATATTTTGTGCCTGTCAGTGTTAGCACTGATCGCGACTGGTCAGAGTAGTGTGCAATTAGCTGACGTTCTCATGCGGTTCGAATGTGGTTCGGTGTGTGTACAGAATTATCGCGTCCATAAGCCCAATGATTTAGTTGCTGATAGTTTTTATCAATCCGCTTTAATCGTCTTCAGTTTGAACTGTTTTCCAGATTATGATATACACATTCATTAACGCTTTGTGGAATTGTCGTTCGATTGCGAGACAGAGCACTGGCATGCTAATTCCATAATGCTCCTTTCCTATTCATTACACTCTAGCCATCTTTTCTTTAACATCCTTTGAAGCTTCTGTTTACGAACACCGGCCTTTATCACGCAGTAGCGGCAAAACAACTGTTTTGCGTGTAAATCATTCCACGGATTGACAACTGTCACCTGTTCTCCCAGTTTTCGTATGAAAACCACCAGTACATATGCCATCGATCTGACGGTTGCCCTTGTAATGGTCAGAACACAAGAGCTGAAAGTAAAGGGTGAATGACGGAGACTATCTCTCCGTGCTGGGGTCACGCGATAATGGTTCTTATATTCAAGAAAGGTATCAGCATCTCTTGCGAAAATCATAGGGGGATTAGTTTTATCCCAGTCGTTTCAAGGGTTTTTGCATCTATTATACTTCGTCGACTCAATGCAGTTCGGGAGTTAAACATTAGGAAAAAACAAGCAGGGTTTTTCCTGGCCGGGGATGTATAGATCACACTTTTACCCTTCGTTAAATTCTGGAACAGCGTCATGTGTACCACCGGCCAACAATTGCCGTATTTCTAGACTATAAGGGTGCGTTCGATTCGGTGGATGGATCTACAATTTTAGAGTCACTTAAACGCAGGGGTGTACCGACCAGGTATGTGAACATACTGTCGATGCTCTATTCCCATACTTCGGCTCAGGTTAAGGTTTACGGTGAGCTGTCTGACAGTTTCAGCACCAGGAGCGGCGTTCGTCAAGGCTGCCGCCTTTCACCATTTTTGTTAAATTTCGTCATGGCCGAAATAATGGAGGATTGTCTCCGGCAGTCACAAGATGCCGGTGTGGACCTACTACCTCGTGAAAGACTGAGTGACCTTGATTATGCTGACGACAAGCGGTTACTGTTTGACAAGCTTCAAGCAGCGCAAGCAACGCTAAGTGCAATTTCACGTTCTGCTAATTACTTTGAAATGCACTTTTCAGCCTCAAAATGCAAAATGCTTCTGTAATATTGCTGTGACTAGGTGGACTTAATGTTAGAAAATGAAATCATAGAGGTTGTTGACCGGTTTATAGACCTGGGAAGCTGTAGCAGCGGCGACGGCGGCGGATGAGGTGTAGGGAATGAAACAGAAGCGCGTTTTTCCAAGGCTAGAACGGTGTTTACTAATCGGAGGCACTTATGGCGACAGAAAGGTATCTCTCTGAAGCTTAAGGACCGCGTATATCAGACAACAGTGAGGACCGTATTACTATACAGCAGCGAAACCTGGTCACTCAGGGTAGAAGACTTGAACAATCTTCAGGTGTTTGCCCACCGATGTCTGCGTTCAATCGCTCGTATCGGGTGGCACAAACAAGTGACCAACGAGGAGGTTAAGAAGCGGGTGTTTGGCACTGACTATCAAGAAAGTTCTTTTGCTCAATCCCTACACTTGCACAAACTTAGATGGTTAGACCATGTACTAAGGATGCCAGCTAGTACTTTGCCACACAGAGCACCTTTTGCCGAAGTTGCGGCCGATTGGCGCAAGGTGGACAGATGACTTGGTGTAGACAAATAAAATCGTTTACGAAGGGGTTGGCTATTGTAGACAGGGTTCGTCTTCTGGGTTGGATCCCTCGCGATTAACAGAGTCGGTGGCTTGAGACGTTAGGTGAGATGGCGGCAACCGAGCTCAGTAGCATAAATGTTGTTGATGTTTGTCCGAGTTATCTGTGAAGTCATTGCACTTAGCGACGCGGGGCAATAAAAGCTGCAAGGAAGCTGTCTTGCTCATGACGCCTTACTTTCAATTACAGCTCGGTTGTTTGTTTGCAAGGTGTAGGCGCATTGATGCTGTATGTTTGATTGTTGACGTAGCTATTTTTTAGTGGTTAGGTCCCCTTCGCTTTTCCTTCTTCTCTCTTCCTAAACAGGATTTGCTTTTTCTTCTTTGTGGTTGTATGGCAGTTAAGCATCAGTGTGAACCACTGATGTATTGCTGTCTATGATGATGATGAAAGGTTATATTCCACACATACGACCCAACCGACTTTTACTCGACCAACCAATCAATAACGTTAGAACGTAAACAAAAAATATGTGCCTATGAACCCATGTAGGCAGGGCATGTTCACACACGAACTACATAAACTAATCGGATACAATAAAGATGAATCTTGAAGACCTCGTAATTTGACCCGAAGTCTCTCTGTAGTGATTTTAGAAAGATTCCCAGTATATATTTCTGAGAAATGTATCATCTAATCAAGTCACCAATCTGGTTTACTAAATATATGTTTTTGATAATAAGTGTGCAATAAGCTGTAACCCCAAATGTAAGTTATTTGATCAATGGGCTTGGCTTCACAGCTCAAATAGTAGGACACCTGGTGTGTTTCTGTCGCTGGTGCGGGTACAGCAAGGAGTAAATGTCTCACAAATAATTCCATTCTCAATATGTTTCTTTTATCATGCTTCATTAATCAACGTCGGCTAACGTGATTATACTCTGCACAAAGGTTTAGACAGTCTTCTAGTGATAGTTAATTGAGACTGTTGATAGAGTATTGGTGGTTGCAATCACTAATTTGAATAAGGGTGGGGGTCATGGGGGACCACTAGCAACAAATGTTGTTTGACAACAGAGAAAGACGATGTGGTCTGTCGTGACAACAAAAGACGTTCGGCCTGCGAAGCTGTTCCTTGCATGAAGTCCCGTACAAAGTTATGTTATAACACAGAACCACAAACGCGTACAATCATTTGCACGATTAACGTGTATTCACACCCATTAGGCAGCAACACATTGTCAGTCGCCCTGGTGGCACATCACCCACAGTGCGTACACACTATAGTCGGTTCTGGTCCATCGTCTTCCTGGCGTTGATACTTGCCTTTCGGTTCCCGAATGCACACACTGCACTACTCATAAACAAAGCTTTCTGTCATACAACAGTCTATTTGCAATCGCTTGGCTCCCAGATTAGCAACAGTGCACTGGCATTGATCGACTTATAAGATACCCACAGATTACCGCAATGTAGTCTATAGGTTGTTCAGCCTGCTGTTCCTATTGTTCGTCAGTTTCCTATGTGTTAATTTCACTCTTTGTTTGTGCAGCGAGCTCCAATTGTAGCGAAAAGGCGTCCAATAAAGCACAATCTTTATTGTCCAACTCGTTAGTTACCATGTCACACGAGCGCTCGCGATTTTGAATCACAATTCCAGTCCACAACACCCCCTGGTTTCCGCCCGCACGTCGTGTGCACTTCTACCCGGTTTAGGTGTGTGAGTTGCGCCTTCTACCCGGGGGTTTTCTGCCTGCTTTTCCTCGGCCGTTGATCCGATTTCGTTGAGCGATAGCTTGTCCGATCGCTCGTGCTGTCCTCCGTCTATCAACCGTGGGCTTTGACTGTAGTCCACAGCTGGGCCGAGATATTCCTGAGAGTGTCGGAATAATCACGCCTTCAATTTGGTCATTCATTCTATTCCGGCTGCCACGTCTCGCCCGTTGGTCCGATCCGGTCGAGCGATGACTCATCCGGTAGCCCACGCCGTTCTCCATCCGCTTACCGTGGGTGTTTGAACGCACCTCCCCCCTGCGTTGGGGTATTCCGCCGTGAGCTGGAATGCTCGCACTTCCTGCCTGACCATCCCCCACACAATGACCGAAACGAGTGCTATCAGACTATACTGATGTATGTCTGGGTGCAGTTCTTTTTAGAAACTAGGTGTCATTAGCCCCTACCTTTCTACACACTAAACTTCATGTCATTTACATTGGATTAACTTTAATTGATTGTCATAGTCACTTAACACTGGTTTGGCTAAAACCGAGTGCCTTCACTTTATAACCAACAATAATGGATTTCTTACCGTGTTGGATCGGGTTGTTTTACATATTTCGTGAGGGTGGTGATCAACTGCTTTTATCATATTTTGAATGGCGCGCAATGCGAGAAAGAGATCGGATCGAAAATCTGATGAACTGACAATAATCACTGTTGGATAATTCACGCGATTCTCAAAAAACAATATCCTACCCCGTCACTGATCACTCGCAACAAAAAGGAAATTATTTAGAAAGTTGATTTCAAAATCAATATTGATTTAGCCGTGAACAAGTGGGTTGTACTTGATCTTTTCAACAGAATACAGAATCTATTTAGTTAGACACATATATTATAACGAAATCAAAGACTGTTCATGGGGGTTAGGTAAAATTCAGTCTGGAAATCTCAGTAAAACTTGAGAACACTGAATCTGACAGGTTCGGGCAACCTTGATAAGTGAAGCAACGAGTAAAGGAGCTGAGATGTAACAAGACGACAAATACAAGATGGTGAAACATTTCAAACGAGGGAGCAATTATTATTATTATTGCATTTTAACAGGACTGACCCATTTCCACCAGCAGATGTGAGAACAGGTTAGTAGGATTTCGTATTAATCGATTTTTACTGGACAGTGAGTAAACGAGACAAAAGGATAATGAAAAAAATGTAAGTTCTGCCACAAAACGCAAAACAACTTGGAGCATAACTGATAAGTAGATAACGTATGTGACATAAATTAAACATCACTCGAAATTGATCTCAGTTGTGCATTCCCATAGAATTTCTAGTCAGCCCGTTCAAGAAAAAGCACTGTCAAGAGCTCGTCAGTAGTGCGTATCCATACTATCATAATCATTATCACGATCATAGCAGCTATGAGCCTGACCAGAAGGTACTGTGGCTCAACAGTGACGTGGAATATCCTAGAAGAAAACGTTACTAAGCGGGTTGAAAATTATTAAAGGAACACTAGGCGAAATAACTAGAAATGGTATGGATACAGATACGCCATTGACTGCGATACATCGCCATCTCGGATAGCGTCTCTAATCAGCGAACTGAGTGATCATGTGGATCCCATCCAGCAAGGTGACACCTACCCACTGTGCTCAGTGGAGCAGTCTGGGTCTTCATATTTCGTGACCACGGTGTTGCTTGACCACCAAGCGGTTTTACCCAACTATTGGATGTCTCACTGTATAATACCTGTAATGGTAAACCATCAGATGACGTACGGAGTACGTGACCCAACCACCGCAAGTTGTGTACCGTGATTAGTTGACCGATCGATCGCGCATCCCGAGCGTTCCGGAATACACGCCGGCGAACTACCACATTACTCATGCGATCAGTTCACCAAATATGGGCTAATTGACGGGGACAACGATGATCAAATACAACAAGCCTGCTGATATCTTCCTTGCGAACACGCCACGTTTCCGAACCATAGAGCAAAACAGAACGTACGCAAACATGCAATAGTCTTCCTTTCAGCGACAACCTAATGTCTTCGACTCCATAGATGACACCGTTTGGCAAACGCAACTCGTGCCTTTGCTATTCTAGCTGACATATCTCATCAGCAATATTACAGGCTGACGAGATAGTGCTACCCAAGTATGTGAAACTGTCCACAGTCTCAAGCGGATTACCCGCAATGAAAGAAGTAGGAGTGGATGTGACCCAGTCTTGAAGCAGCACTTTGTACTTTGAAGGTGCGAAACGCAATGTATATAAACTAGCCCGGTCACTCACCTTGTTCAACGTGGTCTGCATGTTTTCGGTTGAGAGGCTAAGTAAAACAATATCGTCCGCCTACTCCAGATCGGTCAATCTAACACCGGGAAGAAGCTCAACAACAAGGCCACTAGATTTCTCAAACATACCCTCCAGAATGTCGTCCATGACAAAATTGAACAGGAAGTGGGGAATCGGACACCCCTGACGAACATCACTATAAGCGATGAACGCCCGAGACAGTTGTCTATAAACTCTCATCCTGCTTACACAGTGGGCATACAATGATCTTAACAGATTCATATATTCCTCTGGCACTTTCTTGCGGAGAAGACAGCTCCAGAGAACGTTACGAGCAACTGATTCGAAAGCAGCCTTGAGGTCTAAAAAGACCAAGACTGTCGGCCTATGTCTGAATTCCTGCCAAGCTTTCATGTTCAACTTATATCAACTCAACTCCCAACTACTGAACAATAATCAGAATGTCGCTAAACTAGTGTATTGGTTCCTGTTCTTTAATCTTGGAGGGCAGCCCAAGTAGTAAAGTCGTCCACTGGAGTTCACAGGACAGATACCGTGTGACTTCTCAAGACGGTCAGGCAATCTGAGGACTAGTCATATGCGAATATGGCCGAGCGTTTGCATACGATAATTTAGTCGTGTTTGACGTGAGTTCAACTAAATAGTGGTAAGCACGATTGTTGCATGAAAGTGTAGCCGGAACTCTAATTTTTTCATTGTCTAGGATACGCACTACTGACGAGTTCTAAGAAGTGAAACTCAAACAAAATGCTTCTTTCCTGGAAGGACTAACTCGAAAATCTATGCAACTGCGATAGTGGCAGTCAGTTGTGAGTTGTGTTCAACTTATAATATGTAACTCGGTTTCGTTATGCTTAATCTTTTGCAATCTATCAAAAATGTCCGTAATCATTACGATAAGGTAACACAGTAACTTATGGCAATGGTAAAAATTATACAGCCATTCAGTTTTTCTGCATTAATCTTACCGTACTCGTGTGTATAACACAGCTTCTACTGCGAATTACGCTTCCAAAGTTTCCTTTCAAAGGGAGGCCACGAATGAGTGATAAAGACAGTGGTGAAAATGATCTCATCACAACTGTACGGTCATCCTTGTGTGCCGTGGCATTACTAAGACGGAACGCCTGTCTAAAGTTAGCCCATCAGTTAGACACAGATTTTCTCGAGTATTAGGTAAGTACCATTGCTCTGTTTCCGGGTTGCTTTGGTAGCTCTCTGAACTCACTATTATACTACCAAGAATCGTGGTTAGCGTTTCCTTCATATAGCGCGGAGGCCAACCGACCGAATTGAGACTGTGGCAGATTTTAAGTTTCTAACAAATACAGTTAGACAAATCAAGTAATATCGTGCGGATGTTTTGAGTAGAACAACGACCATCTTTTTGTGCAACCGATAGGTGTTACTATTGGTTTCTGATGCACTAAGTACAATTTTAGTTTCCATGAGGCGGGTAAAATAATTGTTTCAACAGGTACAGTATCACTAGAGCCTCTGACTGTATGGATAGCAATTCCGGTTCTTTGGGTTAGGGGACTGGTCATATTAGATAATAACAAAGAGGCTGACTATGTCGTTCAAACGTTGAAACTCTCTACGTTGCCAGTTCTTCTTTCCGCTTGCCAAGGAATCAAACTTTTCTTGTCATATTTCCATCATTCATCAGTCATATATCATGAGGTCTTGACCACTTAGTTTATGGATATGGGTTTTGGACTGACCTGATGTGGTCACCGTCACAACCCCATAACAAACCCGTAAGATTCGTTAACTTAACTAGCCAGAGGTTCAAATCGACAATTAGTTTAAATTTACCACGGAGATGTTTAAGTACTAATGTGCTACAGTCTCTTGTAGGTGGTATGCTCCATCTATGTTTGGAAGTGCTGCAGCGTGATAACACAGTTTATCATCCTAGTCCTTTGCGGAATGATAACACACGGAGTGGTCGGATAATTTTGGTCCAGCTATTTTTCTTACCTTGCTTACGTATTTTTCTTACGACATGAGTTCCTAGAAAATATAGCCTACCCTTTGTGCATCCGTCTCCAAAGATAGCTGCTTTGACATTTCTGACAAAATGAGACTGCTTAGAAAATCGGTCGGCCTTATCATGAAATATATCATCCGTTCACGCTGGAGGTTAACTTCCGTGAAAACTTGAGAAAAAGACGATAGAATAGCAGTAGTTATAAGGTAAAACCGGAATGATAAACAGGACTCAGTTTCCAGACTCGTATTTTTGTACTTAAACATTCAAACCCAAGATGCTTACACCTCGTTATTTATAACCAGTAAACTATCGACAGGGAACCGATGCCCCTGAGAGAGCCGTCTTGCAGCTTACAGCGCTCCACACGATTGTTTATCCCTACTTGACGGATACCTCAGTCGAAGAGTAGCAAACTCTCTTCGTAACAATCCTTCCTAACGTCCTTAGTCAACAACTATTCGGCTCACGCTATTTTCAACGGGATTGATAAGCACGACTAAAAGTTCTCAAATCTTTAATGACAGCGACCATTTGCTTGTTGCGCGATTACCTATCAACCACTTCATGTCAGTCAGCCTGGAGTCCGACACTGAGTGTGAGGTCAGCAAATATCCGGTTGCCATTATTAACGCATTGCTCGATCATTTAAATGAACAAGGTTTTAGTGGCTAGATCAGTAAAATTGTTTGCTGTTTACTACCTCAAGACAAGTTTCTCGACTCACTTGCCGTTTATCTGTTGAAGGCCTTGGTTGCATGTAATAGAACAAAAAATCAATGGTGAAAACTGGTCACGTTAGCTTCCGCGTCCCGCAATCTAACTGTGGTTATACGGACAAAGTCGGTCAAACTGTAGCCTAATTAGTCTGCATTTTGAAAGAATGAAATTCCTGTTGAAAGCTGCACTTTTGTACTAATAACAAGAGCAGTTATAACTTCATATCTCCGTTTGTTCTTAATTAGCTCTCCGTTATTATGTTGCGTTCATTTTGTGTACGCCACTAGAAAGTATTTACACTTACTGGCACTTTCAAAGTAGAGAGCCCGCTGTTCCTCGCCAAAGAACTCTCTGAAAAGTGGGTAGGGTTTCTTTCTTCGCATATGTCGTGGTTTGGGCGGTTTGGTATCCACCCACTTCGGTATTTCATGCTGCATTCTCCTGTTCATGATGTCTTCGTCTTCTTTTTGGGTTACTGTGGAACCAAATTAGTTTGATTAGTATAGACAAACTCGCAAGCAACAGCTGAAATACGGTGATAAACTAATTTCTGATATGATCGGACTAATTCACATATCCATTTAAAAGTTCATTGTAACCAATCCATAATCCCGTCACACACAAGTGGAAATACGGTAGCGGAGAGTGGTCAGGAGCTAAATTAACCTAACGCTAGCATAATTCACGTCTGATTGCAGCTTTTACAAGTAATAAGAATTTGCAGCAAGCCTATTCTGATAAGAATCACCATATTTGAGCTTCTTTCTTCCAACAGGTAAACCGTAGCGCATATTCTCGTCATGACCGCGTTTGAAACTCCTGTCATACAGTTACAAGACAAACTTACTGATTAGTTTGTCACTGACCTAACATCAGACATGACCGAATTGTTGTTTTTAAATGCTCAATCAGTTTCGCTTGACACTAATGTTTAGGTTATCTGATCGTCTATATTGAGAGCTTAGTTACTACTGATGATTAGTTTGGGATTTGACTGGGGTGAAATAAACGGTCAATCACCTTCGAATAGTGTAGTTTGCCAAACCAAACGTGCCAATCAATCTGCCACAGTTGACAGGCCTTGTTTGGCCTGAAAGACCAAAGAAGCGATCTGATTGACCGTAGTTCCACAGATGTTGGAGCCGTAGAAATTGTCAACAGTTCATTTTGTTGCCCCACATGTAGAATGTGGGGAACGATTACTACAGTCCAGTTTACTTTCTGGCTTTCACAATTTTATGACACGTAACAATTAAAGTATTGCTATCAACGACGATAGAGTTAGTGTCTTAACCCTGTCTTATAAATATGTTTTGCATGTTTAAATTGTTTGAAGGATATAAGAACGCTAATGTTTGTCTCACGCGAAGGAATGACAACACTGTGAACAGTTTTAATCAGAACAGTGGTTTATGGAGTTTATTGACGGCGAGTATTTGAAAAGTTGCCATTAAAAACTGGCGAGGAAGTGGACTCACCGATAATTACCGGACCTGACTAGTTTCGACATTGTTACTGTAGAATTGGTTTAAGTATGTGTTATTTAAAAAAGTGATGTTACAACTCAGTTACCTACAGCACGGCCGCTCTCTTATCCTCAAGCTTCGTTTTGATGATCAACAATCAAATCGTGAAAGTAACCTTCACAGCTTTTCAAACCCGGATGTCGTGCTTAATTCCGACATGTAGTGTTCGTTTTTGTGACACGACTGATTACTGAGGTTACATGTCAGACACTACTCATATTAAGTCGCATCGTCAATGCTCCATTTGAAAGCCGGCGACTAACTGTTATTAGTTCAAATCTCATCTGAGATCTGATATTGATTTGTTTTTCTGCACAAGCACCGTCATCAAGCACAGCCATGTTAAGCCAACCCAAAACCTGTCCGAATTTTTTAAAAAATTTGAGGATCGTTGGTCTTTAATGGTCGAGGCCGAATTTTGGCATCTGACAGGTAAATGCCAATGGTTCAGCTGCGGTCATATCGAAATCCAGGCGGTCAAGTGGGGACATTTTCACAACTCGGCAACAACGTTACACACTGTTTCAACGCAATCCGATTGACAACCACCAAAAATAGACATATTTTGTGGGTAATTGTTGTGAACGCCTTATACGGATTCTTATATCGACAGAAGTCTCAAGGCTGTTGAAGTGAAATATATTCCATTCAAGTAACCACGATGGGGCATAAATCAATGCGATAACGGTGGATTATATTTCGCCGCAGAAAACTACGCCCAGTGTTGACAACTCTGATAGTAAGCTGCATTTGACTAATGGATAAACGCCGCAGGTCCCTGCACAAAAAGTGCTGTATATGCTCAACTTCACTGCGGTTATGACGGAAATTTGAAACTCACATTTGGACCCGATTTCTTGCACACCCAACGTTGTCATTTGTAATCTATCCAGTAGTGCTGCAGATGGACCGTTTTGACAGAATTCCTCAGGCAATTCACGTCGGAATCCAACAGCCATTTAAGCCGTACTACTGATGGGTAGCGTACTTGGTTTGTTGATTTAGGCCAACAACATAGGGGTATCAACTGGGTGGATGCAAGACAACGATTGTGTTTCACCTAATTGTACTTCAAATCCAGAATGTGACATTAATCTGTTCACAGGCACTTTTTTTATTCAATTAAGCGGAAGTCCGTTAAAGAAATGTGTCAGATTACTCACGTACGTCAGGACTTTCCAGCTGAGGTGTTTTTCTAGGTCCAGGTCGCACCCGTGCTATATACGATGTAAAATAAAAATATCCATGGTTAGTAGCCAGTCGATGATCAATGACACCAAGCTCTATCCATCGACGAAATCCTTTACTTTTGAGGCAACTCTATATGTAGGAATGTATGATATAATTCCTTATGCATAGACAAGAAGTAGGTACAAAATATACATAATGTGCGCCGTGTGTAACTTGCTCTACGAACACTTCATTCACACATCGCGCGTGTACTGTATAATTCATAATGCACGGCTGATAAACCAGGTTATCATATCAATATGTTATGTTGCGTATATATATTCATATATTTATATCACCATCATCATCATAGACAGCAATACATCAGTGGTTCACACTGATGCTTAACTGTCACACAACCACAAAGAAGAAAAAGCAAACCCTATTTAGGAAGAGAGAAGAAAGAAAAGCGAAGGGGACCTAACCACTAAAAAATAGCTACGTCAACATTCAAACATACAGCATCAAGGCGCCTACACCTTACAAACAAACAACCGAGCTGTAATTGAAAGTAAGGCGTCATGAGCAAGACAGCTTCCTTGCGGCTTTCCCTGTGGTATATAAGTATTCTTATTTATGTATACGGTGAGTTCGTATAATTATGCGCGTATTACAACGTACATGCGCAATATATGTTGAGTGCCGCAGATTAAAGCATATCTGTTTGACGTCTTAGCAGATATGCACAGGAGGGCCATCGGGATTGCTTTAAAGACCGTTGACTGCACACAGTCAACGCTTTTTGATGATGATTGTTAAGAGTCATTTTTTTGAGTAGACTTATTTTATCCGGTGATGGTTTCGACGTATTTTTTCTATATACAGCCACCGATATCCAAAGGGTCAGATATCTAGGCCATATACTAAGGATATCAGCTAACCGTCCGTCACACTGAACACTTTGCCAACGCTGTGGACGACTGGCGCAAGGTGCGTGGTGGATTGATGATCTGGCGTATTGGAATGACGTCGTCCATTCAGGGGCTGGTCATTGTAGGCCGGGTTCGTCTCTTGGGCTCGGGACCTGTTGACTCATAAAGTCGGTAGCTGGAGACGTTATGTGAGGTGGCAGTTAGTCGGACCCAGTGGCGTGAATGTTGTCGTTGTTTGTCCGAGTTGTCTGTGATGTGGGTGCACTCACTAATGGATGCCACTGAAAGCCGTAAAAAAAAGTGTCTTGTTGATGACGCGTTAGTATCACATATTGTTCGGTTATTTGTTTGCAAAGTATGGGCACACTGATAGTGAATGTATGAACACAGACAAATCTATTAGTACTAGTTAAGTCTCTTCCCTCTCCTTTTTATCTTCTCTCTTCTTGTACACAGTTGGACTTTCTCTTCCTGATTGTGTGATAGTTAAACATCAGTGAGAACCGCTAATTTATTGCAGTCTATAATGATGATAGTGTGCGATATGAGGGATGAAGTATGCTCTTTACACTAAATATCTCGATGTTTTACAGTAAGAATAAACACACAGTAAACGGGACGGTTCGAACCACGCCTTGAAGCTGACCATCGTACAACACCAACAGTTCCCATTAGGTCCGAATTCATTAACCAGAGCTGGCCGAAACAAGATCCAAGTCAGAGACCTAAATTGTTTGCTGTTTGACCACCAGTCTTACGAGAATGGAAATTCTGAATTACTACAGCCAACACTTCTTGCTCCTGTGATCGCAGCTAGTGCAACCGGACAGTCACAGGTGGCCCGTTCACATCCAGTTCAAAAACAGGAGTCTGTACACTCGACCGTATGATCAACACAAAGGTACCGTTACTAATAAGCTACAGCAGAGACGGGTTTCAACAAGTCTTAAGGATAACTACGGACTTTCCGTTAACTGCCTACCGTGCGCAAGATGATTTAAATTAAGCTAAGCGAAATATTGACGTGCACTCTATAAACCGATTTCGATCTGAATATCACGTTTTCAGTAGCTCGGCATTTCTCAAGTGGCAATATAGAAATGAAATCTACCGCCCTAAGAAGTATGTAATCTGGGTTCGACTTACATAGCAGATCAAGCCACTCATTAAGCAATTACATGACCTATGGTGGCTTTTTGATGGTTTGACTGTGAATGCCTTTTAGATATGCCAAATTTGAACAGACATACCTACTTCTTACCAGATGGAAATAATAGCATATGCTCGTCTTATTAAGAATTAGTAAGTAGACTGTCTTCATTATGAGATCTAACCTTTGGTTCAATCAAACGATCAAATATACACACCCATTTAGATTGGTTAATGAACAGCTAGATGGTTGTTCGGTCCACTACACTATTTGACTGATGACTTCGAACTTCTCAAGCGCACAGTCTACACGTGCTTAGGGTTTGCCTTTTAAATCAGCTGGTCGAAACCCATCATTGAGTGCGAATGTCAACTGATTTTTTTCGACTACAAAAAATAATTATGCCAATAAAAAACCTTGCCAACTTACTATTCACGCCGTTGAAATCGTCAAGCAGACTGAAATGTAGTGCAAAACTGACAGTTTGTGATTGTCTTCGAAGGTTTTTATAGAACATAGTTCTCTTTTTTATTAAATGTAGCCTTCTTTATGAAGCTAGTTAAAACGGAAATTCAGTAGGTAGATATGTAAGAGTTGCAGAATAATTTTGTTTGATTTCATCCGTTAGAAAACGTAGTACATCAGTAAGAAGAAAAAGGATCTGACAAATTATGCGTTACTCATACCGAGAATTTGTCCACTTCGTAAAATAAACAAGGACGCACCCAAAACACGTTTACGAATTCTCAAACACTGTTCATATAAGATCATGCAAGAAACCTCCTCGTAAATACGATAAGTTAGTCCAAAATGTTCAAACGTTGCTGATGTTGACTCTCCTTGGCTCAAATAAAATCGAAACAGTTAAAAACTAGACGATTAGTTGATTCTGGTTATCTGCTTTTTGAATCCAGAGTCCTACTAATCTAACTGTATCTGTGTTCCACTTATCCAGCTGGTTGATTTCCACCAACATTAATAGTGATTGTCAGCAGCAACATCAGCATCATCAATGCATCAGTGGTTGATACTGAATAGTAATGAACAAGGGACTATGCAGGTGTAAACTGTAGTTAATAAGTCGTTAAAAGGAACCGACGAGATTTCATTTATATAATTTCAACAGCCAAACTAGAACAATCAATAATACGATGCTCACAACTTGTAAGCATAAAAGTGAGCTGCTTTCACTGGCCGACATTCTTCCCTGTTGCGAACCTTATCAACGCTCACTAAACAATTGATGTCTATTGATGAGTTCATTCGTGCATTTTCCTTGAACACAACTTCGTAATTTTTCTCAATCTGGCATGTAAATGTGGAAAAAACTAACTAATCGAAGGCCAAATAGTTTTTCACAGAGTGCCTACCTAAGCGCCGTCCTTTTCATATCTTCACCAGTAAGCGTCTCATTTGAAGTGAGCATTATACCACCTTCCTGACTGACTTCAGCAAGCAGCTTTTGTCCTTGATGATTGATAACTGGATAAATAAGTGTTCCCGCTTGAGGTTGTATCTATTGAAATAAAGAAATGTAACTGAACAGGTTAACTAAATTAAAACGGGTTACCACCATTTCTCCCCTCTAGTATGCCCAACAGAAAGACGAGATGATACTGTTTTGCTGTCCCAAATAATGTAATCATGACTACTTCATCTGTTCCTAAGTCGTAATCTTAGGTTCCATTAAGACGACTGACAAAATCTATGCAAACGATTCTGGAAGAAGTTCGCATCAACTGCGTGATTGTACGTTCTATAGCTGATTGATAGTCTCATCGTTTATAGATTATTCCTGGATTGTTTATGGATTACTTATTCGTAAGCCGTATTTTTTACTGTAGAGCAGCACACAACAAGCACGTTTACCCTTTAGATGACAATCTGTCCTTCAGTTAATGTGAAAAAAGGTCAGTCAGTGAGTAATGTTTGCTCGGCTATCCACTTTGATAAAACCATCCTAAACTGTATGCATGAGAACGGTTTGTCTATCCTTTTATGCAACACTGGTTAACAAACAATTTACACTACCTTCCGAGTAATCAGTCGTAGGCGCTGTAAAACTTTTTTGATCAAGTCTTCTTCTTTAAACTGAGTTGAGGGTGAGCGCATCTTTCCTGATCTGCAAATTATGAGGTAGAGTAGTATATGTTTACAAAATACGAATCACAGCACACGTGCAGGAGGAAGTCCAAGTATTGTGATACCAGTTCTAATGAGACTCGTGTTTAATTTCGAAAACTGGAGTTGCAAACAATGTTCAGTTTTTGTCAGTTAACATCGCGACTTGGTGATGATACTCATGGATCGTTCAAACCTGAGTTATTTCTTAAATGTGAACGCTTATTCGGTCCATAAGTATCAATATATTGAGTTGTACTAATTTAATTGCATATCTTAAAACTACGTAGGTAAAGTGTACACCAACCGTGAACATAATATACTCGGAAACTTTGCGTTCTTTTAACCAACGTGAATTCGGGATAATCAGTGGTTTCTTCTTAACAAAGAATTATGAAAAAACGGTGCACGCGATAACAGACAGTAGCATTTAATGGGTATTTGCAGAAGTCAATTAGTCACCATGATTTTTACTCTATTAAATATCTCCCTATCACTTTGGAATGTTCCGATTCCACCAGGATATAATGTTCTGTTCAAGGTAAACGGACATCAACGCTGCGAAGTAGAGAATACCAGTCAATGCATCACAGTGACGTTCTAGCAATGTGAGGAATTGTGCATTTAACCACATTCAACCTAGTTGCAGAGTAGACGTTAATATACCATACTAGCTAGAACATACTGCGGAGAAGAACAAAAAAGGGTAGTCTCTACGACACATACATTTCGTGTTGGCGAATACGATTGCGTCGCGAGTGTGTACTGTGAGTGTTCATTGACCTAACTGATTTAGAACGACTGTTAATGTAGACTTTCTCACAGTATATGAAATTCATGGGAATTTATCTCTTCTCACCCATTACCCTCACTACGCTAGCATAAACTTCTTAGTTCGAATAACCGTGCCAAAATGACATCAAAGAAACGCCTTGAACCACGGTGAAGTAGAAACCACTCACCAAAAAACAGTTCGGGACATGCAACCCTAATGTGGAGACATCTTGAATTAGAAAACTTTATTTAGCTACATTTTACTTGTTTGTCAACAGTGATATCAGAGGTCACGTGTACGATGACGGTTATGCACTGATCAACTAAGTGCTGTTCAGCAATGAACGCTGTTCAGTGTTTAACTATGGTCTGAATATTGTAGTTGTTTGGTCGAGTTGTCTATGAAGTGAGTGCATTTAATGAGGCGGGGTAGTGAAAGCCGTAAGGAAGCTGTCTTGCTCATGACGCCTTACTTTCAATTACAGCTCGGTTGTTTGTTTGCAAAGTGTAGACACCTGGATGTTTTATGTTTGAATGTAGATGCAGTAACTTTTAGTAGTTAGGTCCCCTCCCCTTTCCCATTTTCCCTTCTTTTTCATTACACATGGTTTGCTTTTTTCTCGTTCGCAGTTGTACAGCAGATTAGCACCAATATAAACCACAGACGCACTGCTGTCTATGATGATAATGATGATGGTCGATCGTATGAACGAATGTAGGGCAACAGTTATCTTGTAAAAGACTGTCTAAAAATTCTAACAATTTAAAGACCAGAGATTTACAATTATTTGTACATATTCTGTATTGATCAATAGTGTTGTACTCAACATAACTGTCCTATGAGCACATGGACTACAGTTTATCTTCTGGTCGCTACATGAAGATTCGTTTCTCTTGAGCTCCATTCAACGGAAAACGCTAGAATACAGTACTTCAATTCGAAAAAACCAACCGACAATTCTATTTGGATGTGAAAACCACCGTTAGCTGCGAGCTATGTTCAAATTACTACCATCAAACTCTTCCGGTAAATAAGCAGTATCATGAGATGATCCGTTGCTGTGGTCTATATAAAGATTAAGTTCAACAACATACACAGCTGCTGTCTTAGGGAAACGGGGGTTGTGTTAAATAAGAAATTGTTCTTTGCACCTCAGTAACATCACATATGCCCGAGCCTACAGTACCCTGTGAGTGAATGGAGTGTTTTCCGTATCTTCTGAATACCGATCCAAAGTACAAGACACTTGATCATATCTTTCTAGATTTTTGCACGGTGGAATTACATTCACTGTTTCCTGTTGTTGCTTCTTAACACAGACTAAACGTTTTCCACATTTTTTGTTAATCCCAGCATCACTGAACACGCCAATATGGTTTCATGCAACACTGAATAATGCAACTGACTGCTGTTCTTAACAAGAGACACCGGAACTGAAGTCCACTCAACGGCTTCCAAGTTGTTCAAAACCTATCATTTAGTTCAACCAAAACTCCCCAAAAAGAACTAGTAAAAACAATTGGTACAAATCAGTTGGGTCATTTGATAAGTATTCTGGGATATCACACCCGTGGGAGAATCTGGTGGCCATTTCTAGAACAACTCAACCAGAAACTCAGACATACCTGTCGAAGGATTGATTCATTTGTTAATAGTTGTTCTTGATCTGGGCGAAGAAGTGTGGAAATCTCCGTTTGTAGCGAATACAAACTCGTACTCTTGGCTAGGCTAATTGAAAAAAGAGTGCATTAAGCTACTTAGTACCAATAAAACGTCGTGTAAAGTATAAAACAGCCTATGGCCAAGGGTCATTAACAAGCTTTAGTTGTCTTCGAGTGAAACCACTTTGTGACGGAGGTTCTAAAAACACTCAGAGTAAAATCGTTTATGTACCCTACCTGTTCAGCCCTATGGCATTGAAATACACTGTCTAATTTTAGTTGTTTGAAACTTGAAGCTTTGTTAAATAAAGTTGTTCGGCGTCCTTATGTCAACCATACTGTCTGCTGATAGTCAACCCTTGTTAAATGTGGTCATATTATGTATGTATATTATGTATGTGGTCATATTATGTAGTCTGTTCCTGAATTTTCATGGGATTCTAAAAAGGACTCAGTAGAAGTGAAACAGAAATCATTCAGGAACAAGTTATGAACAGTAAGTCGTGTATCTTTTCTACACCGGATCATATTTGGCCACCTGGTCTCGGGTTAGAGAGGTCAGAATTACAACAGTTGAACGGGTCTGGTAAAGTGAATGCTGCCTTTGTTCGACTGTGAAGATAACGAAGCTATCAGTGTACGCTTCAAGTAAGTTATCTTCTAATTCCGTCTTGCCTTTACTTACAATTCAGCTGTAGGCTTGAATGGTGTAGGTTCCTTGACGTTCGTGTTTAACCATCCGGTTTAGTATATTTTCCTTTATTTTCTGTTGCTTCCTAGTTGATGATTGGCTGTCTGCTAATGGCTATATGTTAGTTAAGGGTCAGTGTGGAATACAAATATATTAGCAACTATTGTGATGTTGATAATGACACTGAACTGCTGAAGATTGTTCTATTCTGTCTGTCGTTTTCAAGAGTTAATGTGGCCACATTTCTAAAAAAAACATGTGGACGGGCACTTGCGATCTGAAAACATAAGTTATGGATTCAGGTGTTGCAATCTATGACCTGGATATTGCAAAGATGTATCCACACTAGCACAAAAGAATTCGGCTTAAAGGACAACTTGTAACTGGCTGTGTCACGTACATGAGATTGAGAAATGAAGTCAAGGCCTTGATTGTAGGCAACAGTTGCTCTAAGTAGATAGTAGCAGTTATGTTGTCGGCCTATACGCAATTTTGTTCACTTCGAAACGGTCTCTCTGCTTCTGTAGACCGGCATCTGCATAACGTAGTGTAGGGATACTAAACACGAATTCAGTTGTGCAAAGTGGCAACAAACGGTGGCTCCATGGAGTTCAGTAAAACCATTTATTTTCAAGAAAACTTTTCTTAAAGGCAGTTTAAAAACACAACTATGAAATCATGACTAGCGATCTGTTATATCCACCACAAACTATGTGGTTTTGAAACGAATGCTACTGGTGACGATCGGAAAAGTTTGGTCAATGGAAAATTAAAGGTCGGGTTTGGGATAGAGAATTAAGTGATTGAGACGTTCATTTCAGTTGCAACAGATTGTCAACCACTCTACGCAATGCTTGTCATCATCACAAGTGACTGACAAAATACAACCAGGTCGCCGTCTTGCCATCCAGTTTAGTAAGGTTTCTTCCATCGGCCAGAGACTATTGCGATTCAACGAGCCCACTGCTAAAGAAGTTAGAAAGATGTCATCTAGTCGGGTTTAGCAGCGAGGATGTTAACCTCGTCTGACCGAACACGCCATAAAGTTAGAACAGTCAATAAAGCGGACAGTGTGGCCGAAAAAGAGCTATCTCATGGACGTCAGTTACAAGCGGTTGGATGTTTGCATGCTGCCGACATCTTGAGATCGCTTTTGTGGTTAGTTGTAGGGGTTCCATGATTAAAGTTTACAGTCTGCACGTCTTTGGGTAACACTATCTCGTCAGCCTGTAATATTGCTGTTGAGATATCCGCGAGGATTGCAAAGGCACGGGTTGTGTTTGCCAAACTGCGTCATCTGTAGGGTCGGCAACACTAGGTTATCGCTGAATGGAAGAATATTGCATGTTTGCGTACGTTCTGTTTTGCTCTATGGTTCGGAAACGTGGCCTGTTCACAAAGAAGACATCAACAGGCTTGCTGTGTCTGACCATCGTTGTCCCCGTCAATTAGCCCACATTTAGTGAACTGATGGCGTGAGTAATGTGGCAGTTCGCCGACGCGTATTCCGGAACGCTCGGGGTGCGCGATCGATCGGTCAACTAATCACGGTGCACCACTTGCGATGGTTGGGTCACGTACTCCGTACGTCATCTGATCGTTTACCGTTACGGGTAGTATACAGTGAGACATCCAATAGTTGGGTAAAACCGCGTGGTGGTCAAGCAACAACGTGGTCACGAAACATGAAGACCCTGATTGCTCCACTGAGCACAGTGGGTAGGTGTCACCTTGCTGGATGGGATCCATGTGATTACTCAGTTTGCTGATTAGAGACGTTATTCGAGATGGCGATGTATCGCAGTCAATGACATAGTCTTCTTTTAATAATTTTCAACCTTCTTAGTAACGTTTTCTTCTAGGATATTCCACGTCACTGTTGAGGTGACCGGCGGCCCGAGCCACAGTACCTTTTGATCAGGCTCATGGCTTATATGTTGATGACGTCTTTTTCTCTCCAAGTTACGGTTTTTGCTATAGCAGCTTAACAGTAAGGTTTATTTAGAAACCAGAAGTGGGCTGCCACCTACGATAGCAGTTATGTATACACAATTACAGAACCAAACGGTCAGAGCTCACTGTTGGGAGTCTGATAGATGTTCACTATCCTAGCTCGACTTGGCAGAGGAATAATAAACTTCACTGAGCCGTATAACTTGCACTGCTCTTATGAACTCGGTATTACCAAGGACAGACTTTACTCAACTATCTTAATGGGTTCGCTTTTAGATCAAAAATCATTTCCTGACTGTTACACCCCACTCACCTTGTCGTTAAAATTTCGGCGAAGACTGCACTGTTGTTTTGCATTGGCATCGACGTTACGGGGTAGGTTAAGACAGAACTAGGCAGAATGATGACCGTCGTCAAGTAGCAGATGATTATTCTGCATGACACATCGTCAACTGACATTTTTCTTTCACGTTAACTAAATCTGAAAAGGAAATCGCGCACACTCAATTATTGATTAGTTTTGGGTTAAAGTTGAGAACCATGGGCTGTTTCTGCATCATAAACATGATGGTTGGCATCCGTTTCCGCATTAGGCTGTCACAATAACTAAAGCCGATGGAGGCTCGCTCAACTGCATCACCACAATTGACTTGCGCTACACCATCTGTGATTCCACACGCACACATGTTATCCACTATGAGTCGGAAGAAAAAGAAACACATTCGAGCGTATAACTGCGGGATGAAGCTACTTACGGAGCGCGCCAGACAAGATAGTAGTAAGTATTGCTTCAGCCTCTGATTCACAGTTTGGAAGTGGACAGCCTATTGGACACACCTTCTGCCCGCCCTAATCCGCCTCGTATTCGTATGTCAGTCAGGGTAAACGAGATTTAACAGCGATGAACGTCGTGACAAGTGGGTTCATTCATTTAATATACCCAGCGAATGAGACCGATTATTGAAACCGGTTCGGTCGTGTGAGAACGGTCTGTAGAGTCGATTATCATCAGCCGTTTGTGAATAACTTTTGGGCCCGTTTGGTCACACTAATTCTAACACAACGGACAGTTTTTGTTTGCGGTATGGGCATACCTATCACATTGAAAAGGTACAATATTATTAAACTGTCAAGCGGCTAAATTAGCCAGAACAAAGTGGTTGCGTCTTGTATGCACTTTTGTCTTTGGGGCTCATCTGACGATATTGTGATTCCATCCCTCTTTGTAAGTACCCGTTAAGTAATTTATTACGAGTTCTACCTGATAAATATTTAGCCGGAGGACCCTAACCGGACGGGCTATTCTTCCCCTGTCTACTCGACAAAACATTCACTGTCTTCATATTTTGGGACCACATAGTTGCTAGACCACCATTTGGCTTTACCCAATAGTCAGTGTTGCTTCAGTACATAATGCTCGACACGGTAAACTCTCAGCTGACATGTGGAATACATGAACCTACTATCACAGATTGTACAATGTGCAATTACAGTTGACCAATTAGTTGCGCATCTCAGGCGTTTCTGACTAAGCGCTGTCCAACAGCTGTATTGATTTTGTGATCATCTCACCTAATGTCAATTGTCTGACGGAAACAGCGGTATGCAAACACAAGTCTGTCGGCATGTTCATCGCGAACAAGCAACGTTTCCGAACCATAAAGCAAAACAGAAGGCACACCTGTATTACATATCCTTCCTATCAGCAACAACGGAACGCCTTTTCGATACCATGGATGACAGGTTGGTAAAAGCAGTACATTTCTTTGCTATCCCTACACACCTCGTCAACGATACTACAAGCTGACTAGCTAGTGCTACCCAAGTTTGCGAAATTGTCCAGCCTCATACGAGAACCTAAGAGAGAGAATGTCCCAGTATTGAAGCAGCATTTTGCAGCAGTTTGTTTACATTAACAACCTCAATATCCAACTATTCTATGCTTCCGTTTGGCATCTGCGAGTTTTAGTGAAGACTAGCGGATGCGGCGAATGTGTTTAATTTGACTGTTAGGTACACTGAACAAACCGCAAAAAAATGGATTAGAAAGCTAACGTTGCAGTTGGTTAATCCTCTTCAGAGGTGGGCTTGTAGTATGCGGTTGTTCTATCACGAGCCAGTTAACAGCATCACTGCAATGTGTGCTAGGACTCTCACGATATTCGTCTAGCAAGAAGTATGGTGACAATCTGACAGCAAACCAATTAACTGGTTAACCGAACTGATCAACCCCAGGAATATCCATAGTCAGCTTTACTGGCTTTCGATAGCACTGCCAATCAAGCGGAACTATTGAATGAGCTATCAAACTGGAACATGCCTTGGTGAACATTTCGTTATTCTACATTTTTATCATCATAAAATGTCTTTGGCATATTCTTCAACCATTACCACAGATTTTATCAATCTGTAATATTGATCGTTGTATGAAATAAATGCGAATCACGGTTTCTAACAAGCTGTAGGACTTTAGCTACATCATTATGCGTTAAGGAATATGCTTACGGTTGCAGTTATTTGAACCCTGTGGAATCAGACAGAAAGCAGTCGACAGGATCCCTCGACAAGGATAAAGAGATATCCGAGTTTCCAGGGAAAACCACGTTTTATACTTCATCTATTAATAAGTAAGAACTCCAAAAGTTGACTTCGAAACGTATGCCTTTCTAACTGCATTGGAGGATCAACTAACCCTGGCCGAATACTTATTAAACCTCGTTAGACGACCAGAACGAGTTCCATGCAGTTGGTTCACCTGGTGGTAGGTGATTCGGGCTGCAACGTTATTCTCAGCAAATTATGAATACTATCATCTCTGCATCAAGCAGGTCTCGTCAAAATCAGCAGGAATACAGGCAGGATTCCATGTGCCACTGGGATCGCAGGATATTTTCAAATAAGAAAATAGCATGCTGCATTTTAAACACGCGCAAAAGTACATAAACTAAACATTCTATTCTAATTTCACTAAACATACTGATATACTACCAACTATGCAGGTTTGGTTAAAACAAATTAAACGATATGTTCCCTTTATGATCTGCTTAGTTAGTAACATAACCGTGAGTATGTAGATAATTTTCAAAGTATTATCCGGTACGTAGTAGTAAATCACACCTACCCACTACTTAAGCTGAGTATGCAAAAGTGGCTAGAAATTCAAAGTAGGGTTTTTCATGCAGGCTAATCGTTTGTTCGAGGTTCGCCTTAACAATACACGTTTAAACCAAAACTCTAAAATGTGTTGAAGAACGTTAAAAATTAAATTTGTCATCGGCGGAAGCAGATATTTTGCAGCATATATTTAATAAAAGCATTTCTTTCTGTAAGTCCCTGGGTTGTTACGACTGTGAAACAATTTTCTTGATTTTTTCAGACCGTAAAAAGATCAGCATGATTTTATCTACAAATTTATAAAATCGGTTGTAAACTTTTACAAAGCAGGACTAAGTCAAGTAGGTTTAGTGAGGGCCAGAAAGAACACTCATTGAGCACTTCTAGAACTATAAATAACAGTTAACTTTAGATGGCAGTAGAAATAAGAAGTCAATTACGCGAACAGCTGTTTGCGGCAATTCTAATCGGGCTTCTACAATTACGAAGGGTACATGCGTTTTATACATGAAAAATCAGAGCAAGTCAAGTAGATCATTAACAACAAAGAAATGGGACGGGTCACAGTCTGCTGGAGGGGTTGAGAGTGCTGGTGAATGTGTGGCATTATCACTCGTGCCTGCCGTCAGACATGCATTCGGCAGTGTCAAGTGGTTCATGCCTGCTCGGGTTCTCAATTGGCTATGGAATAGTTGGCCAAGGGAGATGTGGGGTTTGCGCTAACCTTTTTTCGGCAAACAGACAAGGGTTAAAGAGTGTGATGGCAATAGCCTCGGCCGTTGATAACATTCGCAATCTGACAACCCTAGAGTGCCCTTGACGAACCTTGCAGATGACTTGCAAGGATTCATCCAGCTCAGTTTGATGATCAGTGTCAATTAGATGAGAACCCACTGCATTTGAAGTGGGCTTTATTTGACTTGCTCTAATTTTTCATATGTAAAACGCATGTACCCTATGTAATTGCAGAAGCCCGATGAGAGTCATCGAAAACAGCTGTTTACCTAATTGATTTCTTACGAATTCTATGGGAATCTGGAAACGATTGAAATAGTAGAAATAGTCGGTCGCCAAACATGAAGGCAACGAGTTGCGTGATTAAATTTTAAAACATTTCGGTTCACCATAAATTATAATACAAAACGTCTTTGGCGACATATTCTCGAAGTTTCCTACGAAAACGTTTGACGATTTTTAAGCTGGGACAACTTTTGACCTGAATACAGCTTTCTAAGTTGACCAAAAGATATATTGGTTTATCCAGCATCACTGAAAGAACACTTATTTTTTGAATAGTGTAACTGCTATATCCATGATAAAGTTAGTTTCTGCTTAGTTCTCGGTAAATATGCATTGGGAAATTTTATAAAATGAACAAACAGCATGATAACCTTTTCCAATGGTTTAACTGCCTAATCCACCAGCGTAACGTGCTCCGTAGTTGTACACGAACCCACCAACACTATGTAAGTTGGAATTACCGGTTGGGATGGTGTTATTCTGCGAGTTAGGTCAGCGGACACAATCTTACTGATAATTACTGAGGGAAACTCTTTGGTGTTGGACATCACCTACAATTGGTCACGGAGTTCTAATGGAAATAGTCTTGCCAGAGAGTCGGTTTCTTAAAGAAGCACTAAAGTCGAGTTTCGTCCGAGTTAGAGCTCGTCGGTATTGTATATATTTTCCCCTGATCGGAATTTAAACTACTGCTACACTTTCGTGAGGCAGCCATCTTAAATAGTGTGCCACCGACCGAGGGATACCATCCAAACGCTTAACCACATCTGATAGTGAACACTGCTCACAGAGCTCAATATTCCCAAAAGAATTCACAGTAACCGCCCTGTAAACTTCAAAAGATGACGTCAGGACCAAAATTTCTCATACCTAATGTGATCGACTCAGTGATATTTTGCTTGCTAATAAGCAGAGTTGTTCAACAAGTCAGTGATTTTTGTAAGTTCAACTAATCCTGTAGTCATCGATTGCCGTCAGTAGGGCAGTCTTGGCATCTTGTTTTGCGGCAATCAAGCAACATGAGCATTACTCACAGGCGAATATGGCCAAACAGTTGCGCATTGTGTTTCATGAGTGCTTAATGTGTGGTTCATGGCGCAGTGGTCCACACAGTTAACTCGTGAAATTGTGACTGGAGTTCTGGTTCCGGCTATGACAAGAGGGTACGCTACTGACGAGCTCTAACAAAAGTGAACCTGGCCTATTGTGTTTTTTTTCTAAAGGAGCTGGCTGACATGCCTAAGAAAACGCGACAGCTGAGTTCATGTGTGAGGTTAAGGTTATGTATTATTTAACTTGGACTGATGCTGTTGGTGTGTAGTTTGAAAAATCCACCAATCGCTCCTTGTGTGCACACCGTTCCTAAAATGTTAACTTATTGACGCTACTGTTTACTTAAACCGAAAATTAATCACTGCTAACAACGAATTCTTCCTGTGGTAACGACGATGACTGCTTACAATATGTTGACCGAGTTCGTCAAGCGTGGAGCAGCCTTGCAGTATCCAGTTAACACCGGACCAAACGTATACCATGATAACAAACATGCCAAGGTATGTGATCCATAAATCTAACTGACCCAAGGTGGTCTTTTTCATGTAAGCTTGAAACGAGAGTTCAGCCGTTGCTAACAATTGCGGAAGAGCACACGTACACCAGCTAATAAGATCGTACGTCGACGGGCCAGCATTGAAAGTTTTGACATACAACGGCTGATAAGAGGCTGTTACCACTACAAAGGCAAAATGGGATTCAATGTACTTTGAGTGCATTGAGTGCAATGTACTGACAAAAAAGGCCTTCACGAAGCCTACTAACTTGGTTACGTAAACGATCCTAAACGTAAATATGGCATTATATTGCAGTCACCGGGTATTTTAGTTATAAGGGCCAACGAGGTGGTGGACAGTAGTGCAGGGTAAATTCAGCACAAAATATATGGACCGGCTGATGTTTGCATTTCAACAGTTATGTGCTGGTTCAGTATGTAAGGAGCATCACGGTGGACATCTTTTCATGGAAGGTCTGCCACCGGTAATGCTAAATCAAAATGTAGATACATTTTAAACAACTTCAAAAGTAGCAACAAGCATACAACCTTCGTGTTCTAACTGATTTACTTTTCAATACGCATGAAATGAAAATTCTTTTGCAACCGCCTTTCATCTACTTCAGCGACACACTTATTGGACGGTTAGGTTGTGCATCATCATGTACCAATTACTCAGTTGCATCTGTTGGCTTTTGCACCACAGTTAGAACACTGTTGCTTCTGGTTGGAGGTGTATCGTTATTTCCTGTCGAATCAAACGGGATTCGCCAGTCCAGATGTGGGTGCTAGGCCACCCACATTGAGGACCGTAAAGATACTTTCATCATCGAACTACCAGGCAGTTTTGGAAATCATGTAAACGTCTGATGGATCGACTTGTAATTTTGCCTACAGATTAACCACAAAACTGATAACCAGTTTGATTGAATGTACACCTCCTTCCAAATCGCTAACTGAACATCATCATAACTTTTTGAGTTCTTCTCGCAACCAGCAACAACAGGATATCACACTCCCCAGGGATTATTCTAACTACAAACTGCACCTCAATTTCTTTAGACGAGGTGAATTACGTAATTCCATTACAGCTAGTTCTGAGCAGATTATTGTGTGTTTGAGTCTTCAACATCAATTTATTTGTGTGGACGTTTAGTTTAACCGTGAACAGTTGGGGTATGGCATACAGAGACAGTTAACTAGTTGCCTTGTGCGTTTGCAAGTATGTAATGAATTATCGTTCGAAACGTCGGGCAAATTATACTGTTGACCTCCCATATTAGGTACGTATAGGTTAACCCGATTCCAGGCACCAAATAAAGCACACTATCACATCATTGAACATTAATTTTAATAAATCTGGAAATGCTTTTTAATCTTATGCTACAGACTAACCTGTAATGTTTTCAAGAGCAACTTCAACCAATATCTAAATTTTATGCGGTTATCTAAAGATAGTTTATCTGCAGTGTATTCGATAATGGCTTAAATTAACAGGCAACGGAAACTCGGAGTCACTGAGTTAGAAACGCTTTCGAAACTTCCTTTTAACTTCCAGTCGAGAGTTGAGCTCAGAATCACTAACCGAAATACAACAGTTGCCTCTCTCTTAGCATTAATAACCTCATTGCAATTTTGCACTTGCATAAAAACGCTGGAATCATACCGTGTCTAATAAGCGTTTTTGTTGCTTCAGATATGCAGAAATCGAAGTGTTACTCACCAAATAAATTCTCCTGGAATAAAATATAAATTGAACTGTACACTGTCAGTCGTTAACACAAACTGTTTGTCAATTTCAAACAGTTTCAGTTGGGTTGTTTTTCTACACAAGAATCCTTGTTGTGCTCGTCAAAATATTCAAATGAATGTGCCATCGACCGCCCTAGACGTAAATCACCTGATTTAATCGAGGGTTAGTTGTATCAACGTTAGCTGTACTGAGAGTGTTGTAGTTAACTGTACAGTAGCCATGCTGAGCAAAACACACCTTACTGTATACATAGGATTCATTCGCCTAAGCCGCTGTAAGGGACAAACCTCATATAAAAATACAAACACAGACAGTCGGCTCAAAACACGGTCATCTAATAGTTCGTTGTAAGCAATTCCAACCCAAACTGACCAGGAGCATCAAGGAGAGGGGAAATATTCACGAGTTGCGTATTGTTAGCTGGTATCAGTTCATACAAAGGTAACTGATGTAGGCTGTACATAAAATTAAAGCAAAGTAGGAAACTGTGTGCAATATCCTGTATTTCCTCCTGAATGGGAAGTGAAACTTCTAAATCTACGTGTTGTGACAAAATTATGTTTTCACGTCACTAATCCCTGGAGCAAAACGGCGCTTTTCGTTAAGGAAAGTTGACTTGTGCTGTTCATCCTTCAATATTAAGCTACCCTTCACAGCAGGTAAATAATTTCCTTTCAAAACGTTTCGTTTACTTAGAACTGTTGAACATGTAAAAAGCCGATAAAATTGAAATTATCAGAACGTTTTACTTTAAGTTACCCATTCTCAGTGTGTGTGTGTGTGGATAACATTGAATATGATCACAAGAATGTCGTATATCTTGTCCGGATATCGACTTACACCGTGCTTGTTAGGAGACGCATCTTCTAACGAAGCAGCAAAGGCAAATCATCGTCATATCGATTGATCTATCCGGCTTCGAATGAATTGATATATTTTAACTCACTCGGTCAATCAATCTCACTCAGTTACTCAGATTGCAGCTGCACGATCGAACGCCTGTACATAAAGTGAACTGTTCTCACGAGTGCACTTTCTAATGCTCCTCTGTAAAGTGATTCGTTATCCGTTGGACCTATAAATGTAGAGCCTCTGTGGCCTAATAAAACTCGCCTCGTTTTGTCAAATAAACGCTGTTGCCGCACCCATTCTTCTTCTCGGTTCTGGGGGCAAACGATTGAGCTCGTATTAAGTGACGATCTAATAGTGCTAAAAAACTGCAGCATGCAACTTATAGACGCATCTCGTTCGACTTCTGGAGTGTGTGGACAATTAGCATGTCAGTATGATTCACTTTTTATGTAAACAACTTGCAATTGCTATTCAACAGAATACTCATAACGTGGAAACCAGTCAAGTTTTTTGGGTCGGTAATCTAACTCTTGGAACGAATGGGGGCTCGACCGCCTACAACACTCGATGGTTTCCCAACTTACTACTTAAGGAAAGGTTGCTTAACTTGTTTTAATTGTGCAGGCTACACTAATTAAATCATTGTAATTCCAGAACCTAAGGTCAGAAGGCTGAAATTCTCGAGGCAAATATATCCTTACTTCTCACTTTTATTTAGACGCTGCATAATCAAACAGTCAGTCTTTTTCAGCTTCGAGTTGTACCCCATTGGTCTCATGGCTCAGGCTGTCGTCAGTCTTGACGACCATCAATTAAGCAGCAGGATAATAAGTGTGTAATAAGTATACAGAGAGAAAGAGGGAAAGAAGAAAAAGGGAGAAACCCATGGAATTTGAGGTGGGGACTCCATTCACAAAACATCCGTATATAGTCCCAACCCAGGAGTATCGAGTTGTCTGCGTGTAACAGCCAAATAATCAGGTCGTCAATGCAAGTAAGTGGCATCTGCAAGACAACGTTCTCATTCATTTTGCGTCGTAGTTTCACTAATTATTATTACTTCGAAGATATCCGTCAAAAAACTTTAGTAATTAGGCCAATAAACCTGATGTTCCAACAAGTTCACTTAGGTTATTTATCTAAAGATAGCTAAATCACGTCATTCGTGCCCGGGGACGAGCATGGCCTACAATACGACAATTCATTCGATGAACATTTCCGACTTGGAGGCAGTGGTGTGATAGGTAACAAAATGAATGGGTGGGAATTTTTGAAATACGACAGAAACATTTACAACCATATATTTTCAGGGTTTGGATGAAAGAACTCTGTTGATTCTTATTGTGACAGACTCTTATTGATCCTCTGAACTGTTTGTTTAGTTATGCCGGTCCATAAGTTGGAAAGTACAGGAACGCCCGGACTTGAGTATACTCCATGACAAAATAGTGGACGCAATTGTTTTACATAAATACGTTAGTGTTATGAGTCAAGAACCCGGAAGGCGCAACGATTGCTCATTCATAAACTAATACATGGGTTATGCGGCTCAGCATGATTAAAAACAAAAACACTCATCTGCGTACGGCACTGTTTTCGGAACGTAACGGTTGCCACAGATTCCAATGCTCAGTTCCTTTGTGTAATAAAAATGCTGCACTGTAATGCTTCTTCTTGAATTTTTCTAGCGGTTACTTCAATATCAAAATCCATGCTCCTGCCTCACTACTGAATAGTAGTAGCATGAGTAGTATAGTGCGATCGCTCGCCCTCACTACACTGGTATATGGGCTGAGATAATTATCACCTGAACACCACTTTCCCAAATGGTTACTGATCGGGATATTTTGAATTATTCTGTCATAAATTCTACTCAGCCTTAATATAGGTATGGTCACAACAACATTATTAGGTTATTTTGTATACATTTCACTTTGTCGACTCCTAAATTTGATGAACGTTTTCAGTGGGCTTGAAACTATATCTGCCGAAAAAGTCTTCGGTCTGTTTTTGGTTTCATGCTTGTTAGCTTATCAGCTTATATAAGACACCCCTGTGTTGGGTAATCTAGTGGGCCAAAAACGTAACCCAAATTACCATGCTTACTAATAAGCCATGAGAAAACAGTTAGATACGGCTGTATAAAAAGTCGTACAATCATACAAATACGTCAGGGTAAGCCAGTAAAGCCCTGTCATTATACCGCTCGGAACATGTTTTAGACTGTCGTTTAACGAGTACCATATCGGAAACAATAGTTAGCGGAATACTTTTCAGTAGTGAACTTTACAGGAATGAACTAGACGGCTAAACAGTTGATCAGTGTCCCCCAGAACTATGAACGGCAAAGAAGTACTATCAAGACTTCGGCAAGGACAGTACAGTAAAACTACTTGCGACTCTTCTTTGTTTATATTTAGAGGTAGTAGAGGTTACTGATGAACTGGCACTAAATCCATCAACGTTCTGAACGAAACAAACTTCAGACTATACGCGTCTTCAGTTTGGATGGACCGGATACCTAGAGTTCCTACTGGCATAGCAACAGAAATAATTGACTTGTTGGTCATAACCCAATTAATGGCAAACGGTTACAGATGTTTTAGGATACGTTTTCAAGAGCTCGATTGTACGGTTTTGAAAAACTTGGGTGAAATCAACGTTCTACGGTCTAGTTTACCATACTGAAGATGTTTTCCACCTGTAAGTGTGAAACATTTCATGGAACCGTCTTTTTCCAATAAGGCAGCATTGAAACATGCACTTCCTACCCATCAAGTACACAACTATTTTTCCAAGGATTTAAAGTCTTCCTGTAGTCGATGTGCCGTCTGGATATCACTCCAACTGTGAATTTCTGAAGATTGCCGCCTTGAATTTACAGCGAACTGTCGAAGAATTCCGTTCAGTTGACGAACTTATGAAGGCTGTCGAAGACCAGTGGCACAACCCAGGTCTCGCTGCTTCCGCAACGCTTTGTTGAAGTGTGCCAAAACGATATAGTAGAACTTTTGAATAATACGGGTGAACTGTGCAATTCAAAATTTCTTCCAAACAAGCGACGTACATAGAATGTTCTCACAATTTCAGTTATTGACAAACCAGAAGAATAAAAGCAAATTCCGACAGAAATTTTTAAATGTTTCGTCCACTAGCGACAGTGGATCAAACATTAGCGACAATAGGTGAACAAACTCCACTGTCCCAAACAGTATGTCATGGGGGTATGCCACAGTAAATTTGACATTTCCGGCCTCTAGAGTTCATGTTTCACGGCCGTAGGATACAACTGCTCTTTGCGTTTGACCCTGAAAGTGCGATCCTAAATCTCAACTTGACTTCCTTCTCGTAACGAAGTCTGGAAACATATGTAACACTGTTTTAGATAATTATTTAGCAGGCTTGCTTGTAAAACGTAGATCAGTAAAAAACAAGGCAACAGCGTGTAAAGAGATCAGTCTCTCTGTAGTGAGATAGCAGCTTGAAAATCAAATATTGATTTGATGGGCCTGTTGACGGTCATACATTGAGCACTGAGTGTAACTGAGAAGAATTAGAATTGCAGAACTGTTACAAGAAGGACAAAACTCACACCAGTGTTCTTAAAAGTTGAGTCTTTTCCTCCAGTTGTGCGAACTGTATACAAACAAAACCGAGTCGTATATACGTATAATTCGGGTAACAATGCACAGTCTTCGCTGCAGCAAAATCCCACATTCTGCTGATTGCGTTGTTGGTCTGGTGACGGATTTCTGAACGCTGTGTGCAGTTACGCACAAAACAGTTCTCTAAGGAATTACATCAACGTACTCTGATCGTTCTCACATTTATGATAAAACATTCTGATAAAACCTACGAGACTCATCAGGAATTTCGTCAGCTCAGCGGAGGCGGGGTAATTAGTTTTTTCACAGAATACATATAAATGCAGCGTTTCTCTTCCTAAAAACAAACGTGGAGGAGTGTCGTGAGTATTTCTGATACGTTGATATTCTTTGTAGACCCATGTAGTAGTTGAACCTCATACATAAGGCACCTGACAGATATTTTCTTGATGCCTTCAGAATAACATACATGACTTGCATCCAGTGTTTCCAGGTTCATTAAATTTGGAACAACCAGTTGACTCTAATATTTGTCTCACCAGTAGTAAACAATAGATCTAGTGTTATTAACCTCGCTTGTCCATCTGAAATTCAGACAGTTTACTGATTAGTTTTAGTTTCCTGATCAAAATTGAATCGCATCCCAATCCTTTGTCCGGCGAGTTCTACTGGACCAAAACGGGGAACTAAACCCTTGACCCTTCGGTCAATTCCCCGGATTTTCAAATAATTTAAACATGGAAACTAAGACCCACCAAGCGGAAGCCACAAGTTTAGGGGGTAGACAAACGGGCACCGCTAAAAGTGTGGAAGACAACTGAGGGGAAGTTTGCGCGACAACACAGTAACAGTGAATACGTTGGTTTATCGACCCTTACCGTGGTTTGCTGTCAACTGTTTGTTACGGAAAATTTTCATGCGCGTAGTTAAAAAATTCTGTTCTCTGCATCCATTAAAAGGTTGTTCCAACGCACTCATACAACTGTCTTGAGTACAGTATCCTTTACGCGAAAAGCATTCTCTACTAATGTATGTTTCTTACTGATGGGTATTTTGTGGAAGGGCAGTACTGTACCCCAACCTTCTAAATCTCAGGTAACAAGTTGATTAACTTCTCACGTACAAAACCAAAGTCTGATTTTCATGCACCTGGCAGGTTTTTCTTCGAACATGAACGCGGGTCAGCCCAGGTGGTAACTAGCTCGGATTCGTAAGGGTGAACAGAAGGTGATCGTTCTTCACAACACGCTTTCTCTCAACCAACTAGGCGCCCCAGTATGCTAAACAGTTTATAGTAAATGACTGTAGTATTTTTGTAACATTGAGTCCCTTTTAACCATTTGAATAGAATAGTCAGAAGACATTCATTCATTTCGCACACTCTCGTCAGTTGTAAAGGTGTGACTAGCATGAAAACAAAACCAAACAAGATTTAAATGAAACGGTCAAAAGTACAAATTAGGCTGGATCGTGATTGGCACTCACGGTCAAACCCACGGTAAACGAAGGTTGACAGTCAGTTGTTTTTGTGCACATAGGACAGGCTGTTGACGGCTGATCAACAAAGCTTCAGTATATTTGAGAAGTTGTGAGTTGTGAACATTCATCAAGATCTTAAACGAAGATGCTATGTTGACACTGTGACCTGTAGTCGATAAATGCCTTGCAATGGATGAAGCGGCGTTTCGTCCTCGCTGAGTGTCACTCATAAGCGGGTTAGACATTGCAACTGTCAACCAATTTGAGATGTGCTCCTGGCCCTGGTTTCAAGCATCTATTCTGCTCTACCAATGTAGCTGCAGGAAAACTGATAGATGCAATGGCTGGTAGAAAACATAGGGGTTCGTTTTTTGACCGCAGGTAGGGGTAACCTAGTGGTTTGTGAGAGCAGGACAAGTTTTGCTGCATTATACACCCGTTTTAGCGCGGCGTTGATCATCTTACCAAAGGTGTTCACCAGACTATCCCCTTTGAAGGGGAGTTTGTTGTGAACATGTTTTTAGGGACGTCCAAATGTTGTATTTTTCGCAGGAGTAAATTTGCTCCATTTCTGAATGAAATGTTCGGGAAAATTGTTAGCACGCAGCGTTTCATACAAAACTGTTTGCTGGGCTCGTAATCTGTCTTGGGAGCATATTCTTGATGTTCTGTAAAACAGCGTGCGTACTAACGATCTTTTGTATGCAACAGGAGCAAAACTCATGAAATTCATGTATTGTCCCGTCCATGTTGGTTTATGGTACACAGAACGTAGTAGTCGCCACCAAGTATACTTTGATTTTGAATGGATAAGCAGTTCAGATGTTTGCTAGACTTTGCTTTACAAATGACAACTTAGCTGACAAAACAAAGTTAGTGTTAATCTCGGAGGGCTATTCAGCTCATGAATTCGTATGGCCTTCGAACTGTTTTCACATACGGGGGAAAACGGTCAGAAAGGCTAAGTCACTGAATGCCTTTGCAGCCTGATTGCACGGGGTCAAGTAACAAGTCAATTTTATTAAAAGATGTATAAATGTCCGGGGTCGTCCAACTCACAAACCTCATCTTGTTTTTAATGTGGGTAGAGGCAAGAAACTAAACACGGTGGTAAAAGTTTTCAATGCGAGTGGTTCCACAAATTTTGACAGGAAAGTAAGTGCCGTTTGAGCTTTATAGCTATCAGTTCATAGTTTCTTAAAAAATATAAACTGTCTGTCAGCGCAATCCCTAAGAGTGGTTCACAATAAAGTATCGATTAATCCATTGGTGCTAGGGTGATAACAAGCACAGTTTGGATGCCGAATGTGTGTTACTCTACAATTGGTCTGAGAAATAACTCGGTTTTTAATGGTTTCATTATCTCCGGGGTTTTTACCACATGCTTACAGTACCATCGGTGAGCAGACTATATTTAGTACCTCAATACCGAGTTACGATGGACTCATCGCAGGTTGTAGCTGTTATCTCGGAGCCGATTAGTTAACTGTTTATTTACTCTAGTATGAGGTCTACTGCACAGCAAAGTACCCTGAACATATGTGTAACAGATGCTTCCGTTGTCAAGCTTCCGTGTCAAGGCGAAGTGGTGAATTCAAATTCAAATTCGAAATTCGGGGCTTGCTACTTTTCGCGTCCATGGGAGGTGGTATACTTGTGAACGGATGATTACAAAACAATTTGAAAGTGGCTCAGATAATCTTTCGGAAGTGACCGAGAGATAGTTGTTTAAAGTAAAGTAAGATTGTCTGTTGTTTCTCTAGAATCAAGATTGTGATGGCCTTCAAAAGCCACGTTGCTGCGCCGGTGAACAATTCAGTGTACATTAAGACGATAATTGACAACTTCTGTTTACTAAGGGCTCCAAGACTTCAGTTCAAATGCACAAAATACCCCTTCTCACAAAGCCTGTTAACCAGATCAAATGTAACCATGGAAACAGCTCAGTGCGGATTGTTCCAAAGAAACTTGGCAGACTTGGGAAGCAGAAGTCGGTCATTTTTGCGCACTTTGCAACCAGTCTAGGGCCCAGAGCTACAGTGTGTCTGTTCAACGTATTTTCACACAAAAGTTGGTGCGCCTGTTCAGCATGTCCGTATCATAGGTATGCTTGTTGTACAGTACAAGAGTCATCTTCATATTATTTTATTCACTGCAAATTTTTATTTTCGTAAACTTTTAGCAGAGATCCTACGCTGGTATTTCTTTGCGGAGTGCATTTTACCGACAGCTGTTTCCTTGATCTTCACCAAAGCAATGCGCTACAGTACATATCGTGAAACGTCTGACTGTAATTGATTTATAGCTTGTTTTCGCCTCGTTAGTGTGGATGGACACAGTCCACACGGGATTGCTAGTTTGTGTTGGTCACAGCCGCAAACGGACCGAAATGGCGTTTTTAATGTTTCTTGATGCTCACTCTCAAAACCGATGATGTCGGTTTGATGGTGAGCATCAAGAAACATTACAAACACCTGGTAGAGGTATTTAGAACTTTGCAACAACACAAGGACACAACAATAACATCGGTGGTCTGTGCTGGGCTCAATTATTGACAGCGCCAGGGGAGAACTGTCGAAGGGGTTATTCAGGAAGTTGTTTTCCTCTTGATTTAATAAGTCGCGCATAAATAGAAGCATCGCACTCGGACAGGTGGCTTTCTACTCGTAATTCCCAAACGAGCAAAGTAAGGTTTGGCAGAACGTTAGACAGTTTGAATTGCTATGAACATTCAACTAAAATTCAGTACCCTCATACCTGAGCGCGCTAGGCACGCGAACAACCAACCTGTATCTGTTTTTGAGTAATATGAAATAATATGATTTGATAATATGATTTAATTCAAAACGCTAAGGTTTTTTCGTATTCTTTCTATTAATTGCATGGATCTTAAAAACATTTTTCGCAGGCGCTAGTTTGTCCATCTCGCCATTTTACATGATCAACTCTATCACCGGACTACCTACCCACACAACATTTTTTATCACCAACAATCGACGCGGTCGAAACGAATTCATATTTTAGACTAACACTCACTCCTTCAAGTTTACCCCCAGATGCACATTTGGGCTAGGTTAGACAACATCTTCTGGCCAGTCCGGAAACGATGCGAAAAAGGGCAGGACTCCTGGTTTGCTACGAAGACAGTTTCATTAGGAATCATATGTGCATCAGTGAATCGTAGTCCAAAGTGCCCATAACGGTGTGTGCTAAGGTCATCCAAAGGAGGACTTAATTATTGCGCCGGGTAATAAAGTTAGAACTGAAATTGCGCGAAAACGACTGATCTAATTTTAACAAAAGCTGTATAGGTCATATACTGAAAGGTTACGAGGGAAAAGTCAATGAAATGCTGATGCATCAGTTGAATGCTGTAGATGAATAACAAAATTTGTCATACGATGTCGTTGTTGTTGTTGTTGTTGTTGTTGTGCTGTTAAGTGAAAACATGCAAAATAAAGAATTATCGTCAGACTGGATAAGAAATTTCCGCTACCTTAGAGAATAACTTATAAGTGTTCTTAACAAATAACACTAAATAACTGCCTGAAAATTTTGCACATCTGGTGTAGCCATTCATCTTACTACACTCTCGTATAAGGTGATCAGAACTACATACTGATGAAAGATTTTCACTAGCCTAAATCAGCAAAAATCACCATTTCAACTACAATTAGCTGTAATATGACATGTGCTTAACGTTCAATGATCAACGTTAGACAACCGGAAACTTGATGGTATCATCAACGGTAAGCAGGTTTCGTATATACGTTTATACAATCAAATTGATTATCATGAATTTTTTCCACGTCTTACATCTGAGTTCTGGACTAAATGAAGTCAACAGTAGTGTATTCTTTTCATGCTCCGTACGCTTGTTATTGAATAATGCTATCAGCACTAAAGTAGCACAATCATATATATATGAGACAAAAACTACACTAATTGTCCTAGTTGGTAAACCTATCTTCCAGCGTCTGAGATCAAGTTGTGAACAGTCGGAATTTGTGTTACTTGGTTTTGTTTCCCTTCTGGTTCGGTCTTCTACCAAACCTACGATATTTTACTCACTATCAAGCATATTGCAGTGTTTATGGAGGGTTCAATTAATCAGGAACATTTTAGTGTAATATCTCGGCAAAAAGACATTACACACAATTTTTAAGTTACCTCCAAATTCATCAATTACGTTTGTGACGCTAAATTCTCCAAAGTCATCAAATGCTGCGTTTAAAAACACTGATATCCTTTGACTGACTTAAACAATCTTCGTTTCCACAGACCTTGATTCGTATCTGGGACATCTTTCTATTGGAGGGCTCAAAATGCTTATTCCGTTTTGCCATGGCACTATTGAAACGTAACGAAGAAATGCTTCTGCAACAAACAGACACTATAAGTTTTTGGAAGTGTCTCAAGGCTGCCTCTAGGATTACGTACGATGCGGACAGTTTGGTACAAGTAAGTAGCTGATCGAACTTTTCTTATGCACTACAGCAAGTGGCTTGACTACAGACTAGAGTAGTGGAATGTCTGCTTGTGAACCATTTTAGCACACTAAATGACATGCCGTTCATGCCTTCGCTCTGAGTAATATTCAGTCTCTTAAGCACAGAACGTCCATATATTTTAAGTGCATAGTTTGTTCAATAAGGCCCTCGTTCTAGAGTGTGAGCATACAAACACCTTTGAAGAAGCCTAAAAATGACAGTTCAGGTTATCCAAGTTGATTAGAGTTAAACAGGACAGACTTCCATTCCATTCATTATTCTAATCACACAAAAATAGAAGGACAAGCTCATAACACATATCAACCGTGAATCGTTTGCACGTCTAATAAACACTCTGCATGACATAATTAATAACATCGGTGGATTACACGACCGTCTTGGTATAAACCATAATAGAAAGCTTAGTTTGAAGACGTAGCGTCTCATGTATGGTGATATCCCTCACCTTGTTCGCCATCAACAAATCCACTCAGCGGTCAGTTGGTTTCGACGAATTAAGTAAGTAGTTCAGAGAACGTGATACACTTTGTCTGTCACCCACAGTTGGGTGAATACGTTTGTGAACGATTCAGTTTTTCCACGAAATGTAAACATTCCTGTTGTTGTTAGACTACTGTAGAAGAATGCATTAAAACTGAGAAGAGCGTATGTTCGCCAGTTACATGTAACCTGAAATGAGACAAGTCTCAAAACTATTTAAAATTCATCTCTACAAGTTCATCACTTTTAAAAACGCGCAGTGAGGCGAGTGGATCACATTCCACCTCAAGCGAGGTTCCTATCCGCCATTGTGTTTCGCACGCCAGACACCAATCTGTCAATACATCTCACTAAATGGAAGAGATAACTTTTTATTTAAATTGAACGTCACATAGAACTGATCACATCTGTCACATTCCCGTAGACTTTCCAGTCGGTCCGTTTCCGAATGAAGCACCAGACTTGAGTTTCGGTCTCATTAGAGCTGGTCAGTAGTGCATATCATTGCCATTGCCGCGACTATATAGAACTCCGGCCACATTTTCGTTAGATAACCGTGTTGACCACTGTGCCACTGACCTCACGTTGAGCATGACTGGATTATCATATGAACCTTCAGCCACATTCACCTGTGTTTAATGCTTGGACTACCAGATCGCCTTGAGAAGAGACATTCACTGTCCTGTTACCTCCAATCGATGATCCCTCGACAAGGACTTCCAACCCTCAAGTTGAAATCACGAAGGTCATGTTGAGCGATATTTTGGTTACTGATTGGTAGTGGATTCTGGCTCTCATATAGATCGGAAGGGGCCGATTGGAAAGTCTGCGGGAATGTGACGGATTCGATCAATTGTGTATGATGTTCAATTTACGTGAAGAACCAATTTACTACACTTTTGCTACACTTTTATTGATTATCGACTTGGATTACTTACAGGTGGTAAGTAGTAAGGGTATTAATTACTGATCAGCAGTAGGGGATTTTGATTTTCATGTAGATTGAACATCACCCACAATTGATCGCAGTTGTCGCATTCCCATTGGTATTACTTACCGAATGGCAACTCTGAGGCCCCTCTTAACAGATATTAACCTCTGCACTGCTCGAAAACAGTCAATGTGATGAGGATCTGGATAGTACAAATTATCTAAATTTTAGTAGCCGAGGTTTCTATCCAAACCTAGGTACTCCGTCGTAGAACCTGGAAAGCATTAGTAAATGATGTTTTCATTTCTGATTGCACCATCTTGTTGAAATTTGTGGGAGTAGCCTCGACACAATAGGCGATCTGTTGACCTACCTCAACCGACTCGTGCGTGTTTGTGCGCTCAATACTCGACATCAAAAACTCAGGGTATACACTAAGTCAAGGTATCCAGAACGCATAATAGGTGAGGTGGTGTGTATGTGTGATGAATTAGTTCTGCTACGCACCGCAATGAGGAAACAGAGCCGAACACAGATGAACTACCTAAGTTTAATGCTTTCGATTGAATGCCTAAAATTCACGGATATGTGTAGAAGTGTAGGCAGATCTGTAGTGGACTGAGGTGTACCTGATCCCGGCGAACCTTGCCCACATGTTAAGAAAGTTAGAGAGACCGGTGTTTATAAGGGAATAGGATTTCGACTAAGCTATTCAATAGAAATATGGGCTATATACAGCGTAAACTCTTTTATGAAACTTGGGTGGCGAAACTATGCGTTATCACCTGAGGTGTGCAAACAATAGGATATATGTTTGTAGTTCGGCTTATAATCAATGTGATTGCCCCTTCTCATAGGGTGTATTACTCAAGTAGATATAAGTGGATATAATACAGAATCAAGCTATATTCGAGGAACTTTGATCAAATGTTTATTCTGACCGCAACGATATTTCCCGTCTCCCATTGACAAAGTGCATAACTGTACCTGATTCCTTTCCATCTCTCCATTAGCAGCTCACTTACAACCAGTTATGTATGCTTGCTATTGATGGCTTATTGTAATACAACTCTGGAACCACTTTGCCTATGTGACACCCTAAGTTAAATACGGTTACTCACTGACACCGCAGACAGAACTGACCCAACAGAATAATCCATGTAGTAACTACAATGCATCCCACTAAAATAGAATATTGCGAGCATTCCAAACGTGTTATACATTAACCGACTGCTATTTCCTTACTTGTAGACAGCGTACGAGGAATTAAAACCTTTCGTCAGCAGAAACACCATTTTGTCTCTACAATCTCATCACTATGAGATTTTGAACAAAGAGATGACAGAAAAACAACGGTTATGGCAAAAAGTCTTCAAAGAAGTGTCCGAAGAACGTATGGACGAGGTAAGTGCTTCCCATTAGGCACTCCGGTGATGAAGTATACCAGAAAAAGTTTGAACACAGTTGGGTTGTTTCATGGATGCAATCCCATTTGAACTAACTTGGGGGAGGGGTTATTCACAATTATAAACGTTGAGTGTTTCAGCACTTAAAGCTAGGTCTTCTCTCACAAACCCCGGTTGTTTTTATCAGAGGTGGAACATAAGGGAGATAGTTCAACTTGATTCAAAACTGGACACCATCGAAATTTCACAACGTAGCAACTGAATTTTATATCTAAGCTGAATGTCACTTAAATTTGCTTGAAACCTCTGCATTTCCATAGACTGTTTAGCCAGAAACTTTCGAAGAGAAACAGTAGGCTCGAGTTTCGTTTTTGTTAGTGTACGTCCTTCAGCATTAGCCATATTTGTATGATGCTGCCTAGTTGAGCACTGTTCAGCTGACCTCAAATTAAGCATGATCGAACTGTCACATGCAACCGCTCACTTGTGAGTGATGCTCAGATTGCAACTGTCTTGTTAACTCCACGATTGGGACTTCACTTCAAGTTGAAATCCGAAGTAAGCGCACGTAAAAATAATCAAAGTAAGATTCAAAAAGCTTCATTTTTTCTGTGTTTTCCGCCTGGAATTCAGTCACCACTGAGGAGCTGTAACAAAAACGAAACTAGAATCTGTTGTTTCTTTCTGAAGGATGGTAGAAACTTTATTTCGACGAAACGTCTCAAAGGTTAATTTGCCAATGGTTCACACATTTGTTTGTGTGCTTGAGAACAATTTTGTTCAAATTCGCCATTAGCAGCAAAGTGTGTTGCGTGTGATATCGTTACGTTACGGTGATAAGATAGACAAACTGTCGCGTAAAACAATGACCGAAATATTTAAATTTGTGATGCTTCAAACGTGAGTGGTTTAACACTTGGTGTAAGTTTGTATTTCATTTGAATCCAGTCGAAGTCAGGCTTTCTCACTTTCAAACTTTATTGGCTATAATGAATACCCTAATATTGTCCCATCAGCTACTCTCTGTTGACATCTTTCAGCATATCACTACTTTAAATTATCTTCAATCTGATTCCCCAGTTAAAATCTGTTGTCTCATTTCAGCCTACAGTTGTGATGCGGCGACGCAAATGTAACACAGATCGAGTGTGCGTTCAGGCGGCCACTAGCTTCAAAGATGGTAAGTTATTCGTTCGTCACACTCCTATATGAACCTGCTTGTAGATTGAGAACAAAAATTGCATAGTTCCGAACAAGTGACATATTATGGGTATAACGCCTAATGACGGATATCACAATTATTTACGGAACAGTAAGCAGACGTTTCAGGTTCGCGATGTGCGTACATTAGACGAAGTGAAGGTTGAGGTTGTCTGATTGTGATCAGTGGGCTCAACGTTCTAGTGTCATCTAACTAACGCAAACTAACTGGTAACGCACTGTCAAAGTAGTTTTTTTTTCAATAGTCTTTTCGATCAGTCAGGCTGGCTTAACCGGGGCAGAGAGTTCACGATCGGTGCCTGTCCTCTATCATCATTTGGGTGACGCGAGGTGTCATCGAAATAAGTCGAACAGCACTGATGAAATGAATCAAAACATTAACATCGAAAGTTGATTTTAAAAATGACCATGATAGATGCCTTCAATAATTGTAAGAACAAAGGTGCACAATAGACAGAAACGAAGGCTAGTCCGGACTGCAACAGTCCCGGTATGGCAGTTGATAGTGAGATGCAACATTGCGTTGTATTAGGCCTGAAGGTTTTGGTGGAGTTGCCGTCAGGTTTCACATCAGTGTTCGGAAATGAGGTACTCAGTGGTACTTCAAACTCATTTGTACGGTGAATTTGGGCACCGTTGTACACCAGTGAGGAAACACCTGACGATTTCCATGTGAATCTGAATTTGTTGCTTTGTTCTTGAAAATGAAATACCAAAGCTGGTTGCATTCTTATCCATAATATACAATCGATTGGAGGAGCATTGATTTCTCTTCTCCTTCCCGAAAAATCGTTCCACGTTCGGACAATCAAAACTTTATCTGTACTGTCCATCTATGTAACGTTCGTGCATGTGCATGCACACTGGTTGGCGGCATCCGAAACGGATTAGCCTGTCACAATGACCGAAGCAAAAGGACGCCTGCGCTTTAAACCATCAACCCAAGTGGATTGCGTTGCACCACTTGTAGCTCCACTCACACACCAAGTATCTGGTGTAAACCCGATGGAATAAGACCAGTAGGTGTGTGAGTGAGGCCTTTGTGTCCAGCCGGACAATGCGGGTATGCCAATTGAATGGCTAGCACGAAAAGGAAACCCTTTTCTCTCGGAAAATAAACACACAGAGAGATTGCAATGACAAGATCTATACTAAGAAGAAAAATATGTAAAATGTAATAAGAGAAGCATTTCAGTGTTAGTGCATTCTAGAGGGGATAAATTTGAAAAACAAGACAAAGTTGAACTACGAAATGATCAGGCAAACAATTCATCATTCAATACACCAACAAGGCTGTAGAGAAGAATGGGTAGAAGACTGCAGACACTCAGGTTTCTGTAAAGAGGAGCGGATTAGTGACCCAACGACCATGGTCTTGGTCGATGCAATCATTATCAAAAATAGAATGGATATGCTGATATGACCTACCTGAGCCTAACGTGCTCGTTGTCTCTTCGCCGACGGTGCACTATGAGTACGCTGGTGGCCTACTAATCCTAAACGGCCAGTGCATTCGCGGCCGCACACATCGCAACGCCATATAGTCATATCACCACGACTTATGGCACCGATGGTTCTGTTCCTTACCGCGCACTTTCGTTCACGGCCGTGCACGCACACGCACACACACAATTGCCCATTCACGTGAAACTTTCCGTTTCACATCTGCCGATTGCAAAGGCCACGTGCGCACTCTGGCTAGGGCGCCCAGACATGGTCTATTTATTGTTACATGTAATTAACGTTCATGCTATCTCAGCCAGGATACACAAGGTTCCTTCTGTATCCCTTCCGTTCCAATTTCAGTGCCTTCTCCTCAGTGCCCTTCTTACTGTTTACGCTGGTGTTCCGGCAACTTCCAAAAGCCTTGCCTACTTGGATACTGAATAGCCAGGCAAAACACCATGTTCTGATTCACAGTGTAATAATTGTTTTAACAAATGAACCACATACGCTTTTGTAATAATTGGCCTGAAGATGACACGACAGAAACGAGAGCCTTGACCGTGTTTTGACGTTTGATGAAATCGGACTTTGGACGTGATGTGACTTCTGTTTCTAGACCCTATTTGAAACCACTCTAAAATGGATGAGGTATTGCAGCCCTCTTTCTGTCCACTGCACAAAGATTGCGAATTTCCAAAACCTGATCAATGTTCCATAAGCATTAAGGTTAACTGTTGCCCGATCACTGGCGGTGTACAAGCAGCCTGTTATTTGTTCAAACAGGTATTGTGTCGATTAAACTCAGTGTTGTCTTTGATGTGTTGAGTTGAAATTCCATCATCATCACAACCATCATCATCATCATCAACATCAACATCATTATCATAACAGCCATGAGCCTGGCCAAAAGGTACTGTAGCTCGGGCCGCCGATCACCTCAACAGTGAGGTGGAATATCCTAGAACAAAACGTTACTAAGAAGGTTGAAAATTATTAGAAGACTAAACAGGAGAACTAGAAATGGTGTGGATAAATATACGCCATTGACTGAGACACACCACCATCTCGGATAACGTCTCTAATCAGCGAACTGAGTGATCACATGGATCCCATCCAGCAAGGCGACACCTACCCACTGTGCTCAGTAGAGCAATCGGGGTCTTCATATTTTGTGACCACGGTGTTGTTTGACCACCACGCAGTTTTACCCAACTATTGGTGGCCTCACTGTATAATACCTGTAATGGTAAACGATCAGATGACGTACGGAGTACGTGACCCAACCGTGACCGTGCACCGTGATTAGTTGACCGATCGATCGCGCACCGCGAGCGTTCCGGAATACACGCCGGCGAACTGTCAAATTGCTCACGCGATCAGTGCACTAAATGTGGGCTAATTGACGGGGACAACGATGGTCAGACACAGAAAACCTGTGAACAGGCCACGTTTCCGAATCATAGAACAAAAGAGAACGTACACAAGCAGTTGATACTCTTCCTTTCAGCGACAACTTAATGTCTTCGACTCCACAGATGACCCAGTTTGGCAAACGCAACTCGTGCCTTTGCTATTCTAGCTGATATCTCATCTTTTTTGTCATTATACCCAGAGTATTCATAAAAGTCAAGGTTGCAAACAGCTGTTTTCGGTAATTTTCATCAGACATATACAATTACAAGCGATTAATTTGACTTATATATAAAACAGGAATATGGTTATACGCAACGTTATTAGAATCCGTGGATGACTGTCTACCCGGGTGGTGGCGGGTTTGTTTGTGTGGGTGTGTGTGTTGTGTTTACATGGATCATGTGACCGGTGTGTGATAACGTGTTAATCGGGTTACTGGGACATAGGGATTCGGACGGTTTACACATGGTTGGCCACGGGAGGTGTAGGGCCTGGACGAATTTCTTTTGGGCGCACAGTTGGGGGTTGTAGAGTTTGATAGCGAATGCCTCTGCAGTAGACAGGAGTCTCGCTATGACAACTCGGGAGTGAACGTGGGGCACTCTGTAGATAATTTTGAACGCTCTGTCGGGAGTGATTTGGTGACCTGTGTCGATCAGATGCGACCCGATGGCACTTGAGATTGGTTTCGTTATGCCGTTCCGTAGCCATTTGGGAAGGTGTTCACGGATCCTGTCTGATAGTCGCCGAGTCGTTTTCCCAACGTAACCGGCTTGGCAACAGCAGGTGAGAGACTAAATACAAAATGACGAAGAAAACTTAGGCAAGCTATCTTTCAGTTGTGACACCCACACCGGTCGGCTCTTGAATGAGATGATCATTCGTGCGGCATTGTATGTCTTGGCCAGTGCATTTGTCAGCCTACGACTGATCAGTTCACTAGCTGCATCACCTTTAAATGTCAGACTGACAAAAATAGGCTTTTTCTCTACTGTTTCCGTTACTGGCTGAGTATCTTTGCATATCAGCTGTTTGCAACCTTGACTTTTATGATATCTCATCAGCAATATTACAGGCTGACGAGATAGTGCTACCCAAGTATGTGAAACTGTCCACAGTCTCAAGCGGATTACCCGCAATGAAAGAAGTAGGAGTGGATATGACCCAGTCTTGAAGCAGCACTTTGTACTTTGAAGGTGCGAAACGCAATGTATATAAACTAGCCCGGTCACTCACCTTGTTCAACGTGGTCTGCATGTTTTCGGTTGAGAGGCTAAGTAAAACAATATCGTCCGCCTACTCCAGATCGGTCAATCTAACACCGGGAAGAAGCTCAACACCAAGGTCACTAGATTTCTCAAACACACCCTCCAGAATGTCGTCCATGACAAAATTGAACAGGAAGTGGGGAATCGGACACCCCTGACGAACACCACTAGAAGCGATGAACGCCCGAGACAGTCGTCCATAAACTCTCACTCTGCCTACAGAGTGGGCATACAGTGATCTCATCAGATTCACATATTCCTCTGGTACTCCCTTGCGGTTAAGACAGCTCCAGAGAAGGTTGCTATCAACTGACTCGAAAGCTGCCTTTAGGTTGTGTTGGATGAATAATGTCATTGTTGAGAGAACGAAAACTCCTGATACTTTCCGGTCGTTTATGCCGCGGAAGGGGTTTTACTTGAGGGACTCCACCCCGAGTCTCTGACTCAAAAGTCTGACCTGCCAGACAACAGGATACACGGTCTTGGGGGACCTTACCCGGAGCCAACGAATCAATATTCTGACTCACTTGGTAGTGAGGGTTCTTGCCTAGCCCGAGGGCGCAGTGAATAAGACAATGATGTCTCGTTCTGAGCACTGCTGCGCGCAGTGGATGTACTCGAAGCTTCATCAGGCTTTTCCGAGATATTAGATGTTTTTTGATCGTATTGGATAATATGCCGGCGGTCACAGTCAACCGTTTGGCGATCGGAGTGCTCTTTGTTTGAGGGTACCTTTTCTAACCCCCTTCTTCCTGATACGGAAGACAGCAGTGCCGCAACTATGAAAATAGTTCTGCTGTATGCCCATAGGATCGTGCCTCACTACCTAAGCACTCCTACGCGATCAGTAGTGCGACATACAATCCTATGAGTGCAACTGCTTTTCGTCTGACTGCTCCCATTTGGCCTGTTTACAAGGTTGCACCTGGAAGGACCAGAGTCCTAGTCAGCACAGCCCGCCGGATCAAAACAGTACACAAGCCCGACCATCCCGCCAAGGTAGCAGTATAGGTCAGGGTTAAACTTACGCGTAGAAACGATGAACAGCAGTAGGGTGACCGATTAATAAACTGCCTGACCACTACCCCATGGCGGTAGGAAGCGTCGACACAAATGTTTCATTAACAGTCCTTGAGTGATTTTAAACGTTGAGTCGCGTTTACCATGAAATGGATTCTCGACTTTAATCGATGGCTAAAACCCAGCTAACGGACATTTTACCAGCACACACGACCACCCAGCGGCTCCGGAAAATTTTTCGGAGACAAGCCATCGCCTGTTGAGTGACTGTACTAAGAGCTAATTCAATAATCAAACGTTTATCACAATTTGTCACCGGTGTGTTCAAGAACGATTGAATATACCAGTAGTAAACAGTAGTTAGTAGGTTTTATTAGAGCAACCGATTCACTATACGTTACGGAAAACTCTCAGTCCACACGGCACAGGCAGCCGCTATCCGCAAATGTCATCGATCGCTTGAAGGTCAGAGCAATCTGATTGGCCAAGTGCGTGGCTCACTTGTATACGATTGGACACAACAGTCACTTTAGAGAACTTAAAAAACAATGACGTCCCAGTCTTGTGATATTCTCCGGTGTAACATTTTATGCATTCTGTTCGCACTTGTACACGTAACTAATCTTAAACATCAAGACAAAGTTCCGCAGCCTCTGAATCATGTCTTAAACAGCGCTACCTGCCGAAGATAGAATAAAAACATACGAATAGTGACTATATATGTCGACACAGAACTGGCACGGACTGTCTGTCTGGAAATCATACGGTGTTCAGTAACCAAATTCCCGTCAAACTGGAGATTGCGTTTGGCGTCGTTCAGAAAGTTCACAGGGACCGTCTTTAGCTTTAAATCTGTATTCTGTTCTGACAACATACTTCGCTATTGATGATGCTGGGTGTCGTTCGTCTGTCTCTATAGAGTTGCTTAGCGTTCCTATTTGCAATTTCAATCAGTCTAAAACATGTTTGATAAGAGTAGCTAGTTGTCGGTTTGTCCCCTCTGTGCAACTCATACTGCAGTTACATGAATATTTTCATAAACAGCGGGATGTGACGTATGTAAAATGTTTTCTTCGTAGTCCAGTAGACTGAGTACTTAGTACGTCTCAAGCTTGACCAGTTAGCACTGCGGCTGGAGCGAACATTGGGGAGCAAACTTCTGAAGGATAGACTGGAACAAATAGTGTTAACAAGAAGAGTTGACAACTGTTACTGTTCACGTAGTTTATAGATAACCCTTAGTAGCAGTCGAGATAAGCACAAAGTCTTCATGTGGACAAACGTCACTCCTCCAACTTGCTCAACGAGAAAGTCATGCTCTTAATAATTTGTGACCATGGTTTTTCTTGACCGTCTTATAATTTAAACAGCGTCTGATGAAGAATACAGTGTTTGGAAGAACCTTCACACGTTGCAGTTTTACCACTTACTTAATCGAATCGATCATCAGTGATGCTTTAGATTGATGAGCATCAATGTTTTTCTCCTTAATTTAGTGCTATATTAAATTAGGCATATACTGTACAATAGGTAAGGTTCGCTAAAGTCCAAATTCGAACTTCCTATATTTCTTGGTATTACGATTGTTGCTGGTGTATTTACGATGCTTACTAACAGTCTGTCTAACAGTAGCATACTAATGTAAAACGTGTCAGACAGACAGATGAAGGCAGGTTACAGTAGACCCATCAAAGCAGGCCAGGTTCGTCCTCCAGAATGAGGTCCCCGGAGTCTGCTGGATCACGACCGCAAACGTTAGGCGAGATGGTGACTGATGGTGCTCAATGAAGGAAACGTTATTGTCGCTCGAGTAATATGTCAATAGAATAATGACCCTTAATGATATTAGGCATATTCCAGATGCCGTCCTGCCGTCACCTACGACTTTACACGTAGTTTGTTAGATACAATCACCTTGACTCTGATTGCCACTTTTTTAGACAACACCGTCTCCAACAACATCGTCTCTCCTGCTTTTGAATTGTGGCCATTTTTTCGTCTTCACAGATCAATAAAGCAACAGTGGTAACCAATCATGTGTTAATTTTAATGACGATGATGTTGGCCGAATCTTCAGCTTCAGAGCAATTTCATAAGTCAACCGCTTTCTTTTTCCAACTATAGAACAAGTGTGGATTTGCTACGGAGGTAAATTTCACAGTCAAGTCGTCCAGGTGCGAGTGAATGACAACCGTATGGCGCAAGTGGGATTCGAGGTTAGTATTTGAAGACTCAAAACTATTGTTTTCTCTTTAACAAGTTCCCATTAAATGATCTTTTAATATGCAAGAGTAGTCCTGAAACCTACGGAACAGTGTTTTTAATGTTTATGTGGGTTCACGTCTGCCGGATACAAGGGTTGCGGAAAGATATTCACAAAAGGTACAGCCAACTGCTTCTTTGTGTGTAGTATAGACCAATGGCTCCAAGTCCCTGATTCGTCAGAAGTTTATTTTGGGCAACGTGTTGTGATGTGAAGAACACATGCAAATGACTTTTACCATGTTTATCATCTGAACAGTTGAACAGCGACAGTAGTTAGTGTTAGCTGAACTCAGCACACTTGAGAAAGAGAAAATTGTCTTCGTTTCAACCCACATACACGGTAAGATTAGTCTTATTACCCAAAGACGTGTTGCCTTTCTCTGAGCAGCCTTCTAGTGGAAGTGCACATTGAACTCAAATAACTTCTCAATAAAAATAATATGATCTGACGCACTGTTTCAAGAATGATTAATGGTTGACGAAATTAGCACGGTTAGGAGGTGGGCCATAAAAATATTTGTTTCGCACCTTTGTATGTTAGAAGTGGGTTCACTGAGCCAGTTAAGTTCCGATCGTTACACAGTCGTGAACCCTGAAGCAAAATCCGTAATCCAACGGAATCCAGGGCACGAGGATTCCAACTTAAAGGCTTATCAAGAAGATTTACCCTAAACGGGCCTCCTAACCGAGTCGAGTTAGGGAACGACCCCAACACACCGTTGTAGCCAAAACCATGTTAACCAACACGATGGTGTACGCGCAGTTCAGTATCTAGCCCCTCAGCTCCGTCACCTCGGTATTTTGGCCACCACGGTCAACGATTGATAAGCAGATTGGTGACAGACATCTTGGTATTTGAGAGGCAGTCACGAATGGGAACCATCGTACGTCGAATGAGGACAAACGAACGGAATAAAATGTAACACTTCCCTACCAGCATTCTCCACCAAAAGATGGATGACAACCGGGTTCACGAGTAGATCTGGAAATGAATGGAATACTGGTTGATAACTAACAATTTTACCATAGAAACAGTGACATGTCATGATGTATTTATGAACTCTGACGGGTCGTTTTACAACCATGTTGCCAGAACACCAAAATTTGCCTGTCATTTTTCAGTTGTATGACCTTGTTACTGAGTCAAATCCATTCTATGTCAGTATGTTTCTTTCCACTAGTTAACTGTAAAATAATGTCGCGGTAAGGGCAACTAACTGCGTTATTGAAATCGGCGTGTACAGCTCATCTGAAATAATGTTCAGATTGGGGTTTTCTGTTCCGCAGATTGAATCAAGTTAAAAAAACAGTGTCACGGTATCTTTCCTACAGTATTCCACTATACACAAACCGAAAGCTTACCATGAAAGGACAGTACTCTGCAGTGTAGTTACTCAGATTCCGTATTTCAATCAGAAATGATTGAACCTACTACGTACACGAATCTATTAATTACCGTTGGAGGCATGCTGTTACACTACTGTATAACGGGCAGTCTCGTTCGTAAGTAGTATACTACTCACAAGCGACATTCTGGGGCTAAAGTGCAAGCCTCAACACCAGGAGGACGACGGACCAAAAATGACTATCGGAATGGCATGTACACACTATAAGGAAGGTATCACCAAGGCGACCGACAACGTACTGCTACCCAATGTATGTGAATGCACGTCAGCCGTACAAATGATTGTACGTGTTCGTGGTCCCATGTTTTAACATAACTTGTACGATAGTTCGTGTAATAAACAAAGTCGCGGACCCAGCGTCTTTTGTGGTCACAACAATACTAACCGGTCGGCGTTATGTTCACGTAAAGAGAGAAAGAGAAGAAAACCGTATTATACGAGTCATATTTTCACAAGAGATGCTCGGAATATTGTCTATGATGCTGTCTACACAGAAACATCTACCTTAGAAGTAATGACAGCATATGGTACAAAGCCACCACACAGGTTGCACTGCTTTCCAAAGGTATAGCGATTTTGAGTTTCACCAGTGCTTGTGGACGTTCGCCGTAGGCCATGTGTTTGAAGTGGCCCTATAATAAAATTTCCAACAGGGTAATGTCTAGTGACCTTCGGACCAACCAAAAGCGATCCCTCGTCGCCAGATATTCTCGTATACATAGTGAATACTGTGGTACCATTTCATTCTGTTGAAATCAAACATGTTCAAATGCTTCCAGTTGTTCCAGCGCCTGTACAAAATTCTACTGCAGCAAAGATAAGATAGTCTGTAAATGCATCTATGAATAATGGTTTCCTCCATAGCATTTTCACCAAGGAGAAAGGTTTTATAATCCATGTCCGAACAAGTCCCGTCCAAGCCTATACGCTTGGGGCTCTGTTAGTGTCGGATTGGAGCAATCCGACAGGGGCTATTGATGTGTCAAACATGGGGTTTCTACACGAACCCATTCAGACAGACTATTGCTTAGTCGGTAAATACGGTCGAGTTTTATTCCTTTTCGAAAACTGCAGGTATATCCGATTCCGATAACCGAAGCTTCTGTAATGGGCCTCCCAATATGGCTGATACTTATATCTTCTGAGTATCCCGTGTACACTGGACTTCGATGGGTTACACTACTAAACGAGCTGACGGACGCCATTTTAAAAACCCCTATTCCTAATTCGTAGAACACCCTTAGCAGAAGAATGCGCGGTTAATCAATTCCCTGCAGGTCACGAACATTGTTCCTTGTAACAAACTTTCTGACCAACCTTCGAACGTATGTATACGTACCAGGTCTCGTACCCGCATGTTTTGCATTAAACTTACTGGCGATCACCTTCACACGTTCACAATAAATTGCATAAATAAAAACCAACTGAATACAACGTTCACTCATATTGCTGACACGTCGTTCTCTTAATCGCGGTCCAACAGTGTGATCTGGTTTCAGTGTGACAGGTCGTTCAGAGCAGATTGCGCGCGGTCACCGCCCAGAAAACTGAACAGCCAGACGCACAGGTACACACAATTACTGAACGAACTAGCCACCTGAGTGTCCACAGTCCTGCCCTGTCCCCGCTGAAATGACAATATCGATTCTAGACCGCCCTCAGAAATACTTGCTGACTGTACAACTCTAGAAAGGTCGGTTTATGAACAAACACGTGTTGTGCCCTTAACTCAGTCCAGTTTGATCAGTACACACACTTGTGGGTGCCTGACTGAAACCCATATGATGTGTATGGTTTGTTTTGACCCTAAATGAACGGTCTTTGCATATAACGATTTTAGAATAAAGCAGATGGGTAAAACGCAAAGCAGCTCAAATTATCACTCCCATTTGAAACAGTTGTCCATGCCTCCACAAAATTACCGCAATTTGCCCCTAACATGACTAATACATGGTTGGAACTGACAAATATGACATTTTGATACTAAGTGGAAGGACGCGGCACAATAACAAGGCCACAGAACTGTGAAACACCATGCGACTCGGCGTTTTGGTAGCACGGCCATAAAATGACACATCAGAGTTCACAAATGGTACGGCGAAGCTAAAAACATATCCTCATGTGTTTTGAGTTCCTTGTTAAAATTGTTAGTGAGAATCCATGTGAATAAGATCAAGGTGATCTTAGAAGTAAAGGTCAAGTCACGACTCCGTATAGCGTAAGTACAACACACAGTGAGAATGATAGTAACGGATTTCAAGAACTGATCAACCTGTGAGTGGTTCGGTTTCTAATTTAAAAAATTCATTTTAGTGCTATGTGCACAGAATCCTAGAAAACTAGCAGAAGACATTCCACTAGGATTTGATGCAGCATGCCTCTGTAGCGTTCGACTTTCCAAAAGTTGAACCCAAAATAAGGATCAGGTTTGATCTTCACTATGGTCTGCTTTTCACCGTCTCCGTTGCGGGATAATACGAATTGATAGAATCCGACCAAAAATAGTTTATCACAAACGGTATTTAAGATTATAAGTCTAAAGCTGGTTTTTTATCGTCATTATCCTTTTCATCGTAAATTTCATCTAAATTGCTGATGTATCAACTGGCCTTGGTCACTAGTGTAGTAAGGACGATCGATCGCGCTGTACTACACAGGCTACTACTGAGTAATGAGGCATTAGTCTCTTTCTAGACATTGAATTAACCGGGGGGGAATATAAGAAGAAACATTCGAGTACAGTTTGGCATAAAATTGTCTTCTTTACATACAGAAACTTGGCACTGGTAGCCAAACAAACCGTGACGCTTTGGGACTAATGTTTTATGCAAATGAGTGCGTTTGTTTGTTGTTGTATTGAGGCACATACCCCATGTGTTAGCCTTTCAAATAAGCAATCCTTATGTTATCCGCGTTCTTGGCTCACAACACTAGGTGACATTCTGTCTCAAACATTTGAGATTCTGTAGTGTAGATAGAGCATCTGACCCTGTTACACTTTACTCTGCTGCAAAATAGTGTATGCTGGTGTTATCACTTCTGTGGTTAACTTAGCGACCACTCAGGTCACCACAGTAAGAACGCATTACAGAACATGGGGGCAGAAGCTGAAATCACAAAGCTGTGGAGTGCGCAATATTCCATAGGGTTTCAATTAGAGTGTTCATGTCTCTTTTCAATATTCCCTGGTAAATTGATGACATCCATACTTCCGTCCACTGGTTAGCCGCGTTTGTGTAACAACTAATAAATCAGTAGGAAAATGAACAAGTCTGTGCTGCATATCTTGATTCAATTCTGATGCCAAAATATAATACATATAATAATGAATACCACCAAACACTATTCACTTCATCCTTCAGCTGGACACTCGTGTCAGTTGCATACGAGCGCTGAACAATGAAATCCTCTTGCTTGGCATGATGTCAGACAAACTTTGTGCCTATTCCATTGAAACAAAGTGAGTCCGTTAGAGTTGTGCGCGAAAGTAACCGCCTAATAGCTTTTCTATTGCTCATTTCACATCCAGTGAGACAACCAATCTTTTTCTAGGAGAAACATAAGACTGCAATTTCCCTCACCCGAAGCCATAAGGGAACTTGAACTCTGGTACTCATGTTCGTGAAAAAAGATCCAAGTATGGTGTTCGCTTTTGAGTTATCTCTACGGCAATTCGTTACTCAGAACACAGTGGAAACGGAATTCGGCTTGAATCAGCTGATATCCTGGTTTACCCATTAGCAGTAATTGCCACATCCGTGTTGCTTGTCGTTGCCGTGGGTTATGTACGAATTACACTCGACTAGTGTAGTGAGGATGAGTGGTCGTACTATACTACTCACACGACTGCTATTCATTAGTAGGACCAGAGCATGCATTTTGACATTGAAGTAGACGAAGGAAAAATACAAGAAGGAACGTCAGAGTGCAGCATTGCCCAAAATGACCCTTGTTACATGAAGTAACTGAGCATTGACGACTGTAGCAACCGAGGTGGTCCGCGCCGGTTACTGTATGTAAATAAGTGGTTTTGTTTGTTTTCCTGTTGAAGCACTTAACCCATGTGTTGCTTTCTTAAATAAACAACCCTTGTGCTACCCGCGTTTTTGGCCCACAACAACTGGTGCCGTGATCATGATCGGAAGATGAAGATTCCATGGCCGCAGCCGTTCAAGGATGAGGACGTCCGGAGCTTCGTGGAAGACTCCGAGGACGTGGCGGAGATGGTCGGAGTCAAGACCAACCGGGAGAAGCTGACGGCCCTGCGGATGCTGCTCAAGGGCAAGGCAAAGACCGAGCTGGATGCGGCCCGAAGGGTCCCCGCGGAAGAGGCGCTGATCGTCGGGTTCGGCAACCCCGTTGACTGACAGGAGGCAATGCGGCAGTCTAAGGGCGACCATGAGGCGACGCTCTTCTGTATGCCCTGTCACTGCGGGCACCGTTCTCAAGAGCCTTGCCACATTTGCACCAAGATTTGAAACAACATATGCCGACAGATCAGTTCTTGGACGGAATGCCACCAATAGTGTGTTGATTAGCTCAGGGTGGCTTTCATCGCACATCCGATGACGTTGAGATAGTTGGCTGATGCGGCTTGACAACTGCTGGCAGAAAATTCCCCGACAGTCAGCGAGCTGAAGACGAGTGAACCAAGTGAATTGAATAACCTGCGAACCGCAGTGGAAACGTTGACTCAAGAAGTGGCCGCTTCGAAGATGAGGAAGGATTAGAACCGTGGCGACGTCTGTTACAGATGCAGAAGACGTGGACACTGGCAAAGATTTTGCCCACGCCGCGAGAAAAATGTCTTATGTGAATAAACTTTCTGATGATTGTTTTTTGTCTGGGAAGGGTGATCCGATAATAGGGGCGGTGGATAGGACGGCAGTTCAGGCTAGAATAGAAATCAATAGTAGTTCGGAATGCTGTTTCATTGACACCGAGACTGCGATTTCATTGAGTGGGCCGAGACCAGGAAAGATTGTTCAGCCGTGTGCGATGGTCGTTCGAACAGTCAGGGGGTTTACACTCAGAGTAACGGGCGTGGCGGAGTATGATATCGGAACCGATGGTCACGTAATCAAGCAATCGTTCGTCATTCTCCTGACGCACGTCAGACTATATTGTGAGTGGATTTTCTTGACTGCGCTAAGACTGTGATTGATTTGAAGCATGGTAAACTCGTAACAAAGTATGGAGTGGCTCCGTTATCGAGAAAACGCAAACCTCAGCATGGACAAATTGAAGCGAACGCACCCGGAGCAATACCAGTCCGTGACAATCGGTTGCTGAATGAAGTGATACGCTAATTCCGAAGGCTGTTCATCACGGATCAAGACCCATATGGCTACTGTGACTGGATTGAACATGAAATCTTTATCAAGCCAGACCAATTTCGACCATTCGGGCTCAGAAGGACTCCGGTTCACCTGCAGTCGGAAATTGAGCGACAAGTGAAAGACATGCTGAAGGAGGAAATCATTGAGGAGGCTGATAGCTCATCCAATTATCCTGTCCTGTTGGTGAGGAAGCACCTTAGTAAATTCCGACTTTGTGTCGACTTCAGAAGACTCAACGAGACTACAGTCAGTAAGATCGTAGCAGTCCTAGCCGTGGCATAGATTTCCGACAAGCCACAGAACGCCAAGATATTTACAGTGTTAGACCTGCGGTCTGGATATTGGCAGGTTCCAATCAAGCAATCGGATCGAGACAAAAAGGCGTTCACAGTGGGAGAAAAGCAATATCGCTTCAAAGGTATGCCGTTCGGACTGTCAGGCGCCTCTTTCATGTTCAGACGACTGATGTTGAAATTGCTGGTAGGACTGTACAATACTGTTGTCTACGGAGACGATATCGCCATCTACAGTGCGAACAAGACAGAACATGCCGGAAACGTTTCAGCTGTGTTCTAGAAGATTGAACAAGCCGGCATACGAATCAACAGTTCAAAGTGTCAACTGACGAAACGAACGGTAGTACTACACGGTCACAAGGTCGGTCAGGGTGAAGTCCAATCAATTCCCGAGAAACTGCTTACGATCCAGGCCATTTTGATGCCACCATCGAATAGGGCGTTGTGACAGTTTCTCGGCCGCGTCGGATTCTATAGCCGCTCCATCAAGAACTTCAGTGAACTGGCCAGCCCGTTGTGTGAAATTCTGAAGAAGAATTGCAAATTTCACTGGACAGATAAGGCCAATCAAGCGTTTGTCGAAATCCAACAATTTATGAAGGAGGGACGGCTGACCCTGAAGTTGCCAGTGACTGGACAAAGCTTCGTTGTTGCGACGAGGTCGTGAACGAAACTACTCAACGACAGAGAAGGAGTGTTTGGCGATCGTGTGGGCATTGGAAAAATTGGGGCCTTATTTGCTCGGCCGATGTTTCTATGTGGGGACTGATCACAAGCCGTTGGAGTGCATTAAATCGGCGAAGGATCCCCGAGGGAAACTGGCTCGTTGGGCATTGCAATTGCAGGAGTACGACTTCACAATTCACCATGTAGCTGGAAAATAGAACTATGTTCCCGATCTGCTGTTCCGAACGTAGCACATGGATGAAGTTCACAAGGACGTGATTGGAGTCAACAGGATTGAACTGGAGAATGACCCCGGGAAGTTACAGGCAGCACCGAGGACGGACCCGACAATCCGAATGGTGATTTAACAACTTCTGTCCGAATAACAACCGCCAGCAGACGAGGGGAATCCGGAAGTGAAGGCTTTCAGAATGTGCTGGTCAGAACTGCGATTGAATAGTGCGGGACTTTTAATGCGCCGACTGTGGGATGCAATAGGCGTGCCTGTTATTTCGACGGGGTTGAGAGAGACAATTGTAAAGGAATGTCATCATTTGGCTCATACGGGATGTCATCGAACTTATGAAATGCTGAGGCAAAAGGCATACTGGCTTGGAATGAAGAAGGATGTTAACAATTATGTGCTGGCTTGTCAGCAATGTGAGCTGGTGAAGAGCTCCAACTACCTCAGTCAGTATCCTACACAACCAATTCCTGTCAGTGAAATTGGGGAATCATGGTCGCTGGAGGTGATGGGTCCTTTTCCAGTAACCACATCCGGAAATCAATACGTTATAGTCATGACTGAATATTTCGCAAGATGGGTTGAAGCAGCCGCCATACCCGATCAACGCGCAAGCACTGTGTGCAGGGCGGTAATGGAACACATCGTTGCAGATCATGGAATACCGCGAAGTATATTGACTGATCAAGATCCCTGCTTCGAAAGTGATGTTTGACAGTGAAAGGAGGAAGCTGGGAGGAAATGCTACCACTGATTTTGTTGGTGAACGCACAGGAGGTTTCTAAGGAGCAGTCTACGTCAAAGTTATCGGATCAAAGTGCTGTGTTTGAAATTGGTCGTAAGTATCAAAATTTTAAATGATGGCAGTGGTTGCCGACACCTTTTGTCATCTGGTAAAGTTAGCCAAAGTAAGCTGTTCTGTTATAGAGTTCATGCTGATTTGACAGTCGGACGCATTATCGGGAATCACCCTATTGGGCCGTCAAACTATAACACCACTTGCAGTTCCGATTCGACGCTGATGTGGTGGTGTTTGATCGATTCCTTTCCGACCTTTACACATGGTACCCTGTGCGTTTAGCATACACTTACGTGCGCAGACTCGTTATGCTGTGTGTTACTTTGAGCATGTCAAAGTCATTTTAACCTCATTAGCTGCTTTTCTTGTGCCCATTTCTTACCCACGAGATTGATTCCGAATGATGTGGTGAAGTGTTTCCAATGGACATTGTGTTTACACTTCGTCGCGGAACACAACAATATAAATCTACCCAAAAGTTGTTATTTACATAATTTTGCATTATTCTGATGGTTTCGTGTTACAGGGAAATGCTCTGGCAACTTCCGCTACATGACATCATTACCGATATTGTTGTCGCAGACTGGCCACATGAACACATGAACCGGGTGTTTGCGGGACTTGGAAATGGAGAGTTACTGGTTATTGAGGTAAGTGTACTTTAAACAAATTTTGTCGTGGGTCGTGAATCATTGCTTGCAAATAATGTAGTTCTTACAGTCTAACTTCATATAACTGCTTCAGTGTGAATAGCATCCTTATGTATTGTTATCCGCCTTCTCTGTTTTTCAGAACGCCAGCGTGAACGAACCAAAGGATTCCATGTTCATTTTCACCATCGGATTCACACGGGTCTCGTCCTTACTGTTGATGGACAATCAGCTTTGGTGTGCTTGCAGCCATTCAGTTTACGTGTTTAATACAGCGTGAGTCGTACAATCTCCACTCTGAACTGAAAACTGGAATACGTAGCGATTTTACTGTAGACTAACCATCAAGGCATATCCCTACTACTTACACATGACAAATAGTTGGTCCACTTATTACACATCGTATTTCTTTCCGGTTCATACTCCAAACATAATGGCCTTCGCTTCATAAATGGAAAACACCTTCGATGGTTTACCCATTTTAGTATTGTATAAAGAACAATTATTCTGCCAGGTGGCTCCATTTCACTAACTCTCATCAGTCGTATCACGTGTAACATGAAAATTACCTGAAATTTGTGCAAACATGTACGTTTACTCTTAGGTCCGTAATGTATTGCATTTTTGCAGGAAATGGTCATGTCACAAGTTAGGCGACTGATGAGAGTAGGAAATACTTGTTCTTCCTGGTGGTTTCTCTTAAATCTCAAGCCCGTGCACGATCTTTCGTTGTGAATGTGAGTGAAAAGCCGTTATTTGAAACGCCTGGTCCATTAAATCAAATTGTGTCCACAGCTGATTACGGTGGAGTTGTTATGCTGTGGTCCATTTATAAAAATAATTATTAACAGGACCGACCTTAAATGGTCTGTTCTGGAGGGTGGTCACTTTTGTGAGGAAGAAACCCAACCAATGGCTTGTTGATGCACAAAACGTAACTAGGGGACATTGTTTATTTTTAAAGGGTTTATTGTAATCGCTTTTGTTTTGCACCTCGTCAAATATTGTATTGCTTTTCACAGATTCGTACCATCGTTCATGTATCAATGAATTGTCTCCTTGAGGTCACACGCTGCAATCATTCCTGTTCTTTCAACAATATTAGGGCTGTGGTCAGATTTTTGAGATGATCTGTCTACAATACTACATTCTTATGGAAGCTCCATTAGACCATACTGTGTAATTCAGGAGAGTTAGTTTCCTCCGAGTACTCCATGGGGAAACCAATGAATCTGTCTACATCGATGCACACTGTGCTTAGTCGTCTACAGGGCCTCCCTGATGGTCAGTGCCAACCACTGGCTAAAACCACGTAAGACCTTGAAGGCGCACCACGGGCAGGAGAATGCAGCCAAGGTTTAGTGTGACTGACACCAACATGCACTGAGCACATAGCAGACAAAATGGGAATGTTTGGCAATCGGTTGTTCGCAACTGGGACATAATTTGTCAATCATCTATCATCATTTTCATTCAATGGTCATCGGTTATCACCTCTATTCCATCATTTTATCATCCAATGGACACAGAAAAGAAGCACGCACGGGCGGCATCCCGACTGATTGATTGAGACGCGCAAGCTGCGATGAGTTGGTATGTCTGTGTAAGATCTGGGCACAAACACCGATACACCCTCGTGCTCAACAAGCCTGTCTGGTACAGTACGATGACGTCTGCAAGCGATGTGATGTTACAGCTGCTAAAGCGGCCAAGTTGTGTGTGTCAAGGCGGTCAAGTTGTGTGTGTCAAGGCGGTCGCGGAAACCTCACCTTGTGATATAACTAATGTCGAAACACGATGTTTATTGGTTTAACATCATGACTACCGGTTAAAATACACTAAAAATGATCATTTTCAAGATGGAATCACGTGTTAGCTTATACATTATTGCATTATTAACTACTCAAGCGCAACCACTTATAACTGAGCAAGCAGGTTAGATGTAATATCACCTGTTGAAGGTGGACGATAACTACAAACAGAGACTTAGTACTTCACTCTGGGCGAGTTGGTACTCAATTCCTTCGAATTGTTTTCCCCATAGACAGTCGTCTGCGAGATATACTTACTTAATCATTTAATTTAGCCCGGGAATACGCGTACCCGTTCAGGGAACATTGATTGTTTCCAGCATGGTGGACTGCTGTTCTATATCGCGACGACTTGTTGGCTTGAAGTATGAAGATCTTGAAAGTGAATGCTACCACAACAGCTGTCTGCAAAGAAAATGTTGGGACACAAAAATAAACACCGGCCTTTAAGTTCAACTTAAAGAAAAGCATCTTTTAGCAAGCAGCACATCCATAGTGACTGTATTGTGCACTATGCACCTGTGAAGCTAGATATGCACCTAACGTGCGTTGCTACTTTGCGCTGGCGGTAGTCGGACCTTCGCCCGAAATTGATAAACGTGTACCAGCGAACCGGAGTTGAAAGAACAACAAGCAGTTCTTCAGCAAGATTTATACCTCGTTAGCTAAAAACGAACATATACAACGAATGACGTTGTACACTTCGACCGACTACGAACGAAACGGTGTAATCGGATTCCACCAATTCACAATGTAGCAAATATATCGCTCTCTATGTGACAACAACTATCAACAAATGATAAAGTTTCAAGATTTGAAACATAGATCCATATGAATAGGATATAGTCATCAAGGTGAATAATGGTCAAACTACGGGCAAGATAGGTAGATACCATGACGAAGGTCCAAAACGAAGAAATGCGTAGGCCCATAATTACAAGTGTTACAATGTTGGACTCATATATGGTCGCTACTTGTCGTGGAGTTTAGTGGAAACATTAACGAACTCCTGTTTTAACTCGTTGCTTCGAATCTCAAAATGGTGATTGAAAACAGAGAGCAATCTGGTTATAATTTTGGAGTTCATAAAGAGGTAGACTTGTACAAATCAGTAACAGAGTTCACTCGCTTGTGAAGCATGAGTACCTTCCATCTTGTCATTAGTCTCACAGTGGGCATCACCGAGATATCCCATCTAAACTTTCAGCGATAGTCGCTCATGATGAGAGCAAACAGAATGGAAGCTGTAACCTAGTGCTGCCTTTAAGGATGGGCAGTTATAAATACTGGCTGGAAATACTTGTGCACACTATGATTAAATTGTACTTAGATTTAGCACTGGTCTAATGGAGTTGCGCAGGTTTTTTTGTGGAACTGTATAGCACAACGATTTATCTCACAGAAGTAAAAGGTTTTCTTTTTTTTCCACCAGAACTTTGGATTATCAGCTCCATTTTAACATATCGGACAACGCACTGGATTTGATTTCAACAATGAAAAGCAGTGCGTACGGAGTGTGGATAGCAGTCCGTGGTAGTCCGGTGATCGAGCTTTGGGACCCAAAGACCTACAGTCGCCTACTATTATTTAATACTTGCACAGAAGCCTATCTGGATTACAGAGAAGTGAGTAATATTACGAAAATGGCCTAAGAAAGCTATAACAAATACTACTATGCACTTTAAACGTTCAACCACACAATTCAGGAACGTCTGGCTGATTGTTCGAAAATTGCGTTCACACAACCCTTGCCTTTAGTTTGCTCGTGTGAATCGTGTGAATTGACCGGCCGTATTCTGTTCATTTCATGTGTTGGTCGACTAATGCACGCGCGACATTTGAATCACTTACGCATCTGTTTATACACTTCCGTGCCCCACCTGCCCCGTTTCTTCATACGCTGAGAGGAAAAAATTCAAATTGTCAAACCTGTCACATGCCCTAGAACCGAGATATGATTGACAGCCCGTGTGCATCCATTCCTTTATCCATGTAGTTACCATTTCTTGTATGTAAATGACGGGAACAAACGTATTGCTGCGTCAGCACACACCTTATATAACGATTCCGGCATCATTCATAATGTTTTGTGTACCTCCACTTTGAAGTACTTTTATGTATACCCGGTTCTCCTTGTAACTACAATCGAATGTTCTTGACATCCCAGTTTGGAGGCACTGAACTACGTTGAAGAGAACATAGGAATGAAACGTAAGCTCGTAATCAACAGAACTGTGTAATGTAGATAAAAAGTTTTTTTAAAAAAAACAAGCATGCACTAACGTAAAGCTTCAGCAAAGCATGTTTCATAGGATGTATAGGAAGTTATATGAAGCTGTTAAGTTAACTTGGTTAGCGGGTTCAGCAAAACGAATTGGAAAAGCCGTTCATTGTATGGTGCGTTTCGTTAGTTGCCTGGTTTTGACAGATTTATGAACCAGGGATATAAAGTGAATGTGTAAAACGTGCACGATCGTCAGAAAGTGACATGAATTTCGTGCAAACACGACTGGCCTTTTTTCCTCTACCAACATGCCTGGCTGGAGTTTGCCAACGTTCGCTCATTTTGCCTTGTCCATTGTTTTTAAAAGAACGCGCTTGAATGTCGGAATGCCCTTGAGTAAATAATAAAGCCTTCAAAATAAATTGTGGGCGTGTCGGATAGCAGAACACAGACACAAACCACCATCCAAGTATACTATTGACGAACCTATAGTGATTAGTTATTGGTTATTGATTACTTACGATGGTGCATCCAGTTAGGCTACCGGTGACAAC
>JTDE01000381.1:220589-238262 GCA_014338405.1 Paragonimus skrjabini miyazakii
TGGGACTAGGCCAGACTTATAGAGATGTTCACTGGTATCGGGGATACCCACCTTAATGCTCCCACTTACCAACATCCGAGAAGTACGAGTATTGTGAGGTTGCGCGTAAGTTTCTTAAGCCAGATTGTTGCTTTGACAAAGCACGTAGCACGACGGAATCAAAACATTGAGTGAAGGATCTGTGGAGAATCATCGAGCGGTTGTGCAAATAAGGATAGAGACAGAACGGTGTACACACGTTTGTAGTGTGTTCCAGTACAAACTTAACGATGTGACAAAAATTAAGCAAGACTGAATATTAGAAAAAAACGTGGAGCATCTCACACCCTAACTGCGGTAAGTAAAGACAAACCATCAACAACAGTAAAAAGTAGAGAGTAACCGGAAACAGTTGATGAATCAAATGTTTCCGGCGGCCAAAATACCTAAAAGCTCAAATGATTATCCGAAACATGGTAACTGATCCATCAGCGACAGACTCCTGTAATGGGTTGTAAGTTGGACATATCTGGAAACGCGTTGAATGTATCCATCGCTTCCGTCGTTTGTCAGCGTACCTCACTCGACCGTGTATTCAGTAGTTGGTGGTCTACGACAAAGCTTGGTGTCAAAACTAGTGTCCCTGTACTCATTATCTCTGCATACTTCCGACTATTATTTATTGTATGGGATGTCGTTAGTAGTAAAACGGCGAAGTAGAATTTGATTCACAGATGAGTTACTGGTTGTAAATAATACCTACGAAATAATTTTGTGTGCGTTTACTTGGAAATATGTTTCAATGGGCAAACCACAAATTCGAGTACAAAGTCACAAGTTTGATATCGTTTTTGCATTCTTGTTTGTTGACCGACCAATCACACCACTTAGAAGTTTTGACGCCTTTCCGTTCCACGTCAGCATTGTCTGTAACCAGTAAAGCAATCGCACCATAATTTCTAATGCTGCATTAGTATGCTAAGTGCCGTCTATTGGTAGCGTTTGAATTGAGAATCCAGACGTTCGGATACTGCCAAAACCATTCCAAACCCGTTGTACCGTCATTACGGTTGAGTGGAAACAATAGATGGCGATAGTAATGAGATTCGACTGTCTCCGCTAGTACCAGCCAATCGGTGTGACACTGCGGATGTAATATGTTCGACAGAATTTTCTAAGACTGTTGTCTCTCCGAATGCATTAGGGCCATGACCTACTTAGGTTTGCATACGAAATTTAATCTAGTAGATCACATTTCTTCACCTTCTAAAAATTATCCAGTGTGGTCATTTAACCTTGTTGCTTCGATAATCCCTAGAAGGTTCAGTTTCTTTAAGCCGAAATATCCATGATTTCGCGGCGTGTTGCCTTTGGACTTATTCTATCGTTGTGTCGCTTCTTAATTTTGTTGATGATGTCTTGGGTTGATTGAAGTCAGGGATGTTTGGAATCATAAAGTTAGCCTTGCTACGAGAAGAATAATTCCGTTTGAAATGTGAGGATTTGGGGTTGCCTTATCTTACACAGCGGGAGTCTCCACGGCTTAATACGTAGTGCAAGTCGTGTCTGTTGGCCGGACCTCTCTTACTGGATGCCGATCAATCAGTCAGACTACTTTGAACACGGTAGCTCACGTCTGACTTCAGATTTCAGATTTCTAATTAAGATTAACTCATTTTAACAGTGTTTAATTGTGTGTATAGTGCACGGTTGACTTTCGACTAAAACTGAGACCCTGTATATAAGTGAATACGAATCGAGAAACACCACTGGAGTTGTATGAGTTTCGGTTCATAATTCTACTTTTCACTACCTGATGAATTGTGAAGTTTACTAAAGAATGAATTAATTCACTTGTTATGCTTGTTTGCGACAGGAAGACGAGGGCACGTTCCATGTGCAGCGTGTGACAGCACTGCTGCCATATGAGAATACAATTTGGATCGGTACAGGCAACGGGGATGTCATTGTGTTCGAAGTTCTCGATGAATCAGTACAGGGGAAAGGTGAGTTGGATGGCCGATACGCAAGTCACACAAACAATTTATTAAATGGTTTGTCGGTCGAAATTTCCGTCGCAAGCTAAATAAAACATAGTGTCTCTTCACGATTCCATGAAAGTCCTCATCTTAGAAGAACACAACTAACATTTCCGTTAAATGTGGTCTGTGGCAACTTGCATATTACACTTACTGAGGTCTCAACATATTTGGATTTTCATTAAATGGATCTGCGTTTTGTGTAGGGAGCACATATAGTCATCTGAAATTCCAATGAAGATGTGGAGGTGGCATCGCCTAGAGACTCACTTAGTGTTTATTAACATACTTTTACGTCGGGTTATCACGGTGAAACCTATGTCCATACTATCGAATTTAATAAAAGGTAATCCATGAAAGAAGTTACAAAAATTCTAGTGCAGACATTCCCGTTGTGGTTTAGCTGTTTTTGATTGTCTTTGGTCCATTCGTTTGTTAGCGAACATCAGTTTATAATATAAAAAAATAATCAAATTTTCAGCGAGTTTTATTATTTTTGGCAAGTCTCTGCCCATTAGGGGACTGTTCCCTCATCTGCCTAGAGCGTATGCCCCACGTCTACATATAAAACACCGCTGGATGGGAGGCTCTGTGGCTGAGTTAATTGTAAGCAACATTACACACTGAGGGCACATACAATTGCACACTCCGTGTAGACGCATAAGTGCGTAGTACACGTCTGATCAATCAGACAACTACGTAAAGCGAAAGCAATGCGTATGCGCTTTCTTTAACATATGGGCCCTTTGGATAGCTGTTACTAGAAAGAGGGATGATGTTGAACCGAAAAGTCGCAATAGCAGAATTTGATTTTGAGCTTGGGCGAAAACTGGGCTGATACGTCTAAACAAAATGTTTTTGTACACATGCTTAAATAGATGATACACGCGTTGACACGATTGTTTTTATGACCGTACAGTTAGTTGTCGGGCTGATCTTGACAGGTTTCGCGTCAGAGTATAGATGATTGTGAACAACGCCATTTTGACTATTGTATGGTGACTGTCAGGCAAGTGATTTGTGGTCATATTAACTACTAATACCTTATCATCTTTGTTCTCCACACGTCTGATTATGAATTTAAGATATAATCTGTCCCGTAAAATCACCCAAAGTATTACGACTATCTTCAATCGCTAACCAGGTATAAATGATGTGGCACGCACGTAAAGTGACTGAGACGCCGGTAAAAAATGAGGTGAACGCGCAAAATACTAGCAAAACCACAGATTGGATGCACTTAACTGCCCGGATTTCTGTCTTTTTATTGGTATTGGTGACTGATAAGTCTGAATCTCGAATGAACCGTGCTCCCTTCATCTCAAAAGATGATCATTACTATCGGTTTGTATTTGGTCTCATCCCTGTGACTGATCGACAATCTGTTCACGTTACGTTACTTAGTATTCCGATGTCAAAATCAACTATATATCTCTGCGATATCAACTTAGTAAACTGTCTGTTCCGCTTGGTAACTTACAAATGCAAAAACGGTGACCACCACTTTGCAAGACAGTTGATTTATCAACGGGTATGATACAATTAACAAATCTGTAAACAATAATTCCTTTTGTTATTGCCAGCCAAAAACCGAGAACAGTATTTTAGATCATTAAAAACGATGAACTAGATGAAAAAATTCCCCATCATTCTAAATCTGCCAACCAGCCGCATCTTACCACCCAAACTCCGCTTGGCTTCATCGTAACTTCCTTTCGCTCTTACACCTTTCCAATCTTACTCACTTATTAGGTGATCATCAAGTAGTTTTGCCATGCAACTCATCAAAGTACAAACCAAAATACGCATGCGGACTGCGAATTGGTTCCATTTCAATAGTTCCTAGAAATAAAACTGTCAGACTCCCAAGTTGAGTGCAAGCGAATGCTCTTGCTGAAGTGACGCAAATAGTGCGCTCGTCTCAATATGTTCATGTCTTGTGACTGCGAAGGAGGCTTGGCCTGCAAAGTTGTTTACTGCACAAAATCGCTTACGGGTTATGTTAAAACACAGAACCACAAACGCGTACACTCATTTGCACAGCGGACGTATCTTCACACACATTGGTCCACAGTACATTGTCATTCACCCTGATAACTTGTCTTCCATAGTGCGTACACACCATTCCTATCGTCGGTTCTGACCCATCGTTTTGCTGAAGTTGAGATGTGCTCCTTAATTCCCGAATGTAGGCATTATACTAATCACAAACGAAGCTGTTCGTTATATAACACATGTTTCTGCCTCCATCGAATGTACCCACATGAGTAGACAAGCGCGACTTTTGGGTTCACTTAATTATGTTCGTTTCTATGACAGTCTAGTGACCTCCGGAACACGAACGTAGTCACCCTAGGCTGTGAAAAGCTTAGATAACTGCTTTTTGTCTGATTAGTCAGATCTGGTAAACCGTTGGCTAAGTTATAAGAAAACTGAAACAACCAAGGTCCGGCCAATAATTGGTAGAGAGTGTGAGTGTATATCTACTAACTTGCGTCCACCGGGGGTATTAGCGCATCCCACTAATCTATGTGCGTGGTTGTGCGTGCTTCCAGAACATCACACTGTAACAAGTTTCCTCATGCTTCCAACTTGGAAAGTCAACCCGGTGATTTTGAGATGAACAGTAGGAATACTCTGGCAAACTAACATAAGTCAGTATTCTGAAACTATTATGAATGTCTCTCACGATAATCTTCACATCTTGTTCACAGCGACATCACCATTTCAATCTGAAAGCGACCTTGCAAACCCCAGTGTAGCACTGAACAACGTATCAGCCAACGGTCTGACAGTTGACGCTCGCCAAGATGCTCATCTGCCCACTCCAGAACACACTTATTGCAATCTTCCAAATAGACATACAAAGAAGCAAGAGCAACATGTCTCGTTCCGTACGAATAAGGTGGAGCCTGAAATCGACGATTCAAGTACAGAGGGCCCATCAACCATTATGTATAATGTAGGAAAATTGGACTTAACTGCTGAAGCAAAACGGAAACGCTTCAGGAAAGTCGATAGTGAACCCACAGTCACGTGGGCGGATACCCGAGCAGAGTCAGCGCCATGTCTTTTGCAGACTAGCTCAAATGCTGGGGAATATATCGTTGACATTGATTTGGCTGATCCTCGGACGGAGTCCACTGTGCCGGCGCAATCTTCGCTAGACTCAGTCCTTCACACATACTCACCAGATATATTGCTGCAAAATGCAATGCAACATCTGGATGACTGCATTTCCGACTCACCAGAACAGCCAACGAGTCCAGCGTATCAGAATTCAGACCCAAAATCTCCGAGACAGGAGACGAATGAAATGAACGGGCAAGCTGAATCAAACGATTTCACATGCAAGGACGAAGCATCACTGAGTTACAGCAATCAGTCACTGTCCAATATTGATCAAGTAAGCTGAATGGTTATGTTGCTCCACATACATTTCCCTCTCAATCGATTCCTGTTTGGCGCCTTACATACGATGGATGACATGAGTATACACGTCGTAACAAACCTATAAGGATGGACAATTTTTGGTTCACTGATTAGCTAGCTTCAGTAATATTTGACGCAGAAAGATCATTTTTCTCTATCGACCAGAATATCGCAATGTATTACATTACTGTTACGATCTGAAAAGAAGATTGATAGTTCTGGGCATACATTTCAATCTGTGTGAAAACGCACACCCGCGGAAACAAACACTATTTTGCATGACTGGCGTATGTCCACATCCGTTAATGGTCGTGTATCTCTGATCTCTACGTTGACACGTTTCGTACACTGCATATACAAGTTTCTAATCGTCATGTTCAGCACCTGGTACTTCTGTTGTTGGAAACTACCCTTTAGTTTCCGCGTGTTCCACTTATGTCGTACTACTCGTTAATGTCTCAGCACATAATATAATACTATGAGTTTGTTTGTTTTACCCACCATAATCTCAAAAAGGACTTTTGCAAAATTATGGAAACAGCTTACGTACGTCCCGCGCGTGCAACTGCTGTAATCCGCGAGCATTTCCAGTGGATGCAAAACCGAATCTTCTAAGAAAGACATGTAATTGACAGGGATTGGTTATTTACTGTCAGCGTATCCGCTAACCCCCTTGTTGTGAGCGAAAATCGAATATTCATCTTCATGCTGCTCGACAAGCCAGAAGGCAATAATCTGACCAATTTAGAATTAAAGCCGTTCTTACAATCGTATAAATACATCCAATCCTATGGCAACTTGTTGTTACCATGTAGACTAACAAGTGTTGCCCACCGTAATTTAATGATCGTAACGAGATAAGAGTTCAATCATCCGCTTGACGTCTACTGAAATCTGGACGCTTGAGTTGACAATTTCAACAGTAAATGTAGTCTATGACAGCAGCTACTGGGAACCGTTTATAGAAAGATTATATGAGTGGTCTCATGAACCCAACGACAAATCTAACGATACATGAACAGGATCAACACCACCACTGATACACTGCAGTTTTCAACAAAATGTCATCCATCTGGCGGATCGGGTGCCCGGAATTAATAGTCACAATGCCTGTTAATTGCCTGTTAATTGTAAGCAATTAATAATAGTTTTCTCTACGTTTAATGACTGGTTTGGGAAGACGAACAATCTTGGACGCAGATCAATGACTGACGGCCTGTAGTACCACATCGAAGCATTTTCTTCTACTTCTTATCGTGACGAAAGTACAGCCTACTACCATTTTTCTACCAGACAACACAGAAACACACGTCCTACAAATCAACGCATACTTACATCGCCTTAGGATTAGGGTAGGAATTCCCAGCTTATAGTCGGAACCTGAATCCAGTAAAACACTCCTGGATATGTATTAGCGTCACGTTCATCTTGCAAGACCTTATGATTAATTGACGTGTATACAACACCGCCTCCGTCTTAACTCTAAAGTCGACCAAAACTGTAGCGTGTGGTCTTGTGACGGGCTGATCAACGTTGCGTTGGTGTGTCGGGGACTTTGTAGTTCGTGTGCGTCTGTTTGCATCAGGGCTGTGTAGAGCTGTCTGACATTGACCTTGAGGACGGTTGTAAGCTCATACGTTCCCGGTCCACAGCTATCCAGAGTTATTCAAATTGGTCTCGATAGTTCCGGTTGACCCTTGCCCGCGTACCCTCAGCTGTATTGCTGATGTTAGTGTTCTGTATGTTGACTGGTAGGTACGACGACGTTTCCAACAATGGAAAAATCAATCGGTTGCAAGATACTTGGATTTCGATGTTAACGGCCTGTAGATGAATGCTTTCCTTAAATCTGTCTTTAAGAAAAACTGGGTGTCAGCCATCCTGGTCAGTAGCTCATCGGCCGTTGAGATTATGAATTGTTAATACAATCTGACTACTTACCGCCTTCCAGTCATCGCATTTTCGTAACTCTATTTTAACATCGTGACTATGGGCTTCACCCATTTAGAACTATCGATTTGTTCCACCAAGTCGTTCGAACCCACTTCCTCCATGACAACAGTCACTGCTTCTTGTTTGATCAGAGGAATCGAGCGCAGTTGTGTTATCGGGGGAGCGAAATCGAATTCCATCTCAATAGTTGTTCTACGCCGGTATGCAGAATTGTCGATGTGCAGAATAATAATAGCTCTTTCAGTATAGCTAAGAATTACGGACGTTGAATTGTCTGTTTTCGACGTAAGTGCACAGAATCAATAGCTTCTGTTGACAACATGTTTGTGAATAACGAAGTTACGTCTAAAGGAACCATTTTGTTATTTTGATATTCACTGAATCAACCGAGTCGACGAAGTCAGAAGTATATTTTAAACTGAATGGGGTTAGCTGCGGTTTAAATGGTTTTAGCAGCTCCATCAGCTACTGATCTAAGGCATAATACGGAGGATTGTACATGTCGAAAATCAGTCTTAAAGGCACTCCGTCTTTGTGAACTTTATGGAGATCATAGTGACGAGGAATAACCGTCTCCTTTGGTCTGATGCGTTCAAAGGTGCATGCTTCAATCAAATCTGATAGTTTCATGTCACAAAGTAATTTGGATAGTTTCTCCTCCATGGCCGTTGTTTTATCTTCGTCATTTTCCATCTTAGTGAACTTTGATTTGGCGTAGATGGTATTTTGTCAACATAACCGGATTAACCCAATACAACATTACGAGATCCTTTATCTGGTTTCTTTAATAAAATGTTCATATTAGTTCATAGCTCTTTTACGGTGTCTAAAGTTTTCCGCTTTAATAAACTGTAACTCGTCACCTTGTTATTCACATATTTATGACATGTATTCATCAGAGTAGCTTTACAATGTTATACGTTAAATACTGAAGATGAAACAAGTCTATCCAGTTGTTAGCATAGGCTTACATACTGAACTTCAGAGTCTAGTCGGACAGCAAAGCGTGCGGCTTAGAGATAACACTTTTAACATAATTCAACTTAAAATGACAGACGAATAATTATTAGCATACTGTTCTGGATCGTTGGGAAACTGAGCTTGTGGTTGGACAAGGTTCAATCCACTAATCAATTTATTTCTCCTCTTCTCTACTTATCATTATAGTTCCGACTGCAAATACTATTCAAACCTGTTCATCTCTTCTTCCGGGAATGATTTGAGAGCATCCAAACGTTGAAACTGATTAAGGGTTGATTCATCGACCTTTGCAAGACACTAGTCTATCTCGTTCTTAGCATGACACTGAAGGGACTTGGCAGTAGGTTGTACGTTACAACGACGTGAAATATTCCAGCAAAACTTCGGAAATTCTTTCTTACTAACACACTCATTCGGAAATCACACCACAGCATTTGCTTCTCCGATCCTAGTGCCAAACTTCACGGACTTGTTAAGCTGTTTCACCAGCATTGGGTCCTTCGACCCAATTACATTGAACCGAAGCTATCAACCTCAGAAGTTAGAGTTGGAGAGGAAATCCGTTTGACATTAATGATCCACTCGTTGAAACTGATATTAACCGATATTAAAATGATTTAGTTGTTCTGTAGGAAATCCAATTTCAAAGAGCAAAGCCATACCATTACCATGTGCAAGATTTGCAACCACATCAGTTCTTAGCAGAGAAGCTGAAAAATTATCTACCGCCATTTTCTGCGACATATCTCTAAGAAATAGGATTTTCAAGTCTGCTTAAAATCTGGACCAATATGAGAAACAGATTTTATCCTCAGCATAACCTACTCCACATCTTCAAGCGTAATTTTAAAGCAATATTTGAAAACCTTCCATAAAAAGTGAGGAGCATCAGTAAAAATAAAAACTTGAATGAAAGAGCTGTTTGCCACTACATCTGTCTGTTTAGTATAACGATCCGTTGCAGTGTGCCATCCCAATCATTAAATCACCCCGCACCTGGTCAGAAGACCTTGGGCTCATCAGTTTGAAGTAGATTCTGTGGAGCTATAAATAGATAATTACGGCTTAACGATTTCTACTTAATACAAAGGATGGGTATATGGTTGGAAATTGATGTATATAATCTGACTAGGCATAATCGTAGATACGATAGAAAAGGCAAACGGGGAACTCACGTATAATCTAAACTTGTGTCAGGGATGACGTTCTCCAGATGTACGCGGCTTGTCGGGAATATTGGAGGGGCAGGTTCGCATTCATGCAGTGTGGAGCCGCCATGTTGGGGCGTAGTTGACGTCCTTGTCTTGGCGTGTTGCTGAATCGTTCGCTTTCCGAGATGCAGCGTCGGAAGCTGTGTTGTGTCATGCGTCTGAGGGCCTAGACCACTGCGTGTGGGGGAAGCTGTGAAGATCGCAGGTTACGGGCTAGCAGTTTGCGGAGAACAACATGTCATAAGCATGCTTCCATCGCCTGGAGGGACACGACTACAATCAGTAGTGTCCTATTTACCTTGAGGTCGTTGGCCCGACAGTTGTCAAAGAAGTGAGACCTCCGCTACTCAGACACCAAGACAAGGCCGGGTGACAAGCACCTGTCCGTCCCATATTTCCTAACTTTCTGCTTTACATATAGCCACCATTATAAGCGCCTGTAGCCCGAATTACGATGAATTCGTAACTGTGTCCACAGCTCGTGGTCCTCTATTTCTACTGCGTTGAGGCTAGCACTGGGATCGAGCCCGTTTAGTACTTACTGTTAATCGCGCGAGTTTGCAGGATCATGTGCATGTCGGTTAATGCGAGTGAGGACGCCTCGGTGAATGCGTTCGTGTGCGTGTGTACATTGATAACCACAGCGCTAATTGAAGGGGGCTCACAGTCATCCTGGGCGGAGGTGAAAGTGACATTGACTCAGGGGTAACCGTGTTTGCGGACCTGACCGGGAGCGTGAGATCACACGTTAGTGTATGTTATACGCAGAAGTCGGTCGGCAGAATGCGCGCGTGCGTGAGATGAATAAGGTGCAGGGTCTGTCGACCAGATTTGGGGTGCGCAAATGATAGAGTGAGCCATCAAGCTTGCCACACTCTGTGATAGATCGTTACGCTTCTGTTATTGTTCTGACAAAACCTCATGTAGATACTGCAGGTGTAGCAAGTGTCTGGGATCGCCGGACCACGTTTCGTTAAGAGTTCAGGTAGCGAGCCGGGAAAAGTACCTCTCAGCTCCTCTCCCTTGAGTTTGTTGTTCCTACGTGTGTGTTGTATTCAAGAACGACGGAAAATACCAGTAGTAAGTAAGCTTTATTAGAGCAACCGTTTTCACGATACGTTACTGAAAATCTGTCAGTCCACACAGCACGGACACCGGCTGCCCGCATGTGTCATCGACCGCTTGAAGGTCAGAGCAATCTGATTGGCCAACATCATTGCTTACTGGCATTCGATTGGACACAACATCCTGTTTAAGCACTTAACCCGTGTTACTTTCTTGAATAAATAATCCTTCTGCCATCCGAGTTATTGGCTCACAACACTGGTACGGCAGCATATAACATTGGTCGGTTGAGCCGAGATGCAGGTTTGACATCCGGACGTAGATTCAATATTACTGCTGCTTTGGCTCTGCAACCAAGATCCTCCTGGAACTGGTCACCCAATTTATTTTAAACTTCTACGCCAAGTTCTAACTAACGTGATCTGATTTCTGATTTGCTGGCGTATCCAGAACCCTCACACTGTTACACAAGTGACAGTCAGAAAGGTCAGCCACCCAATCTAGCCAAGACTCAAAAGATTCAGTCTCGGATAATACGTAAAATAGACCGTGCATGGATCTCACCGTGCTCGATATCGTAAAATACCTCCACCAGCCAGTACCATTTAGGTAAGAATGCGTCTGGAAGAAAAATGTTCCTCTTAATTGTATGCGCATTTGTTTCGAAATTAGCATGGTGTCAGAACCAACACCCATCTGTTGGCAAACCAGGCGAATACCAGCATCTCAGGTGGATTGTTCAGCGCAGACAAATATTAGGCATTTGAAATGCTCATCGTCATTGACCACAGCTTGAACTTTCATCGCATTCGCATTCGACACAATCATCACGGTCATTTTCAACCGATTTGAGGCATTCGTACCGGTTGTTGAACAGAAGGGACTGTTTCTCAACGATGTTCATCAGTTTCCTCAGTATTTCATCAGCAATGAGATCAGGAAGGTTTCTTTGGCAGGGTAAGATCAGTCTACCTCGTTTTCTGAAACTTAGTGGTACCTTTCTTGCATCATTCGTGTCGGCCAGCATCACTCGGAGGACATCTTATCGGCCGAACCACGATTCGAAAGTCATTTGCGCTTCAACACCATGGACTAATACAATGATTCTGTTTGCGTTGGCGTCTACCAGTGAACCCGGCTTAACGTTTAGATTTCTTGACAGTATGAATAAACTGGGCTCTATGGTCACGATTAATTCCAGTTGAGTCACAACGAATTGTGTTTGATGTTGCCGGAGAATCTGCTTTATTTCATCCATTGGGATTGCCATCTTTCGCGTAGGTTACATATTGAACACCAGAAGTCGCTAGTTATTAGTATCTCCCTCCTGCAGTTACACACTGGGCCACACGGCTTGACTCCCAGCCAGAGAAGGAGAAGACATGAGCACCAACACTCATTGGGACGTGTCAAGAAGCAGATCACAGATGCTCGCAAGCAATCAATATACAGGGCGGATTGAGAGCGACGATCATATATGTCAGTATGTATGTTTTGTCAACTGACCATCGCCTACCAGTAGGTTGAATTCGGTGTGGGTGCCTATTTAGACGTGTTGACTGATGCAGTTCAAAAGGTCATCAGACAGGATACTTAACACTTGATGTGATCCAAGAACGCGGTTAGCACAAGGGTTGTTTATTCGACAAACCAACACATGGGTTAAGCATTTAAACAAGACCTGAAACAAAACCACTCATATGCACGCGGTATTCGGACCCAGACCGTCTCGGTTGCCGCAGACGTCAATGCTCAGTTCCATTAAGTAACAGGGACCATTATGAGCGATGCTGCACTCTGATTTTCCTTCCTGCATTTTTCCTGCGGCCTGTACGATGTCAAAATATATGCTCCGGTCCTACTACTGAATAGCCGTGATATGAGTAGTATGTTACGATCGCTAAACTTCACTGCACACTTATTAATGTCAACGTGGACACTGCCACCACAGAAAATGAACAGACGCGTTATGCGCTGGTTGTGTTCATCAAGGTAGTTCCGCGAAAGGAGAGATGTATAGGGTGCAACAGAACCATTGACCGTACAGTTTTGTTCACCCGACATTGGTATTGTCCTGTGTTATCACTAATAGCGATAGTTTAGCTGTCATTCATGTAACAAACCATCTAGCATGCCAGCTGCGTCCTTTAAGGTGGGTAAATGAGTTTCACAGTAGCTCACTTCATTTCACGGTATCGACAACCTACATCTTACAAGCAACCCGGTAGTCCACCGTGTTGGCGTCGCGTCCTCGTGGTACAATCACTCGTTGTTGACGTGCAACTATTCGCCAGAAAAGCCCACTCACTCAAACGGTTTGCTTCAAGTCGCCATCTAGGGATTTAATAAAATGTTTTGAAATACCTGTTCAAAATTCTGTCAGATGACGTTAGTCGAGGATTTACAAGCTTAGGTGGAGGTCTGGACATTCTGAACCCTTAGTGAACAGGAAGGCTAAGCGACGAATATGAATACATGGTGGTGCGTATCAACCGCCTCATCATACCAGATGGAGCGGGAATACTTTCCATCTCGAAGCTGCCCGAGTTTACCAGTGCGGTTAAAAACCAAAATTAGACACATAAAATGTGGTGTTCACTCAATAGACTGCAAGTACTGACCCATCTTCAGTGGAATGAAAGTATCGAGTGTCATGCAACATGCGAATCACGTGTACCTACTGTTTATGCATTTCTGGTGTGGTAACCTGGTGCGTCACCACAAATCTTATAGGAGATATGATACACATTATCCGGTACTGTGAGGATGAGAAAAACTTGACATACGAATGGTATGTTGTGCTGCTATGGCTCCAACAGACCACAATGCAGTTGATCGCTGTACCCAAACGTGGCCGAATTCGAACTGTTGATTACAGTCGGAGTACGTATCACCGACGAGCTCTAACAACAGTGAATTTTGAGTTTAGTGCTCCTGTCTGGGAGAGGTTAGGCTGAAGTCTACCTCGATACTAAATCCATGATAATGTGTTTTGGTTAAATAAAAATGCAGGCCATGTTTCGAGATATGCGGAATTGTTACCCCTGCCACTGAAAACACACTGACTGAACGATGTGGTGTTGTTCATTCGTGACCATACCAAGATATTAAAGCTGAAGCTGCGGTTTATCATCTTCACGACACATGGATTTATTTCTGCCCGATAACTCTTATTTTTTGCTCACTTTACTCTGAGTGTAAAACACGGCCTCAGACTTGAAGATCATATCCTCAGTCAACGTTGGGTTATCAGATAACTTGGTTACTAACTGTTCAGAGCATGCTAGCCGTTCATCCTTATCATTTCAAAATGCAACTCTATGTTGAAACTTGTATGGATGAAATCCAACGTGTCTCGGCGCCCGTTAAACTGACCATTGGCTGTGTGTGGAAATGTGAAGTTTCCGTTTAAAATGGAGATCACAGTTCTTCTATTGGTGATAAGTCTACGAGTACTTTTAACGGAATATGTCCTGAGGAACCGATCCTTCATCCAATGGATGATGGTGATGTCCAATGTCCCGATGTCTCTGTTTAACTTCCGTGTAGTTCCCCATGAATTAAAACAAGTCAACTCAGCGTCATCGGCAGTCTCAAACTCAGGATCTTGACGTGGCTTGGAATGCACAGTACTGCACTGATGGGTACAGACGTTTCTGAGGATGCATTCAATGGTAAACCATGCACATATTAAACTGTTATTTGGATTCTTATTTAACTGGAGCATCTTACACGGATTAAACAACGTCTTATTGGGATTCTTGCTGGAATAAATTTTTTCGTTGTTCATTATTTGCATGAAGGAGAACGTGTGACAACCATACCAATAATTGCACGATTGATCATCAAGGTAAACAGCCTCACTGTCCAAGTTCGTTCAGTTTCCTTGTTTGCCGGTAGATAGTTGAGAATGGCTCGTTGGTTTCACTGAACAGAAGTGCCCAAATGTTATATATACGTGCATAGTGTATGGTTGTGTCGGCGTCCGTTGACGCACCAAATGACACAGCCAGCAATACGTAAACAGTATGTACAGGTGCTTTGGTTGACAGTCAGCATTTTATTGAAGGCAGGTTAGAACTTGTAGACTATCGAGTGAACACTTCATTTTGTGTTAGTGTACCCAATTTTACTCCCTATTTTCCCTGACAGATGTGGGCAGCGTTGGGGTGGAATTCCTTCTGCTCCACTCGGTAGGGTGATCTGGTTGATGCCCACTACCTACATACAACGACCGGTTAAAGTATCAGAATACTCTTTTTTATTGGTAACAATCTTTGCCTCCGAGATACAATTAAGCGGCTCTATTAATTCGACGTCTTACCACATCAACTATACGTTTTGACTCAGTTTTTCACCTTTGTTTGACTAACCTACGGACATCATCTTTTTGTGTACAGTATTCTGCGCTCGCTTTTTGGAGATACGTTAGCTTGGGAGGTTGTATAAACGTGCCAGGACAGTTATTTTGGCAGAGTATATCCCTCAATAGTCAGATCTCCGCCATAGTAATTTTTACATTATCTGTAGTAGGGAGTTTGAACTAGGAAACGCCTATACATCATCGATAGTAGTCCGGTATTCTCAAAAAGTTGACGTTCACATGAAAATCAGCAGAGGCCTGTTTCCCAAGTATTTTATTCTTGCGTCCTGCACCGATTGAACCAAACCCGGAATAGAAACAAGTCTTCAGCATATGTTCCTCTCAGTATTCTTACTAATCTGACTACTTTGTTTCCCTCAGCACTATTCTTTATGATAATGTTGTATTGATCCGACAGAACGGTTCGAGGGATCTTACAAAAATCAGTCTTACTGCCTCCGTGAAAAGCGAAAGCATCGCATCTTCTCCTTCCAACTACTTCCATGATTTTCAAAGCACCGGTTCCGATGATTATTCACCCGTGCTGCCGGTTCCAAATCCCATGTTCTGTCCACTCAGAAGACATTCTCGACTGATCGAATCCAAAACAGACAAAAAATTGCCCCGGTTACAACTACAACCGATGTTGCGCAACAAAGTGTCAGAAACCCCTATAAGACTATTCGTTACGCAAAGGTACGTGGTTTGACATTTTTAGCGTTATATGTGCCATTAAGTTTGAAGGGATTGATAGGTGACCATAAACATCATACATCGGACAACGGAACCCACTGAAGTATTGCAACTCCCGTTGACCGGCCACCGGTCTACATTCAGTCTTCCCCCTGGTTAGAACCCTTGAAGTGTAACATACCAGATAGTCACGCTGTTCCTGTGTCTCACTTTTCAGATAAGTAATACTGACGAGGTAGGTTGTACATTCCGGTTTGGCAATGTGTGTGATAGGTTTGAACATCACTGGATTTTACGATTATACGAATGTAACTGTCAAGTCTGATAATCATTTTGGAAGGAGGCTTGTTGATCGAAAGCAAACACGGACTGGTCAGGCTCACTGATATATGTGCTGTTTTATAGTAGTCTACTATCGATCACAACAGAATGAGTCGATACCTTCACTGTCTCCCTATTGATTGCACTGGAATCGAAGCTTACTATCTTACTTGTGTGATCGCTGAATAGGGTCGTTTAGGGGTGCACTTCAGGCAGGCAACAATCATTAACGTTAAAACCGGTGAATATAAAAGTCGGGCTTGAATGTGGACAATAGCCCCATCTACACACCAAAACAGTTACAGTTAAACGCACATCATCGTTTTTCGTTAGGTAATCAACAGTACCTTTGTATGTTTTGAAATGTAATAGTTTTCTGCATTCATTACTGTTGTAAATGGTTTGAATTAATAGTCTGTGATTGAAATACGCAAGGTTTCGAGGTGTCCTAGCGTCACCTCAACAACAGATGTGCTATCGCACCTCTGAGAGGCTTTGACCTGTCCCTATCGACCCTGGTTTCATGTATTCTATTCGAAGAGAATATTTTTGAAGCCAGGACCGAACCAAACAAATATATTAGCCTGCAGCTAATGTGATAGATCAGTTCTGTGGATAAGGATGGGATCAGCTCGGTAGCTTCACAGGATTCAAACTAACTTCGTCAAACAACGGACTTGTTTCAAGGCAGCTCTTGGGACAGTTTTATAAGAAATGATCACTGTTGAAAGAAAATATGGCACGCGTTTTCCAGTTACAATGTAACCTTCAACCGTCACTTTTCGACTGGACAAGGAATGTGGGTTTCAGTGTCCGGTGTACAGTTATGTAGCCAGTCCTGCTTCTATAATGACACTCCGATGATTGTAACACTCCGTGGTCAATTTGGAGGGCTCTCCGTAACTTGGATACGTGAAGTGGGCAACGTAATTGGTGTAATCTCGTTTTATAACCTCCAGCCGATAGATTTAAATGTCGTGATCTATGAATGTGCACATAATTCCAAACCGAATAAACATGCCGACAGCCCTGAATCTTTAATTTCTATTGCGTCAATATTAATTATATATATAATTATATACACCCATACAGAGGTAGACTTAATTATACCTTTGACTTTCAACAGGTCGTCATTGCGACTGACCAAAAAATGAGTGCCTACATTGTTTGACCTTCATTGCAGTCGTCAGTTTGTGCCCTGCCTCCGTAGATATTTGGGCCGACAGAACAGAAGATATGTTGATAAGCAGATGCAAAGACTCTATACCAAAACAGTTGAGTGACAAATCGGCTCAAATAAAGACTATCATTATATATTATTGTAAGGTAGCTTTCTAATACAGTCCAGAAAGACGTCATTGAAATTTCATGCAAGCTTCTGATGGATACTCAAACTTCACAACTTTCTGATAATTGGTATTGTGCTATTCATCACACGTTAATGAGCATCACTACGTGCTTAATTGCAATCGACGATCTCTCAACATGTATCGTGTACGTACCTGTGTTTATCCTCCACATTTCTGATCGATCAGTACATTTCGTTCGAAAGCAGTAAACATTCTTCGTTTCTAGCCAGTTCCTCGTCCACTGCTGATGAAAATGTTGACATACTACAGTCTTCAACTAATTCCTA
>JTDE01000381.1:238642-267787 GCA_014338405.1 Paragonimus skrjabini miyazakii
GTAAAAGGAAAAGAACCCCTCTTACCATGTTGTCCATAATTCTTTTTAAAACAAATTCCTACGCGGTATTTTCCGCAGATCCTTTCCAGCTTAGACAGCGAAGGATAAGAATTCGTAGCGGGTTGGACTGACCAGTCAAACTATTGAAAAATGGGCTATAACTTTTGTCTACTCTGTGGGCCAGGGATTGTAAAATATATGGGCAGGAGATATCAAAACCAAGGACTAGATGGGTGACGTTCATCCAGTGAGATGCGCGGTGGGCAGGACGGCATAGATAAGATAACGTTGCATGTAAAGAGAATATTCAAAATTCCGAGACGTGAAATCACTATGTGGTCTAGCTGTGTTGACTGCTAGAAATACCGGTGTTATCCATTCACAATTTTTTGCACAGGTATGCGTGCGTTCCTTTTCTAATCGAATTTTCTCTTTCTCAGCTTTTGACTTTACAGAACGAGACTGAAGGTTGCCAACCAGTTTGCGATAGGATTAAAAGCGATTAATCTGTCGAGGTTCTGTTCGAACTTACTGAAAGATTCCGACAAAACACCTACGTGTTTCAATTTTTCTGATGGTGGGTCTGCCATTTCTGGCAGGAACTTACTCCTGCCCTATTACACACAGTGGTTAAGCACAGAAACAGTACTTTGCAATACACATGGGCGGACACCCCCCACAGTTCATTGCATCAATCTGTATGTCCCTGTCGGGTTTGGAACACATTGTACTACGCTGTCGAGGCCAAGCATTTTCGATCGTATGATAACTGTAGCTAACTATCTGTAATTCGTTTATGTCTGTCTCCTGAACTAAGATTCAGAACGACGAGGTCGCTAAAAGCGTCCATTCATAGGATGAATCAGCTAACAAAGTAAAAAATGACGATAGGACATTTCAACAGATTTTTAACCGTTGTTGTCTCGTTCAGCAAACAGAGCGGCTTTTTCGAGTGCTACATATTTTGGTTCACTTTTTTATTCCACTTTTAACCATCTTTCGAATTGGTTGAGTGAATAATCTACATATGCACTGGAAATGAGATTGGAGTTCAGAACCACTGGTTTACTGTCGAGGAATACCGCGCAGTTTGGTTTAACAGTAGCTTCTCTTCATTTATCGATGTAAAGTTCTTTTTTTAGGTGAATAAAAGTGCCATTTTATTGATTGCATCGTGTGTGCCCAGTGACGAGTAGACCAAGAGAGAAAGAGAGAGAACCTGGTAAGCGTCATACCAAGTGGTTGTAAGCTCGCCATGACGTGGTTTTTCTCCTCTTCCTCAACACAGTAGTATCACCGTCAAGCAAGCGTCGTGGAGGTCCAGTGTATCTACGTTTATAGTCCCCTCAGTGTCGTCCACTTGTCTACGTTGAATATCGTGCCACACGCGTCTCACCAACTTTGTTGAGAGTATAAAAATCTGTAGGTCAGGAAAATATGGTGCACTACGCATGGTTGGCAGGAGCAGAAGCGACACAGTTACATAACCAAAGCTTGGTTATAAACAACGTGTCAAGCATGAGTCTAGCATTAGCCTACGCAACATGTGAAAACCGCTAAGATCACACACACGGGGATTATCAACGGATTACCATTTCTTCACACATTGAAGGGCAGACAGGTTAGGACTGTTCCAATCATTGTTGGGATATGACCGTTGATTGGCTTTCAGCGAACTCCCGAATTCGATCAATCGAGCAAAAAGATTGAATGATGTTGGTAGACTGATTGGCCTCAGCTAAATGTAAAGAAGTTGCGGATACGTCAGTTTTGTCGACTCATTGATTAGTCTCGTCGAGTGATGGTCTGGACAGCAGATCGATATCCGACATGCTGCGCGACCGATTTAGTAAGTAATTTATTTTTTGGTTGTAACACCGTCATTGACCTTCAAGTAGAAAGTATCCATAATTTAAACCAGCAAAACTGTATTTCACTTAGTGAGCAAAGAATCAGACCGCTCTGCACGGTTGCAACGTAGGCTAACCTAACCACACCAAACCCCATATGACCTCTATTCCTTTGTTAACATGATTTCGATTACAGCATTCCAGTGGGAGGCCACTCGAAGGGATTGAAACGTGGAGTATTAAAACTTGCTAGTAACGTTCTCAATTCACTTTAACCTGATGACAAATCACAGAAAACCAGCACGTTTCCTATAATCTCTTCAGCAAGTCAAGGAGTCTCACACACGAGTTGACTGATCATTTCATTGCTAAACTTTGGCCTTTCCAACTACTAGTTATGCTCCTTTTATTTGGCATCCAATTTTTGTTTGTTCGTCGATTAATTTCCATTACTTTCCGGGTACGGATGCCCTCATTCATTTACGTCTTTTAATAGTTGAATGGAAATTTAGTTGCAACTCCCTACTCGTTAACGAAATATCTTCCGATTTCACTTTATTTCAGACCATGATGTGGTCAAATCAGCCAATTTTGTACTACGATGCAATCAGCCAGCAAGTACAATTTCCAGCTTATATGCTAAACACCATGAGAATGAGGAGAGACAGCTCTCGGAGGATCACCATAGCCACCTAACCGTTGCCACTATCAGCTGTTTTGAACGGGTTTGCATATCGGATAATTAAAAAACGTATAATCTAATATGCCTTGACTGCGTTGCACAGAAAATCACTTTGCTTTATCCCTTCGATCTGGACGAAAAAAGCATTTTCATCTAATTTCCGATGTTTAGAATGCAAACTTAAGTTGCAGGTTGTTTCTGAAAAGATTTTGCTCATATTTGCACGTTATTTCGCACTCTTGCAGCACACTCACACTGGAGTAAACCTCAGAAGAATTTGTATATTTTTCTTCCTTGATAAAATACAATATTTTTGCTTTTATCATTTTTGGGTGCTGGAAAACTTACGATCGTTTTCAAACCATGAAGAAATATAAACACAGTTGCATCTTACCAAAGGATATTAGACAGATAGGAGGCCGCTTCCATATCATCACTGTCAAATACAGCAATACACGGATGGTTCGTGTTAATGATTAAATGCCATACAGCCAAGAATAAAAGAGCAAACCCCAAGTGGAAAGAGAAATAAACAGAAAAGAGGAAACAACCATTAAGAACAAGTATGTATGTAATCAAACATTTAACATCAAAGTATCTACATCTTGAAAACAAAAAACCGTGCTATAAGGGAAAGTAAGATATCATCAGCAGGACAGCTTTCACTACTCCGCGCCGTTAAGTGCACCTAGTTCAGAGATAACTCGGTCAACCAACAGCACCATTCGCGACACTGAGCCCGACTGGCCGCCACGTCACCTGCTGCATCCCGTAAATCCTAAGACAGTTTTTAATGAAGCTCGTGTATCGCAGCGAGTAGACTATGGAACTAACGTACTGTGAATGTAGAAGACAGGCACGGTTGTTGTAGCGTGGAGGACAAATGTACGGTGGGAAGTGAAGGCGATATCAAGTAGGCAACGTCTGTGCAGTGAGAAGGTAGATTACGGTGTCCACACGCAGGCGCCAGCAGGTCAAATCTCACTCGTCCAATCTGGAAGGTCACGTGACAAATCCAATCAGGCATAGACATGTGCAACGTTGCGGGCTCGCTGGCCTACCGCGGACGCTGAATCATGTAAACGGGCCCGCTGCACGGGCACACATATTGTCCGCATACCCACACTTAACAGGGCACGTCATCAAGTGTCTCTAGCCCCCGATTCCGTGGGTCGTCAGGCCTACAGCCCGGGAGATTAAACCGACCAACAGTGGCCAACCCTTTGGGGAATGGCTCCATTTCTCCACTCGAAGTCATCATTTGTTCACCTCACACTTTACGCCAGTCGGCAGCAGTATCGGTAAAATGTGCAAGATATGACGGATGACTAATTGGCATCCCTAACACGGGCCTAACGATCTAAGTCCGTGCAAACTTGTAGATTAAACAGAACTCGCTTGACAGTCAGTACCAAATACCCGCATCTTAACCCCTTCATCGCTTACCCGGTGGTGCCAACTGATGCAAGTGCTTAAACGTAGATATCGGCGACCAACTACCCGAAGACGGTTCACGCCTTCTATACTGAACGGTTAGGTTTAGACGTCCTAAAATAACGCAGTTTTCACGGTCGCTTGTATATTCTAACGTTTCAGCGAGATGCCTCTCTGTCACCAGAGATGTGTTAGATTGGCCAAAACCATTCTAGCGTCCATTCCAACCTCTATACATTTGACGGTCAATAGTCTTCAATCACAAATGTCTAACATCCATCCTGTAACACGCGTATAAGCGCGTCTGGACTTGTTATCCCGGTTTCTAGTCTCTTCTGTTTGACAGATCAACAATTGACGCGTTTACTGGAAAGTTGGGTTGATTTACGTACGTATTGCCCATGACTTGTTCGCCAATCCAGTCGTGTTCTGAGTGGATCATACATAAGATCGATAGGCATACATTCACACGCTCTCATCTGAGTCCCAGCAACACGTGGTCCACGTGACTAACTGTATCAAGTGCACACAATTACCATATCATTTTGAAGTTTACTTTATAATTTGTACCTTGTGAATCATGGCTCGCACAATGACTACACCGTTTTGTACATTCAGTGTTGTGTTGTTGAGGTTGAACGCTGGACCTTGAAAAACCCTTGATCCGTCACAAAACAGAATGTGATCACTGTCAGCTGGTCCTTGAAATGTTTACATTCTTCTTCACTTCTACAAGTGCATACACAATATTAGCCAAGGTGGGTAACTTAAGACATCCAAAAACAAGCAGATTAGTTAATTCAGTCTAGCAACACATTTTGCATTGTTTTGGTAATATTTTATAACCTGCTTCTAGTAGAGCAACGAAACCAAACGTTAAATGTTCGACTTATTCAGGGCCATCTGACCAGTCAACTGAGGACTGCTAAGGAGAGAAACCTGCCGGAGTCAGCGAAGGCCAGTTGGCTAACACGTGATGACAACAGAGCATTGAGTGCGTTGACCCTAGTTCTTTGTGGTGAACGCAGATCGAGGGTCGCAATCAGGTAGTACATGTTCCGTAAACAGCTAACTCATCTATAACTGTATCAAAGGCTTTGCATTGGTAGCTTATCGTTTGCTTAAGAAAGTAGTGTTATAATGAAGAGGAACGATCAAATCATACTCCTCGTGAATGATGAGGCGGCGGCGAGCGTTGATCTAATGAGGTAGTCCGGGGAAATGTACGACCCTTCGATGTTACGTTCCTACATCTGCATGGACACACGCACGCAATCGCTCACTCACCTGAACCGTCCCGTTCCACACCTGCCAGTTGCAAAGGTCACGTACGCCCAGACATGCTGTGTACTTTTCTCATTGGCTTGCTATTGGTTCATCGATCCTTTCGCTGTAAACTCTATTCATTGCTACATGTAATTCACTTTCATGCTGGCTCAGCCAAGATACACAAGGTTCCTTCTGCATCCCTTCAGTTCTCACATCAGTGCGTAGTACAGACAACAGGAAATTACAGATAGCATTTAGGAACAAGCTGTCAACAAACGGTGCTTTCCAGTCACTGGCAACTGCGGCTCTTTGGGATTATTCTTTTGTGTAAGTGTACGTTTATGTCCGTTGTGTTGTTGGAGCATATGCCACCCTACATCGGTTTTCCGAGTAAACAATCCGCGTGTCACTCACTTGAACAGTATCAAGGATTAAAGATATCATGATCGCAGCCGCTCGACTGCGGGGACGTCCGCAGCTTCTTAGAGAAGTTTGAGGAGGTAGCTGAGGTGGTCGAGATCGAGACCGACCGGACGAAGCTGGCGGCCCTAAAGAACTCCTCAAACACAATCAGAAAGCATGTCTAAAGGCAATGTGAAGAGGCCGTGCGAAACTGGAGTAGGCCGTCGCGAAGCAACCGTTGATAGCCGAGTTCGGCAATCTTGCCAAGTGCCAGTAGGCATTGCAGTGGTGCAGTGGAGCTAGGCTGGACTCCAGAGGGACATGATTGATTGCACCGTCACTCTACATAGCGTTGTCAAGATTCCTGCAGGAGTTGGACAAGGATTCGGAGCAACGCACGCTGACTGACCAGTCCATGAAGGGAATGCCATCAGTATTATAGGAATGGTTCTAGGTTGCTGTCCAGTTTTTCTGTTGATACTCTTCCCCGAGTACTTCTTCATCTCAACACACACGACCGCCTGACTAATCACGAGTGTGATAGACTGGTCGTTCGTCCCTACTCAGCTTTAGTTCAAACAGCAATCGGCAACCATACTTATGCACGTAGCACGCAAAGCGGTAGTACAAAACATTCAGGCTGTTCCATAAGTGTTACTGTGGCTACAAGATCCGGAGTTCAATCCAAAAGGATTACCTAACGAGCACAACGCCTAGCCGAGTCGAGTGAGCAAACGGACGCAACACACCGCTGAAACCACAGCCAAGCTAGCCGGCCTTTGGTAAAGTGGGGGTGTGCATACACTTCCAGTCAAGTCGCTCGGTGCTATCGTCCCAATGTTCCGACCACTAGGGTCCACAAGCGATAACACCGGGCTGTTGACAAACGTCTCTAACCGTTTCGATGTTTGGGGGGTGGCACGATGGGAACCAGCAGGCATCGATGAGTGCAAACGGACTGTGTTGTCACGATAACTGTTTCGCCAAACGATACATGATAAAAAGTTACATTCACGATCTGAATAGTTGATGAGTTATGGAAATCGGCATAGGCCGCTCGTTTGAAAATGCTGTTCAGATGGGGAGTGCTTTGTTCTCTGGAAGCTTGCTTCGCCTTGAAATATCATATATCTAGGATGTGAAAGTCGTTCATTCTGCATTAACAAACAACAGTCCGGCAAACTGAATGACCAGATTCAGGCAGTCAGTCAGCAACATAGACAGACAGACAGGTACACACAAAAACATCAGATTTGTCACCCCAGGGTCCACAAGTCCGATGTGCCTTCGGTTAAGTCAAAATGTAGGTTCTAAACCACAATCAGAAGCCTTTACACTAACAGTATGTATAGCCCTAGGGAGGTCAGTTTGTAAACAAACACGATAGTTGTAAGGAGTATGTTACGCCCCATACCTCACCATCTTCCCAGTTCGACCATTACTTACAAGTATCAACACGGTGTACCAGTGCGTAATCATCTAACCAAAACCCGTATGATGCGAATGTTTTGTGTCGACCCAAACCAACCGACCTCTGCGTCTAAGACGTATCGCTTTTCAGGACAAAGCAGGTTGATACAGAACAAGCACCCTAATCTGCACCACATTGTTGAACGAGCTTTCCACACCAATCTCGATAGCCAAACAAGTTGCCTTCGTCACAGATAAAATGGTCAAATAAGACATGTTGACAAGAGGTGACAAGTGACTAGAACACAAAATTGAGAGGTACCAAACCTTGCTAATTGTTATCGCATGGCTGTAATAGGTCACATCCGAGTCCATGTATGACGTGATAAACTTAAAAGCACAGCATGACGTGTCTTAGATTCTATGGGAAATTGTTAATCTTTGATCAGTGTTTTAGCAATTTATAAATCTGTTTCGTTCACGAATGCAGCTTTTTATTATTTACCCGTTGGTGAAAAAACTGTCGTGACGGCGCAGTCCGTTAGGGAAATAACGTATTATTTTTACTTTGTCCATCTACAATCACCGGCCTACGCTGGTTCCCAGTCCATCATTGCCTTTCAAGCGCTGGGACGGTTGCCAAGACGTGTGTGCTATCGGTCGTGGGCCTGGGTGACGAAAATACTGGGCCGATGGAGCCGAGCCACCTGACTGGAAATGCGTGTACGACCCCCACTCTAACCACATACACCTAATCTGGCTCTGGTTTCAGCAGTGTGATGTACCCGTTAGTTCACCTGACTTGGTTAGACTTCGTGCCCGTTGGGTAAGCCCTTTGGTCTGGACTTCGGACTTGGTTGCCGGGTTCGCAGTTCCGATACCTACTGTACATATGGTCTCCTTCATTGTGCTAAGAACACGCTAGAGCCAGGCTTTGCTGCACTTGCACTCAACCGGTCTTTGTACTGTTCAAACGCAGTGCATCGACCAGATATCTTTGTAGTTGACCTCGAGTTGGAAACGCCTTGCGCATTTGCAAAGTTCTGGTTGACCGAACCTCCGCTGACTCACGCGCACTCATTCACTCGTTGGTGTCCCAACAAAACTACTTCCAGGCCAACTGGCATGCGTGGTACGCGCCCATACATGAGTTTGAACGGCGATTTATTTGTGCTGCCTTGTGGTGAAAAGCGGTGGGTAAAACAGAAGCAATTGTAACATTTCCTCCCAGCTTCTTCATTTTGCCGTCAACCACCGTCTGATTGTGCGACTGTTTCTTTCCGTCCTAAACAAGCCCCAAAGCCTTCCTGTACGAATAGTGGTCTTTATCAGTCAATATGCTTTGTTTTATTTCACGACATGCAATAATGTGTCATATTACAGCCCTGCATAGTGTTCGCACGCTGACTAGATATGGCGGCTGCTTCGATCCATCTTGTGAAATGTATCGTCATCACGACGACGTGTCAAGTTGCTGAAAAGGAGCTCATCACGTCCATCAAACACTATTCCCCCAATTTCACTGACCGGAATTGGTTGTGTGGGATACTGATTGGAGTGGTTAGCGTCCTTCAGAAGCTGACGTTGCTGGCACGCGTACACACAATTTTCAACATCATCTTTTCTTCCCGATCAGTAAACCTTTTGCTTCAGCATTTCGGAAGTTCGATGGCAACCCGTATGATCCAGTTGATTACATTCCTTCAAAATTGTCGCCCTCAACTCCGCCGGTACAATCGGCACGGTTATTTCCTCCCGAAATTGGTGCATTAAAATTCCGCCAGTATTCAACCGCAAGTCTGATCAGTGTATTCTGAAAACTTTCACTTCCGGATTCCCCTCATCTTCTGGCGGTTGTCCTCCCGACAGAAGTTGGTCAATCGCCTCTCGAATCACTGTATTCATCCTTTGTGTTGCTTGTAATTTTCCGGGATCATTCTCCAGTTCAATGCTGCCAACTCCAATGACGTCCTTGTGCACCTCATTCATGTGCTGCGCTCAGTAAAATAAATCAGGTACACTCTTCTCTTTTTCAGACATATGGAGAATTTAAAACAGTTCGTTCCCTTCGAAAGTTTGAACAAAATATTTAAAACACTAAAGCTGGTGAGTGCAAGCATTTCGTATTAACGCGTCAGTACCAACTTTACAATAACATGGAACGATTTTTTTTATCAGACAGTTTGGGGGGGTTGGGATGGATAGCCGATCGATGGGTTAGGAAAGGTCACTAAGTCTGGAGTCCATTTTACGAACAATTGTTTCTGAACAGGCAAAACCGACTTCAGTCGATTGAGTGCGACAGCTTCATCAAATCGCTGCAACCTCGGACTGGAATGAAGTAGTAGGATTTTGAATGCACAGACTAGGTTGATAACGTGGCCACTGGTCAGGATGTGTCTTGCGACAGTGGACTCTGGTTGCTTGCGTGTCTCAACGACATTGCTGTTCTTCGGTAATACGGACATCTGCACTCATTAAGGCAAATGTTTCTCCACTCTGGAGATAAGCACCTCTCGGTTCTGCCAATGCAACTTTCTTTACAGTTACATATAAGTTGGTAGACAATATAAAGTGGCACCGACAGGCCAATCCCCTTTGATTGCAGACGCAGGTAACTTCAGGATCCCAGCCATTGTATAAAGTTCGTTTAGTCGAATTCATTAGTCGTTGCGTTGTTTGGCGCATACTGTGATTAACTTTAAAAAGCAGTTCTATACAAACTTTTTTTCTCACAGTGACCACCTGTTCGGACGGCAGTTTAGGTATATTACGCCTTTCTGTGAATTGTTTTTGGATAACCAGTAGATGGTAGTACAGACATGGTCAACCCTAGTTCATCAGCTAGACTGTCCTGTGTACAGATTCATCTTGCTCATGTGAACAGCGTATTAACTAGTGCGCGTTTGTGATAGACCAGCGCGCGGTCGATTGTGAATTCGTAATCCTGTGGTCGCAACACCCAACGAGCCAGCTGTCCTCCAGAGTCTTTCGCTGAGTTAATCCACTCCAACGGTTGGTGGTCGATCTCCAGATGGAAACATCTACCAAGCAAGTATAGCCTCCATCTTTCCAAAACCCATACGATCGTCAAACACTTCTTTTCTGTCGTTGAATAGTTTCGTTCCGCAGGAGTTAATACCCGACTGGTAACTTCAACAATACCACCATCTTGTTTCAATACGGCTCCGACTCCTACCTTGCGCGCATCCTCTGCGACGAGGAAGCACTGTCTAGTCATCGGCAATTTTAGAATCAGATGTAACATTTTAACAGAAGCTTGATTAATTATTTCTGACCGACTCTCCCTCAACGTTTCGTATGATGAGCTCACGAGGTTATTGAAGTCTTAATGATGCGGTTGTACAACCCAGCGCGACCAAAAAACTATGGCAGCGTTCACTTCGATGTCGGCAACAGATTAGCCTTGATCGCCATCAGTTTGTCGGACAGTAGCGGCACATCGGCCTACTCGACCTTGTAACCGATTAGTATGACCGTTTTTTTCGCCAGTTGCGACTTCGGAATACTAATCTGACTTGTTCAATCTTCTGAAATACAGTTGAAACATGTACCGCATGTTTTATTTCATTGACAATGTAGATAACGATATTGTCTCTACATACATCACTGTTGCGGAATCCGTTCAGCACACTGATCATCGGTCATCCGTAGGGAAAAGGGGCGCCCGACAGTCCAAACGGCATGAGTTTGGAGCGATATTGTTTTCCCCCACCGTGAAAGCCGTTCAATCACGGTCCGATTGCTTATTTGGAACCCGCCGATATCCGGACCGCGAATCCAACACTGTGAATAAGTTGCCGTTCTGCCTCTTATCGAAAAGTTCTGCCACTGCTGAGACGGCTACTACTTGGATGAGTGTAATCTTCTTGAACCGTCTTAAGTCGACACAAAATCGAAAGTTACCCTTGGAGTTCCTCGCCAACAAGAGGGGGGAATTGAACGGTGACTTCATTATGATTTCTCCTTCTAGCTTGTCCTTCACCCGTCGTTCAGTTTCTGGCTGCAGGTCTATTAGAATTCTTCTGGGACCGAATGGTCGAAATCGTTTTGGCTCGATGGAGCTTACATGTTCAATCCAGTCACAATAACCGTACGGGCTGTGATCCGTAGTGAACAGTTCTCCGAAGCTGCGTAATATTTCATTCATTCATCGGTTGTCACAGGTTGGTATCGATCTACGTGCGTTCGCTTCACTTTGTCCAAGCTGTCGTTTGGGCTTTCTCACATGTTAGAACCACACCAAAATTCGTTACGAGCTCATCGTGTTTCAAATTAATCACGACTTCAGCACGGTCAGGAAAATCTACTCACAGTATAATCTGACATGCGCCAGAAGAAATAATACAAGGATGTTCGATTCCGTGACCACGGATTCGGACATAATATCCTGGGAAACAAGTAACTGAGAGTAATACGCGCCCAGAGCTCAGATAACCATTGCGCACCGTCAAACGATCTTCTATGGCTTTGGCCTAAATAATGAACTCAACTCTCCCGTGTCAGTGGAACAACCCTATCAGCTACCACTGATTTCGACCCTAGCCTGAACACGTTGGTACAATTTTCCTCCTTCTTCATCGTAAAATCCGTCACTTTCTCAAACAATTTTTCTATTGTGATTCGGAGGTCCTCCAGTTCTCTTGGATCGTTTGTCATCGACTCGTTGATTGTCAGAGAGTCTTCGGCCAGCAATTGATGGACTGCAGCCTTCAGTTCTTCCAAATTCATCGGACGTGCGGTGAGGACAATTTCCAGCTGTCCCCGGACTAATGGTAACATTTTCTTCGTGAAATGATCGATCGGCATGCGTCGTTCTAAATCCTGGTCCAACTGGGACAAGACTCTTGATGATGCTGCTCTCACTGACACACCGTAGACGAGACCGCTGCTCCCCGGACCAAGCCGGACGCTCTTGAACAGCCGTATTGCCTCCTGATATCACGGAAGGCTACTGAACACTACGATCACTGGCTCCTTCGCGGCGGCCCATTCCAAATTCACAAGGCGACTTCGCCCTGCTGTTGAAGAACATCCACAGGACCACCAGCTTTTGCCTGTCGGTCCTGATCCAGAACGTCTCAGCCACATCCACGAAATTATCCAGGATGATCCGGTCGTCCTCATCTTCAATCCCGGTCACGACACCAATTGTTGTGTGCCGAGAACGCGGAAGGAAAAAGAATTGTTCATCCAGAAAACCAACACCGGAGATAAGTGCTTCAGCACCAGCTCAAACGCAAGCACCCAATTGCATATAATCACACCAGGACGCCGCGCTTACCAATGTGAAGTTCACGTACGGTAAGCATCAGTTATGACCAGAGTGTACTGCATTTTTTTCTTTCGTATTTTCCCCCGGTTACTCCAACAAATGTGTTTACGTACGAGGGGTCAATAATGTGATCGTTTATCCCCACTACACCAAGAAACCACTGCGCACCGAAGATCCTTTTAAATAATGGATGATCTCATATTAACAAAGTTGACGGGAAATAGTTCTTACGTGCCCGTAGCAAACGACAGCGCAGACTAGTGTTTTCGAATGTCTCACATCAGATCTTTGCATCGCGTGCAGTGATTAGCGAAGCCAGTGCACATCGGTTTTTAACAAAAAGTGTTGTATAACATGCATCTTCCTCGATGAGTAGCACGACTCGTACGCGTGGACTGTGAAGAGCAAGTCACAACATCAAGAAGACGAGGGACCAGAAGCGAATATCAGAAACGTGCATATGAGCTAAAGGCGAATGAATGGTGTACTGCTGCCCAATGTATGCGGATGAATATCAACCATGCAAGTTGGTGCCCGCGTTCATTGTTCTATGGTTTCACATGCATTGTAACGGATTTCTTGTAGACAGCAACATCCCAGATACCCGAAAAAAATAGTCAGATAATTAACATGGTCGTTACTTATTTGTAACATGTCAACTCCACAAATGTGACACATTTTCGATTCCCAAAAGATGCTACATTATTTGCCACTTCCTACTGAAGAACTCACATCATACTGTTCATACCAGCTGTCATGAGTGATGCCGGGGCTAATTAGAAAGGTTTCTCGTGCGAAAAACAGTGAGTAAGTTGGTTCAAGTTACAGTATACTACGGAGGCCAAGCCATGTAGACAGGCATTGTATTGAACTTATAACACATAGTTCATGGTGATGAGTACGGTTATTGGATGGAAATCTGACTGGCGTGGATAACATACAGATGGACATTATAGAAATGAAGTTTTATTGTTGAAATATATCTAATGATGCTTTTACGGTTGGCGGCATCCGAAACGGATTAGCCTGTCACAGTGACCGAAGCCAAAGGACGCCTGCGCTTTAAACCATCAACCCAAGTGGATTGCGTTGCACCACTTGTGGTCCCACTTACACACCATGTATCTGGTGTAAATTCGATGGAATAAGACCAGTAGGTGTGCGAGTGAGGTCTTTGTGTCCAGCCGGCCAATGCATGTTGGTGCATTCTAGAGAGGATAAAGTTGAACAATAAGACTCAAAGTTGAACTACGAAATGATCAGGCAAACGATTCATCATTCAATACACCAACAAGGCTGAAGAGAAGAATGGGTAGAAGACTGCAGACACTCAAGTTTCTGGAAAGAGAAGCGAATTAGTGACCCAACGACCATGGTCATGATCGATGCAATAATTAACAAAAGTAGAATGAATATGCTGATATGACCTACCTGAGCCTAACGTGCTCGTTGTCTCTTCGCCGACGGTGCATTATGAGTACGCTGGTGATCTACTAATCCCAAACGGCCAGCGCATTCGCGGCCGCACACATCGCAACGCCATATAGTCATATCACCACGACTTATGGCACCGATGGTTCTGTTCCTTACCGCGCACTTTCGTTCACGGCCGTGCACGCACACGCACACACACAATTGCCCATTCACGTGAAACTTTCCGTTTCACATCTGCCGATTGCAAAGGCCACGTGCGCACTCTGGCTAGGGCGCCCAGACATGGTCTATTTATTGTTACATGTAATTAACGTTCATGCTATCTCAGTCAGGATACACAAGGTTCTTTCTGTATCCCTTCCGTTCCAATTTCAGTGCCTTCTCCTCAGTGCCCTTCTTACTGTTTACGCTGGTGTTCCGGCAACTTCCAAAAGCCTTGCCTACTTGGATACTGAATAGCCAGGCAAAACACCATGTTCTGATTCACAGTGTAATAATTGTTTTAACAAATGAACCACATACGCTTTTGTAATAATTGGCCTGAAGATGACACGACAGAAACGAGAGCCTTGACCGTGTTTTGACGTTTGATGAAATCGGACTTTGGACGTGATGTGACTTCTGTTTCTAGACCCTATGTGAAACCACCCTAAAATGGATTAGGTATTGCAGCCCTCTTTCTGTCCACTGCACAAAGATTGCAAATTTCCAGAACCTGATCAACGTTCCGTAAGCATTAAGGTTAACTGTCGCTCGATCACTGGCGGTCTACAAGCAGACTGTTATTTGTTCACATAGGTATTGTGTCGACTAAACTCAGTGTTGTCTTTGATGTGTTGAGTTGAAATTCCATCATCATCACAACCATCATCATCATTATCAACATCAACACCGATGGTTCACTTGCGTACCGCGCGCTTTCGTTCTTGGCCGCACAATAACTGCTTGCTGAACTCGCGGACGCCATTCCGAATCGTATTCGTCCAGGCCGTCCGGTTCAACGTTAAGCTTTCTAAAATCAAGGTTACAACGTAAAAGACTTATCTGCACAACATCCTAGTATCTCCGTTTTGACCACCAGGATTTCGCTTACCTGATCTCAGTTGTCCGCAAAGCAGCTGCTTTGGAATACGGTCATCGCCCATCCTAGGGACGTGACCTAGCCACCGAAGCTGATTCAGCATCAACAGGGCTTACATCCCGTTCATGTTCGCTTGCCGCAGTACCTCGGTGTGCGAAATCATGTCCGAATACCCAAGATGCATCTTAGACATTGTAAATGAAAGCAGCTCAGATAGCGCATATTCCGCTGATACAATATCTACGTTTCACTGCCGTACAGCAGAATAGACAACATCATTGAGTGGTAGACAAAGTACTCAGTGCTCGGTTTCAGGCTGTGGTTCTTTCACACACGTCTTTCAAGACATCCGAAAGCACTACTAGCCTTTGTCACACGAGCTCTCAACTCGCGGTCCACGGACAGATCGGTGGACAGATTGCTACCCAAGTAGCAAAAATTCTCGCAGCAACCAACAACGTCTCCAATGATGCGAATTTGGAGTGAAGGTGTGCAGAAAGCACCTACTCCCGGACAAAGCTGAAAGACAGAAAATATCTTACCTGTGTTGATATCCAATCCAAGCTTGGATGCCGCGATCGCGAAATCCGTGGCCAGTCGCTGTAGTTTGTCCACGCTTTGTGTCAGCAGTGCGCTGTCATCTGCGAATAAAAACATGCGCATCGTTGAGGTATGTAACTGAGTTTGGGCGCCGGAACGTCGGATATTCAGCAGGCGGCCATCCGTACGGTACTCTACCTCAACACCGTTCTCTTCAGAGCACTAAAAAGCAACTGTTAGCATGACAGTCAAGGATAAGTTAAATAAGGCTAGGGCTAGCATACAACCCTCCTTCACGCCAGTGACAAGGTAAAAATCATCAGAGGTGGCTCCACAGGATTTCCAGGTACGTTCGCAAATTTTATTGGACTGATGCATGTGGGCATCAAGCCGAAGGTCAGGTATACAAAAACACCTAAAAATCCGTGAGGCAAACTGACGGTCACCTCTTTACTCAGTAATCTGACGAAACAGACGCATATTTGTGAGGAGCCCATGGCATCGACACTAGATCGTCAGCATGATCTTACCGAAGACAGACAAAAATAAAAGTCAGTGCCCTCGATTGGCTTGTGAATTAATTTACCAACAAACAAATGATAACTGCCGATTATTAGCCCGTATTTTGCAACCCCGAATTGAACACCAATCATATTAAATCGCAATCTTCGGATTCATATGGAATTTCCAGCCAACCTGTTTCGAAAAACACAAGGAATAATACTTCGATCGTGTTTTGTACAAAGTCAATAATACATTGAACAAAACAGTTGCCTCACGAATACATGGCCGGAGTTACAATCCGGGCCGTGAAAAGGATGTCCACTATTGACGAACTCCAACAGAAGCGAAACACGAGTCTAGTGCTGCCTCTCGAAGGAGGCTGCTAAGTTCATCTGAATACGAAGGATGCAACCAACTGTGAGCGGTGTTCAGCCTAGAATGACAAATGACTTTATCTCAAAAACAAGATGAACAGGTTTAAACTACCGGACAAGTACACGCAGTGAAAAATAGGCCCAAAGCAAATTAAAACCTAAACTTTGCATTTCCTGTCGGAGTTGGCGAGCCTAAAAATTACTTACATTCAAAAGATACCAATCACTTTGAGTAATGTTCAAATACAGTGCGCTTCTTTACTGCCACCATTATCGAGAATCTGGATGAGAGGTCATCTGTGAGAAGCGGTCGCGGTCCATGGAAAAATACAAAGTATTCCAGCAAAACTATCAGAAATACTGAAGAGAACATGACGGTTTGTTTATTATCTCTATTATAGGTACTATTTACCATCCGAAGTAGTGTACGATGGAGCAGCCGGGATGTTTCTCATATGCGAATGTGGCTAGCAATTTAGACACACCAATTCAGTCCTATCTCATATGGGCTTAATAGTGCAGTGTTTCACAGTATCTATTCACTTACACGTAGACCGGCGATATGAAAATGCGCTAGTGCTGAGATCCAACAAAGCACACTCCCGTTTAAAGCATTCTTTTCAGAAGAAACCGGATGAAACCTCAACCCGATTGTTCATCTATAGTTACAAATGCATCAATCACTTTTCTGTCATCCTATCTATCTGCTTACTCAACCTCATGTGCTAAACACACATGAGGTTTGGGACACAAATTCGGATTCTTTTTCAAAACATACAATCGAGAGCGAACAACGAAAGTTATGGAGTTTCTGATTAAACAGCTACATCAATCGCGATGACATTGCGCATGCTAGAACGAATTATTTTCACATTTGAATTAAATGCTAGATATTGTCTCATTTGTGTATACTGCCTCCCGTAATATCACGTACTACGGTTGCCCATTTGCACAACAACATGCACTGCTTCTCATGTTGATTCGGTCAATTAACAGTAACATTCTGCTAACTAGGTCACCAAATAGTCATCCATCGGATTAGTAACGATCATGTGTGATTGTGGTCGTTTCAAAATCTGATTTGGGTCAAGTGACAGAACACAGTTTCGGACTTGACACCCAAAACCATGACCATGTGCGAATGTGACTAGTGAACACTTTAGGAAGGCTGTGAATGCCAAACAAGGTGTTGATCTAAGGAACAAAGAGATGGGCGCTGTAGTGGGATTATCCTTGCTAGCAAACCAACTCATCAATTACTGGTGGGTAATCTGAAGTCAACTGAACTAACATTACTTCAACCCGTGCGCATATAGCCATTCATACTTGTGCATCGCCGATCACGGCCTAGTGTCATTGTTAAGAAAGTAATTATATGGGCAGTGCTCATGTATCAGCTCAATTGCACTATATCAGTCTGATAGCAATGTATATTTGGTCATTGCGAACATATTTCGATGATTTTCGAGCTTTAGTGAAAAGCATAGATCGTGGCACAAAATCTGGCAAACCCCACGACTCTCGGTCTTTGTGATCCGATGCGGCCGTTTCGTCCACTGGCCGGTCCCATACACCACGCTCATCAGCATCGTCCGGATAAGGTTTGAGTGTCCTCGCTAAATTTTGTCCTGAGGATGTCTGATCAATCAATACAAATTGGACGTGTTCACGAAACGGCCACTTCAGTCGAGCGTCAAATTCTCCTGGAGTCAGTTGAATAAAAACGCCCATATGATATGTGGTAAACTCCAGTTTAGCACGCAATCTGTAGCCAGGATTGCCCAGATAGAACGCATCACTCCAAAGGCCACAAGACTTCGATTCGACTGCAGAAAAGTTCGGCACAACGAAAATATAAAGATTAAGAGAATGGTTTGTTAATTCCGGGTTCGATCGATGAGCATCATCATATCCAGGTCCCAGGCCTCTGAAATCCATGAAACTATGTTCTGCGTCAAAGTTTCTCTTGTCCATCTGTGAATCATGACCCATCACAGTGGATGGTGCGACACTCTCCTCTTGCTTCTCTACAGCACCCCTATACGGCTTGCCCGCATTTTCAACAATCAGTTTAGAACTACTATCTAACTTGGGTTCTCTTGTAACCTGCATGGTTTTGATCGGACTGTAGGTTGATAAATTCATCAACTGTGCACCTCCAACATTTTGTTGAACAGGTAATTTCTTATCGGTGACCGGTGTGTGTGACTTTTGTTTAACCGCTAGCTCAGATTTTGGAGCAATGCTGACGAAATCTTGATGTGAACAACACAACTGTACAGGAATGTTGCGAAGATAGCATTTGGAAGGATTTTCATCGTATGAAATGGAATTCGATCCCACAGGCAAAAATGTGTGACAAGCCTGCGGGAAGAGAAGGGACATGTGTGATTGTAGACTACAAGTACACACACTGTTGAAAGCATCCCAGAGTCTACGCTGGCAATCACAAGGGACAGTACTTGTGATCGCCAAATTGTTTCGGTTGTCCGCAACGTCGAAAGTATTCGCCACTGGATAAAGGAGATTATAATCGGTTGGAATATTCGCATTTCTGACTATTTGACACGAACGAACATTTCCATGAGATGAATTTACAACGTCGTTCCGTTTCAGCAAATTATGCAGCTTGATTAAATCGTTACACAGACTTTGTTGCTTTTCCACCATCTTGCGCAGTGTATCATTTTCCACCGCGATTTCCCCTAGTTTTCTACAGATACAGTCATATCTGGAAACCGTTGAAGGTTGTGCTTTTCCGTCCTCAGTAATGACCCCAACTTCACTTTGCTCAGCCAGTGATGTCATTGGCTGTCAACAATTACAACCTCATGTTTAATATACATATGTAAATTTATGTTGCGATTCAAATACGAACCACGTGATCCATATTGATTGATACACAGCCTGTACACGAGAATGGAACGGGTTTCACACTTGACGTGCTGAGGATTGGCGAATAAATAGGTTGACAGAATGTATTACCGACCGATCTCAAGTTTTTAGTGAACCATACAATTTGGCCGTTACCTAGCTCTTCTTCCATGCTGATCGTGCAACCTCTCGGGAAACGTGGAATCTTTAACCCCCTAGCTTGTTCACCACATTCAACTCCAGAATCCATCCTCATCATGCAGAGGTCCTGCAAACCAATTCATAATCCCCCTAAATGCAGTACACATTGAAACTGTCCAAAGACGCACCAAATTCAGAGCATTGGGAGTTGGAAGTATTCTACATCGAACGTAATTACAAGTTTCCTGTTTTTCTTTATCACTCAACCATTGGTCAGCAAGTTCTGGTCATAGCTCAACATTTTAATCAGTGGTTATTCACTTAATGAAGATTCTGTTATCGGTCCGCACTATATGCTCTACACCAACACGGGTGGTCTCCTAGGATACTCGAACGTCTAGTCGACTGTCATACATGGCCGGACCAGATGGACGTGCTAATTCCCTTTCTGGACGTATCATCGCCTGGGGTTTGGCCAAAGAATTTCGACCAATCAACACTCAAGGCAGAGCGAATGATGTGAGTATGTGCTTTTATACAATCTACGTTTACTGGATGGTCAATATTGGCGACAGAAAGGTATTTCTCTGAAGCTTAAGGGTCACGTATATCAGTCAACACTGAGGGCTGTATTACTATACGACAGCGAAACCTCGCCACTCAGGGTAGAAGACTTGAACCGTATTCAGGTGTTCGATCACCGATGTCTGCGTTCAGTCGCTGGTATCGGGTGGCACCAACGAGTGAGCAACGAGGAGGTTAGGAAGCGTGTGTTTGGCACTGACTGTCAAACGAGTTATATCGTTCAGTCCATACACTTGCATAGACCTAGATGGTTAGGTCATGTACTAAGGATGCCAGCTAGTCCTCTGCCACACCGAGCACTGTTTGCCGACGCTGCGGCCGATTGGCGCAAGATGTGAGGTGGACAGATGATGACCTGGTGTAGACAAATGAAAGTGTTCACGAAGGGGTTGGCTATTGTAGATCGGGTTTGTCTTCCGGGCTGGAACGCGCGCGACTCACAGGGTCGGTGGCTAGAGACGTTAGGTGAGATGGCGGCTAACCAAGCTCAGTGGCGTGAATGTTGTCGTTGTTTGTGCGAGTTGTCTGCAAAGTGAGTACACTTAATGACGCGCGGCAGTGAAAGCCGCAAGGAAGCTATCTTGCTGATGACGCCTCAATTTCACTTACAGCTCGGTTGTTTGTTTGGAAGGTGTAGGCGCCTTGATGTTGTATGTTTTAATTTAGACGTAGCTATTTTTTGTGGTTAGGTCCCATCCCCTTCCCTTTTTTCCTTCTCGCTTCCTAAACAGGGTTTGTTCCTTCTTCTTCATGGTTGTGTGTCAGTTAAGCATCAGTGTGAACCACTGACGTATTGCTGTCTATGATGATGATGATGATTACCATCCTTCACCCTATTGATGTACTACCCCTGTCGAACCCATATAAAAATATTGTATTTAGCCTGATGATGAAACACTGAAAACCAGCTTGTTTGCTACACACTCCTTGTGAATAAACCGGTCATATTCACGGTACTTAACCCAACCAAAGACCCCACCGTACTGAAAGAGCTTAATAAGTATATTAAGTTCAGTACACATTTGGCGGAAGCAAAGACGGCTGTCGCGTTCCTGAAACAATGTATCGAGTGCTTAAGATTTCCGAAGCACTACTGGGAAGTCTTCGGACGAAATCGCATTAACATTAACGGGGCCTCACTGCAACGACTAGCTTCAAATGAGGACACCCACTCACTCAACCGCAGCTAACCTAACTGGAGTCTCTAAGGCGAAACGAGGATATAATAATATCCAGACCTGAAAGAGGTGCTGGAATCATCATTCTAGATAAAGCTGATTACTTACCTAAAATGAATGCTCTGCTAGCAGATAAAAATAAATTCGTTTGTATGAAGACTGAAAAGGACAAAACAGTGATCATTGAAAAAGCATTAACAAAGACAATGAGATATATGAAACAACGGGAGCTGATTAATTCAACCACCTTCGAATGAATTTGGCCAGTACGCAGTGTAATTTCTAGGTTTTATGGGTTACCCAAAGTGCGTAAAAACGGAGTGTCACTACGGCCAATTTTAGATATGTGTAATTCGCCCTAACATGCAACGGCAGAATGGCTAGCCGAGTTATTAGAGCCAGTTAGGAGAAAACTAGCGGTTCATAGTTTTAGAGACTCTTTAATTTGTCGAAACGATAAAGCAACTGAGCGCAAAGAGATTGCGTTTATTCTCGCTTGACATCACCTCTTTTCACAAATAGTCCACTGAGTGTGACAATTGAGTTTCTCGGTCGGTATATAGAGAGCAATGACATAAACGTGGCGATACCAGTAGATGAGCTAAAGCAGCTTTTGTATCGCGACACTTACGACGTTCAGTTCAGTTTATCCAGTGGGGTATACCGCCAAAAGGACGGAGTAGCAATGGGTTCACCCTTAGGCCCTATATTAGCCGATATGTTTATGGCAAAGCTTGAAAGTAGTTCACTAGCAGATCACAGCGTGATGTTCAAATCGAAATAATCCAAATCCCCAACTACTCATCAGTAATCTAAAATATTACCTAGCACGTTTAATGAGATCGGAGATTTCGACCTGTCTAGGAAGTCCTAATCGCGGGGTTATCGATTGGAGTTAACAGGACAGTCACTGTGTCCCCATTTCGAGACGATCGGGCAACCTGACCATTACTCACAGGCGAAAGTGGTTGAACGTTCACCTATGATGATTCGGTCGTACCTAATGTGGAGTCAGTGGCGCAGTGGTAAGCACGGTTGCCTCATGAACAGCGTGTCCGTGGTTCAAGTCCCGGCATTGGCGATGATATGCACTACTGACGAGCTCGAATGAGAGCGAAACTCAAGTCTAGAGCTTCTTTTCGAAAGGGGCCGACTGGATAGTCTATGGGAATGCGACAGCTGCGATCAATTGTGGGTGATGTTCAGATCGAAATAATCCAAATCCCCGACCACTCATCAGAGATCACGTAAAGTCATCAGCTCTTTACAAACGTTGTGTAGACGATATTATGTAAATGACACACGAATCTCAATGTCTCAATGAAACACTGATGTATTTCAACTGTGCCCACAAAAATACTCGTTTCACCCTGGAACCCGAATCATCAGTAGGTACAGCTTTTTTTAGATGTGTTCATGTAACATGGTAAAACAACCTGGTCAGGACGGTATACCAATTTTGATAGCTTTGTACCTTTGAGACAAAAGAAGAGATTAGTCCGGTGCTTACTAGACAGAGCAGTGAAAATCTGCTCAGATGACAACTAGAAGAAGAAAAACAGTTCTTATTCAACACACTGCCTGAAAATGGTTATCCAGGACAGTTTAGTCGTAAGCACATGATAATTAGCACGGAGGTAGATATACTGCAACCTGTAGACAAGAAACCTGTCTATATTGTATTGCCTTTCAATGGCGACAGCAATGCTGAAAATATAACCAGGAGAATTAGCGTAGCACTCAACAAAACCTAGTTTGCGGCTCAACTACGTGTACGATTTACCTCCACACCAATTTTGCGTCCCAGCTAAAAGATATATTGTTTGTACATGCTGCCTCTTTATGTGTTTACCGTTTTGTTTGCTCCTGTGGAACAAGCTACATAGGCCGCACAACAAGACGACTGTGTGGACGAATGCGGCAGCATCATCCGTCGTGGCTCGCTGCAGGAACGATAAAGGCTTGCTCATTGGCGATCGCTGCACCATTGGTCCAATAGAACCATCTGACCAACCCGGCCGATTAGTTCAAACCGATCTATCGAGTTTGTGAGGCGCAGTCGAAGTGGGTCAAAGGTCGTTTATTAGCCATCGCAGAAGCCGTCGAAATCCGGTTACACTCACCCCCATTATGCTCATAAAAACGTCAGGTCAAAATACTGGACATCCCGTGGTCATGTATGAATAGCATGGATCGATCTGTACCGTAGGAGTATCAATTTGGCAAAAACGTTTGCAACCCAAATTACTGGTGTTACATAATTAGACTTCACGAGTCTGACTAACATGACATTCAAAACATTGAGTTCCCTTAATCCATTTAGTCAAAACAGAGAGAGGACATACATCGCGAAATGTTAACATTTCAATTTACTCTCATCAGTCACCAAAGTAAAACTGGCAATTTTTATACAAACTGCGTATAGCAACAACAGTTGAACGAACCAACCACATAGTTCTGAACTTTAACGCTGTAATAGTTCAATCAATTCCACGGCAAGGAGATTGATTGCGTCAGCGCCTTCTGTGCACACAAAACTGGCCGATGTTGTTTGACGGGCATTACCTCGCTAATCACTAGCAGTTTCGGGTTGCGATTATGTAACAAGATCTTGATCGATTTAATAGGGTCAACTAGGTGACCGGTTGCTAAAATGCCTTTGGCGATCGATGAAGCTGGGGCCTTCGAGCTTGTTACAGTCAACAGGTCGTTTTTTGAGATGGTCGTTGATAACCACGTAATAATGTGCTCAGCCATACGTTGATGCAAGCGTCGATCTGTCCTGTGATTAATGTTGTTAGTCTATTGGTCACCTTTGAATTGAATTTGCAGAAATATGTTTTTTTTTCTGCACACTGCAGCTTACCACTTTTGGTTCTTTCATCTTACTGTGGATATCCACAAACTTTTCAGGGTAGCCATTATCCACCAGCGTTTTCTTAACAAACTCTTCTTCTTTTTCCAGTCGATCTGCAGTGCAAATCATTCTGGCTCTGTGGAATAAGGTTTTCACTAGCCCTCGTTTATAAGCAATAGGTACGAAACTGTAGAACTGCAAGTATTGTCCACTCCAAGTTGGCTTACGATAAACAGATCGTTGCAATGTACCGTCTTGACCTCTGGCTATAAGAATGTATAAGAACGGCAAGCGATTATTATCTTCCACCTCGTATGATACACAGAGGTTTGGGTGGAGGGAGTTCATATAGTTATAAAATGAACGAAAAGCACATTCATCAGTAAAAACTAAAATGTCGTCCACGTAACGTTTGCGAAGCAGGACCCCCGAAATCCTTTCTTGAAATTGCCTTTCAAGCATTCCCAAAAATACATCCAACCAGTGAGCTACCCATGGCTACACCATCAATCTCCCTATAGTTAACACCTTCGAATTCGAACGGAATGTTTTCCATACACGTAAAAATGAGATCCTTAAGAAGATCCAATGGAATACCTACATTTACATTTTGACTAAAAATAAAATCACATAAAAATTCGACAGTTTCACGCAACGGTACCTTGGTAAATAAAGAGTCTCCGTCGACCGAGTATATCATCTGTGGACTTACTGAATTGTTCTCCAAAATTTATACTAGCTCAAAGGAACTACGAACACAATTGGGACATAACAATTCACGAACTGGTTTGAGGATGTCCACTAACCATCGCGCCAGCTTGTGGTATGCCGAGTTGTTCATGGATAGTATCGGTCTTATTGGGATACTCGTCTTATGGATCTTTGGTGAACCTCTCCTCCTCGGGGTCGACGTGCCAGTTGGTTTCAGTTTCTTACACTGAACCTCAGAAATATATCCATGCGGCATCAATATTTGAAGTTTCCTTGATATCTGTTTTTCAATCAGGAAGCTGTTACTAGGCCTGGCATCCGATTGGACTTCCCGTGCCTCAGAAAATATCACATTCATCTTGGCTATATAGTCCTCTTTCTTCATTATGACGACGCCAGAGCCCTTGTTTGACTTGAGGAAGACTAGGCCAGTCATTTATTTGAGCTCCTTGATGGCTCTGTGGTGTTCTGCGGATAAACAACAATGCTGGTGTATTGGGGCCGATAGGAACTGGTGTGAGATATCAAACAAATTTGCACGAAAACAGTCCGCGTTGTCCAGTGAGGCGGAAGTAATATCCTTAACTTGCTCGTACAAGTTTTCAAATTGGGCCTGGGTTTTTAGCTTGTTCACTTGTTTAGGTAGCACCTTGAAATCTAGACCCAACGGAAGCACATCCAGATGAGCTTTGGTAACGTGAATATCCGACAGACTATGAATGTGTTTGAAGTCGAAGTGTTGACATCTCGCGATATATTTCTTCGCTCTGTTTTGTCTAACATGACATCCCTCATCCTATTGATGTACTACCCCTGTCGAACCCAAATAAATGATTATGAAACGCTGAATAAATATATGTACATGCCATCATGTCCAAAGGGAAAAACGACCGTCGATTGCGGTATCATGTGTCGGGAGTTCGGACGTTGAACATGGTATGCAGGATCGGTATGGCCAGTTGTTTCAAATATGGAAATGAATTGGCCTGGTAGTCACGACGTTGTGCCAGACGGGTTCGGCATGACAATGGCCAACGCTCTGTTGGAGAGATGAACGTATTCCTAGGAGAAGAATGAGTAGGTTACCTGACTACTGTGTTACGTTCTCTGTGCCTGTGAGTTGATCAAATTGTTTGACGAGACCATTGACACAAAGATGATAAGCAGTTGTCCTGGAATACTTTGCACCAATGAAGTTTGTGAGAGCATGAAATAGTCGAAGCTCAGACTGCTTTACGCTATCTGTGTATGGATAATGATAGTGGTGGTGATATGTCTGATTGGCATGACTTCGGGCCCTCGAATAAATTGTTCCACACAGGCTGAAATGTATGCGTAATCCTACGAGGGTGATTATGGGGTAAATGTGCATGTTTCTAAATCGGGCATCAGGACTGGTTAATGTGCCGACGTTGAAATGGATACAAGTTCTCGCCCGTAGCTTGTGCAACGTTGCATCGGTTGCAGAGAACTTCAGCACCATAAAACCCATTTTTGCAAGCAGATGAACAGTTTACTATGCCCTCGATATTATTGTGTTCATCATAAGCAATAAAGTCGAATGTTTACTCTTGTTTATATTGTGCACCCCTCCTAGACCATCGCTGACTGAGTGTTCGGTCCAGAAGTCCGGTTTGCAGTTCGGTTGGTCTGCTGAACGATCTACCAAAAAGACAATTTAGTAACTAGCTAGCATTGTTAGCCTTCTATCCTTAAACAGCAGCTGTCAATCTATAACAACATCCAGTCGTTTGTGAAACATGGAAAATGCCTGAGTTTTCCCATGAATATTTTTAACAATACAGCTCCAAAGTTCATAGCGTTGTGACACTGAGCTCCATTTCGTAAACGGGGTTTCACGTAGGCAACACGTGTCCAAAATTCTGCCTCAGCCACTCGAGGCTCATGTTTAGGGTGATAGTGCGTCCGGTTTTCGGAGTGTAATTTCTAAATTTTTTTCATGTCAACTGCTTCAATAAGCCAAGTGCAACTTATCAAACTTTTTCAGTTTACTCCAACATGGCTTTTTCTTAAATAACACGAGTAGTACGAAGGATATATTGGGCAATAACATTTGCTAGCTGACATTTTTCGGCTAAATAAACGCGATGACTCTTGTATCTCCTTAATGTTTTTCGTCCCGAGTTTTAATTCTGGTAAGAAGTCGAAAAACCTTCATTTTGTACTCTACATAAATCGCCACATTAACATGCTAGTCGGACGACTGCATCTCCAGAGTGCTGCTATCACACGGTAAACTCACTGATTTATTCGAGGAATGCAGCCACATAGTGACAGTCAAACAGATTGTTTCCACAGCTTGACCAGGCCTACACTTTTGTAACTGGTTTACTTTTCTAACGCACAAATAACATTCCTGATTGACGTTCGAACTCTATACCCACCACCATATGCACTCGATGCTATTGAAATATCCGGAAACGGCAGTTACAAAATTATAAGGCGACATTGGAAGAGTTGCCTTCAGGGACTGTCGCTAGAGCGTGTTGTCTCCAGTTTCGCTTAGAATTTCCATAACGGTTTTCGGAAGGACGAATAAATCGGGCTCAGATTATGCCACTCTCGACTCAGGATAGCCCTTCATCTCAGTGGTGGAATCTGCATCCAGGCGTGTGATCATGCCAGCTGAATAAGAGTATATCAATAGTTTCCGATTGGAATTGGATCGGCACTGCAGGTTGGTCGGTTCAATAAGTTATCAGCGTAACACGAGCAAAAATTCTGTGACGTTTGACATTTTTATAGTGGCATCGTCCCTGTGAAAAACGTCACAACAGATGTGGTCGTTAGGCCTCACCGGCATCGCGGTAGTGGAAGTTGGTGTGTACCAGGATAAGCTTTGACTGTTGAACAATCTCCGTGCTGTAGTTTAGGAACAATGCAATTTCCATAAATTAAAATTTTATCTCCAGTAGCCTCTGCTCAAAGAATAATGTATCCGCAAGGTTACGGCGAGCATGACTATCTAATAGCAAAATACAGTGCCGTACAGTTATAAGGTGGTAAAACGTTCATCATCAAGTCCTCAGGGATATAGCTTGCCTGTGGTGTGTTGGTAGGTGTTAGTAGTGGTTTGTAATGCAAGTGAAGTCGAAGGCTGAAGAGGAGAATGAACCACGGGCTGTTGCGATACACTGGTGACTTACACGGTTAAAGTTGAAGATCTTCCTGTTTTGGTAGGTGGAATCGGGAAGCGGTTGCATGATTACAAATGAGCTTGTGAGGTAGGGAGGCGCGTAGTTATACATAAATAACTACAGCCTAACAATTGCTACTTATTACGGAAAAGGACAGATGATTGAGGATTGATGCATTTAATTGAACTAGGCTAGGATTCCGATTACAAAATTCCTGAGGAAGGCCATCCGAGGTGGTTGAAACGTAGAGTATTACAACTTGCTCATAACGTTGTGTTATTCTTAACCCATTTATGAATAACATGTTAAACACGACGCCCAAACTGTTTGACTTCATTCCTACAAAATTTGGTGTGGAAAAGGCATACTCGTAGAAACGATTAGAAACAGACAAACATGTGGGACTCGCGTACATTACCTCATAATATCCCAGGTGATAAAAGTGCTGATAACAATTGTTTGAGTCAGTGACATTCACCACATGGGCGGATAACGTTATCGACAATGCATGGTCTTGACCTTGGATATGATTGGCTTAGACCAACGTGTGTTGTTCTCGCTGCGACTTGACATGTGATACAGTCCTGGTGGTGTTCCTCCTGCTCTCTGGGCGACGTAATCGATGTCACGCGTTCACTTAACAAGAGATTAGGGCAGAATGCATAAAAATGTTTATGCAAAAGCTTTTGGGCACAGAATAAATTCATTGAAGCACTGGTAAGAAGATTGAACAATGCTCATCGCTTCAACCGGGTGTATCAGGACTAACCAGTGATAACCTTGCAAATGCCATCACGGAATTTCGACATGACTCGAAATCCGAAACACTGTTTGAATCATGGTACACATGACTTGGACATACTCACTGTGGATTGCGCAGCTTGAGTAACACTGACAAGTTGAGTTTAATGATACGCAGTATTCTTATCGAAAATGAAGTTGGTAAGATCGAGTGAAATCAATTTATTAACACTCATCTAGATGATTGTCCGTATCTAGTTTTATCCAAGTTCATCCGACTCTGAAATACATTCGCATGACGAACTGCATCGAACATCACATCAATTTTTCTAGTTCTGTTCTAACTGAGGTTTATTTACATCCAACATTACACACATACATTATATACACTTCAAATATGACTTTTATATATTAGCCATCAAATTGTTGCTCGCGTATATCCTTTTTAGCTAGTGTCCATCGCTTCTGTTCTTTGCTTATCATCATTTACAAGTGGTCGTCATTTATAAACCGTTACCCATAAGCTTGAGCCAATATTGACCATCCAGTAAACGTAGATTGTATAAAAGCACATACTCACATCATTCGCTCTGCCTTGAGTGTTGATTGGTCGAAATTCTTTGG
>JTDE01000382.1:2949-30262 GCA_014338405.1 Paragonimus skrjabini miyazakii
CGCCCATGTTGTCCACAATCCACTCGCCGCGGACAGTGAACATGTCTTGCTGCCGTGTTGAGATATTCCATCCAGCGTTGGAATACTCGCGCCTGCGATTTGGTCATCTATCGTAATAAAACATTATTCACTGGACAATTTTCCGCAGTCGTTCGTTTTCTATCGACAGGGACACCATAATTTGTACTGCCGATCGATATACATTTGAGGTATGATCCACACAGTTTAATTTGTTTTAGAATACCGCCGTTTATGTTACCTTACATATTTAACCAAGGTTTCCGTCTATACCGTTTGAGAGATTTTGCGTATTTTCGCTTAACCTGTCTACGTCGTGAGGCAAACTATGTAGTAGTACTCAAGTAGAGAGTAATTTACAATAGTTCCGATGGAAGTTGGACGGTTGTTTAGTCCAGGTGGAAGAAAACATCTACCTTCTATGTATACACCAATTAACAGGTTTAGAAACAACGTCGTGATAACTACTCTCGGGGTCACCTAGCCGTGATAAAAAATCACAATCCATTTTTCGTTAAATCTTCGCCCGACTCAGGGTGTTTGTTCTTATCTCACTGGGGCCACATCACAGTCTGACGATTAGCAGCTAACGTGTAAGAGCCAGCCAATCCCCGTGTGTTTCATTAGCCATGCGAACCTGTGCGTCGCTGAAACTTAGCTAATCGCCGTCACACACCTTAAAATGACAAGGAGTCACCGGAAATTGATGTCGAAGCGTCTTTTGCTGTAAAAGGTAAAGTAAGAAATGAAAAATAACCTGTTTTACAAAAGATAAGCTAAATTAAATTTCAAGGATGAATCAGTCAGCACTTGCTACCTGTCGATGACAACGAGGCTATAGGGTAGATCTTTCAACGCTTTTTCCGTTATTTATGTGTATTCGGGGATATGGTTAATTTCAAGTTGAGCGTCATCCACAATTGATTGCAGCTGTCACATCCCCATAGACTTTCCAGTCGGCCCCTTTCGAAAAGAAGCATTAAACTCGAGTTTTGCTCTCATTAGAGCTCGTCAGTGGTGCATATCCTTGCCACAGTCGGGAGTGGAATATGGGCCACGCTTTTATGAGGCAACCGTGTTTACCACTGCACTATTGACCTCATGTTATAATTTGTGTACTTTTAAATGGCGACTATTCCTTGCCGTATGGAACTGTTGCTTTCGAACGTTGCTATTAAGGCCACACCTCTTACACAGTGAATTGACGCGGTCCCGCCATGTTCAGAGAATAAACAATGCCATCTCGCTGGGGTTCAGTTGCCTGGGTAGTTTTAAATTGACATCGAGACACGCGAAAGTGATACTGAGACATCTTGAATTGAAGAAAGTGTAGATTTAGAAGAAATCCATTTGCGAAAAATCTGGACTTCGCCGGATTCGAACCAGCGACAGAAACACCATGCCCAAACACGGCAACCGCTCTACCAGCTGAGCTACGAAGCCACACCAGAAGCTCAGAAATTTCACATTTGAACCTAGTCACCCACCCAACCAACTGTGTCATATCGAATCCACCAAATGATCCAGCCGATTGACTGCCTAAGCAGGATTTCTTGATCAGTTCACGCTGCAATCCGGTGTGGCTTCCTAGCTCAGCTGGTAGAGCATTTGCCACGTTTGGGTATGTTGTTTCTGTCGCTGGTTCTAATCCAGCCGAAGTCCAGATTTTTCGCAAACGGATCACTTCCAACTTATCAAATCCGCCAGACTACCTATCAGAAAGCGTAGCTGCTGCTACTGCTCACTTTGACTGATAGCGCGTAGCCCAGTAGTCGCTGTATACATTCAAGGGGTGACTGGACAATCTTAGCAACTCTTATAAAGGAATGCAAGTGAGCTTTCGGATATAATGATTCGGTTGAGACTAATGAGAGACCAACGACGCAGTGGTAATCACGGTTACTCCAGTAGGACACAGGTTAGGGGGCAACTCTCTGAGGTGTGGCCTACGCAACACGCTTCCCATAATCAGTATGTGAATTACCCTTGAGAAATGTTCAGACGACCTTTCATGTACCCCAAACTAAATGGTCAAACAGTGTCCAAAACTACATATCTTCCAACCAATATACACGAAGTTGGCTCGAAGTCAATTCAAGAATCCCATGAAAATTTTCTGATAGTGAACTACAGTTCCTCTAAGTCAGTGAGCTAATTGATCTGTCTTTTTCAAGTAGCCTCGGAGGAAACACAACTTTATTCAGGGCCAGAAGCGATCATCATCTAGTGAAAGTTGGCTGCCCACAACCCCTCATCCACCAACGAAGTTACTGATACATCCGTTTACGTGAATTCTTTACACGAAAATTTTTACTTCTTGTCTGACGGTTTGTTGACTCTCCCCCGAGTATGGCATAGTGAAGCAACGGTTGTCGCCACCTGGAGAACACCATCCCGTAGTCTAGACCACTATCTTAGGCAAACACCATCTTGATGCAAACTAGGCTCCGAGACTAAAACGGGTGAGCTAACTAACGATGAGTTTGTACACAAACCTGTCTGACTGGCCACACTACGGTAAAGTGGTGTACTTGAGCAACTAGATCCTACCTCCAGATTCCGATTGTGCCCACATACTGTTTTTATATACCCCAAACTAATTTGCTCTTCGGGACGTCACCGGCTACGGTTTGTTCTGTGAATTGTAAAGTTATCCGGCAATTTCAGTGGAATTAACAAATACTACTCTTGTTCTTGTTACTTATCAGGTTCACCTTAACGAACGATTGACTGATTACTCTGTCTGACTGTTGTGACAGACTCTGAAATGATGTCTCTTGAGAAGAAAGACAATTCAGTGCAACGCCTGAATCGGATGATGACAGAGAATGTTGTAAGTGTACCGGTCTGAGAAATCCTCTTTGTTTAAAACTATCTGATGATTACTAACAGGTAGATCCTTGTATTTGAGACAGTTGTCATTTGCTAACTCGGTTTCCATCCAAATAAATATGGATTATGTTGTGTAGTTACAAGTGGGCAAGCGATATCTCACCGAGTTTATTAATGCAATACTTTTAAAAATGCATTTAGAAAATTGTCATCAGTTTATGGTTAATCATCATCTTTCACTCAGTGGTAGACTTTTCTAAGCTGATCACTTATTGTTAATCTGTTCGTACTGTTTAGGTAAACCGTATGTAAGCTGCAGTATTTATACAACGCTGCCTTCCACTAATGTATCCCCTTTTAGTAACAACGCATATTGTCTTCATTGTTAGGTTAATATATGCGTCTATTTAAAATGCAAACTTGGGGGTAGATTACACGATACAGCCATCCGATTTCGACCTTTGGTGCAGTCTGCCATCAAAGCCCCATCGCCCACTAGCTGCTATCAACTCAAGGCAGATTTACCTCTCCCGCAGCGCCTGCTGGTCAGACTTATTTAAAAATGGGTTTAAGTCGACACACACTCGGTAAACCTGATGAAAAATGCTAAAGCGGGTAGTCACAGTATAAGTTGGGTGATTGTTCACTAAATTATGACTGTAACTGAACGAAGTTAGCCATCTCTGGGGTGGAAACTATCAAATTCAGCTGAAGTAACACTGGAATCACCGTAGTTATCTCTACCTTGACATGATCGCCCTCTACTGTTAACTACTGATCACTGCGTGACGGTACGCAACAATCTTGGACCACACGGCCTGAATATTCCCCCATCTAGGACCGAGGTGGAATGCATGTTTACTTGCTGCGAGCCTTCCAAAACACATGATACATCAACCACGTTATCACAGTTGCTGGAGTGCCACTCAGTCCACGTTTTTCATATGTTGTGCAGGCGAACAGGTCGGCCTATTTAGCAAAAGAATCAAGATTAGCATCCGCTTGACAACTTGTACACATATCTGTAGGCAGTACTTCTGTTTGTATGTTCGTTATGTGCCCTCAAGCTCCCGCTGTCGGATTGCGTTGTTTGGGCACCAGCCGAACATTCACATGGGTGCACATGTCAATCTGATTGTGCATCTGGCCAACCCACTGATAAGGCAGGCCAATGCGACATATCTCAGTATGTGGTAAGATAGATAGACTGTTTTGGGGGAACGGACGAAGCGAGAGGTCTTATCTCAATGACTGGTGTCGCACGTCTGATACAATCTGATTAGGTCAAGGATGTCAGCCCCAGAGTGAGAACAATCCCACCTCCCGAGGAATGTCTGTGTATGTGATGTAGGCGGTGGAACGTGCAATCATGTTAGGACCCTACTAGGTGTTCAAATGTTCACTTAATCGATCAGGAACCCATGTTCTGGACGAGCAGTGTTTGTCCAGTAAGTTGGATGGGTACTTATAGCACTGGACAAGTTGCCGTAGCTACTGAGTTGGATTGACGCCATTAATCGGAGGATGGTTCCATTGATCTGACTTTTGATACTCAGTTTGTAGACATCCAAGGGATAAACGGAATTTTTCTAAGGGCCGAAGAGACAAAAATTCAAAATTCGGCGGGATGTTTTTTGCACGATATGCTTTCACACTTAATTTCGCTGTTCGACTTCTTCGTCTGAGGATAACTGTTGTAACTAGAGATATGAAACAAAATTCTACACTGGAATATCCGTTTTATGATTCACTTGTGCTCGAACTTTCGCAGTTTGTCTACCCAGTGTTACCATGACAAAATGTAAGTAACTGCGTAGGGAGTTGAACGTTTCACTCGCAACGTCTACGAATAACCGACTCTTTTTCAGCATTAAGGATGCCGAATATTACGCTCCCGTTCGTTCCCTCTACAATATAGACAGAGAAGTAGATACTACCCTATGTGGACCCAGCACCGATTGTTTGGACTGGCCCCAACCTATGTTCCAACTGTGGATTAATGGTTTTGAGAGAGAGATCTTGCAAAGGTTGGTCCAAGTGACCACCGGCGAAGTGATAGACAGCTGTTTCGACTTAGGTGGATGCACGCACGCCGGAGTATCGAACCCACGACCCGCGCATAGGTGGCAGATTGTAGTTAAAGCACTTAACCACTAGACCACAGGGTCATGGTTGCCGGGGTTGCAGGAAGGTATGTGAATTCATTTCCCTAGCCATAGCGCTTTCTTTCGCAAATACGCTGAAACCGATCAGCCGTTCGCTGGAGTTACCTGGTAGGGCAACTCACTAAGGTGTCCGGCTTAACTCGCTCAGATTGTCTATCAATAATACTCTACCTTTTGGTTTATCCTGACCATAAACTAAGTGTCCATGCTTGTTTTATCTTTCTCTTTAATAGGCTTGGTTCTTTTGTGAAGGTTCCGTTATGAATCACCATACGAGTTGTAACCTTATGTTCAATGTTCTATCCAGATAGTCTGCATAAACAAAAATAGTTAACAGAGCACTTTTACATATAGTTGGAATTACTGTCCTCAGTGCACCAAATGAGCGTGTTTTACGTGATTATTAGAAGTCGGGGGGGGGGGGTTAAGTTTGTTCACACTGAAAATCATACACCCTTAATTGCAGCCCAAGCATTTAGATAAGTCTTTCGGTTAGCCTCATTCGAGAGGAAGCACTAAACTGGAACTCATCAATAGTGCATATCCTTATTTGGACTGGAATTTGCACTTGGCCCTCGTGCTTCTGAGACTAGTGTATTAACAACAACGCCAGTAACCTCACAATGACAACTTTGTGCGAATAGTGTTCAGTCTGGCCCATCGTTTCGAAAGCAGAATGGAAAAAACACTCTGTTCTATCCACTTGATAACCTTGTGATCAAGACTTCTCAGTCAGGCTAAAGTTACTATCTTCAATGTACCAGTTGAGGATGGTTTGAATCAGCAGTAGAAGTTTGCGGATTTAATTTATTTCAAAATTGAATACCATCCTCACATGGTGGCAACTCTAGCATTCAGCTAGTCCTTTCAGCTAGCCCAGTTCGAAAGGAAACACTAGATTCGACGTTTGCTACTATTAGAGTTCCTCAGTGAGTGCATATCGTTGAAATTCTAATCCTAAGATATAGGGGTCTGCAACAAGTTCTACGCCTGTCAGCCAATGTGATCTTAGGAACGCAAACTTGTATCTCGGGGCTAACTTATCAAAGCTACCGCATCCGATGGGTTTCCCAGCTGTGGTCACTCTGGAATAGCTTGCCATGGTTTGTTCTGATGACGTCATAAATAAAGGATACCACATAGAATCTGCAGACAGCCTGGCCATCAGAAGCGCTAGGATAGTTTGAAACCATGCCCACGATCTCACTTTATTTTGGTTGGCAGTCGCCTGGTGCATTTGCGGTATGTTTACTGACATGTGGAAGAGTTTTCTTCAACCTTTTATGATTCCCGAGTTTACTATTGTTGAACTTTCGAAATCTATCTATTTTTCTTTCGGAATCGTTCAGCACCGATTCACAGATACATGAATTTCCCTCAATCTGTAACTTTCCTAATCTAAATACTGGAACGTCTTACAGAACACATATAATGGCTGTGAATATTCATAGTTCACAATGAAACTAAGCATGTCATGTAGGCTGTAGAGTTAAAAGTATTGACGAACTAAGTCAACCTATTTTAGTAACAACCCACCGTAGGATTTTCTCCAATGTCCACACGTGTCCCCATGTTAGAAGATGTATCTTTCACTTGTATGTCAGTTGATCTTATCAACACCTACTCCCGGAGGATCTTCTACTGAGCTCAATGCAGGAATCATTATACACCTGGAGCTTAACTGCTTGGCATATCGTTAAATTGATGGAGTTGTTCTAGGGTCCCCAGTGGGCTTATCACTGGCAGATATTTGCATGCATACATTTTGTTGCCACCATATAAGCCATATAACTGGAAATACGTCTATCTACCAATGCTAAGTATGTGATAATTTTCACCGTACTGAGTGCAGACCAGAATCCAGCCAATGTTGTTCAATTGTTTAACCAGGCAAATCATTTTGTCACATTCGCTTTTGGAATAGTGAAGGATATACACGTTCCATTGTCTAGATTTAAGTTCATAAAGACAACCACCTTGAACTATAGAGTTCCTGATTGATCACAAAGTAACATGGACTGACAAAACACTTATGCTAATTGTTTTGTATCGCTTAAACAGAAGCGTAGTCTCTTTTGATGTCTCACCAGAAGATTATGGGAACTTTGTCATACTCCGACAGCACAGGAAGCAAGGAAGACAATCGTACATGTATCACAAGAAAATGGCTATGCTGAATCTTTTGTAAGCATGAACTAGACTATCACCAAGCTGCTTGATCGGGTTGTCACGATAAGGGAGAAAGTCACCTCCAACCATTTATCATTTAAAGGTGATGTCGTGACAGGGAGACTCAACTGCTGAATTTTTCAGCCTCTCAGAATTGCACTCCAGACAGCAATATTACGTTAATGGTTAGTCACTCCCCTTAGATAACTCTGGACTTGAATGGCAAATTACCTCTCTTCGACTAACCTTATGTGTTCATTCATTAGTCATTCATTAGTAGGACTACTAAGCCTCTGTACAAAAGAATCAAAAGACAACACCTAACCTGGCTGGTGTCTAGGTTGAAGAAGACCACTAACAGCGTCGTAGATGTGCATCTTGTCAACACAGACAATCCTGATGTTCTTAAACAGGCCTTTCGTATAGTTCACAAAGGTTCAACCAACCATCCCAAACCTGCCAGAAACCGAGTGCAGGTAGTCGCTTAATCGAGTGCTATTCGATTACGCAAATTAGTTATTTGTTAAATCTCTGTAGTTGTCTTGGCTAACAATTACACCACCAGCTTTCTGTAGCAACTAACTACGAGGGAGAGTCAAAAAGTAATGCCATTTTATTTCGGACAGGTATAACTACCAACACAGGAACATGTATTATACACCAAAATAAAGCTGGTCCTCTGTGGATCACATCCCTACTTCTCAACATAGTCACCGTTACGTTCAATAGCAACGTTCCATCTTTGAATGAGCGCATGTATCCCTGCCTCGTAAAATTTTGTTGTCTGTTTTTTGAGCCACTTTTTCACTGTCGTTTTCACTTCCTCGTCACTGGAATAATGTTTGCCTCTCAAACCCTCTTTCATGGGCCCGAAGAGGTGATAATCTGAAGGCGCCTGTCTTCTCTGATCAGAGCATCTGCTTTTGCTTTAGTGGCAGGATTGACAGACGCGGATAAACGGTCAGAACGGGGTTTATCGGCTACGCTCATAGTTCCCACTTTTTCATCTTTCAAACAACGAACCCACCTGCATACATTGCCATAATCTACAGTATTGTCCTCAAACACATTTGTCAATCGTCTGTGAATGTTCATGGGGGTTTCCCCCTCAGCAACAAGGAAGTCAATCACTGCTCTTTGTTTTGACGCAACTCTACGGGGGCAGCCATTTTGAATTTTCCTTTTGAGTCTAAAAACATAAAAAGTAAGAAACAAACTATTACATAACATAAATGATATAATCATTTATAACTTGGAAAAAATTCAGGTAATTTTATGAAAAACTTCACCAGAATTAAAAACATTGGCATTGCTTTTTGACTCCCCCTCGTACCTGTACATCTCACCACTCATTGTCTACACTGGCGACTTGCCAGCTGCGTGGTATTACAACGTGTTATGAACCAGTGGCGTTCTGATTCATCTGCTTCTCGTCTTCTAATGGCCGATCCAAACTCATTGAATATTTACTTGTGTTATTTTAACGAATAATTATCCAAGACAGTTGTTCATCATTGTTATCTTCTAGCTCGCTATTTTTTCTCAGCGTTCAAACACGCTATGTCTAACTCCAAGGTGGATTGTTTTGACTATCCATGAAAGATGTAGTCGGTGTCATTCTCACACTTTTCATTAAAATAACACTATTATGTTTTTCTTGTTGTCTGTTAGAAGTTTTGAAACATTTATGTTCACGTGACACTAGTCCTATTACCTATTTTGCCAGTGTGTCACTGGTACGGTCAATCAATAGATCACCAGATCAAAACGTTTATCTGGTCAGTCTAGTCATATATAGTCACTTAATTCCCACGAGACAACCTGGTTCATATTCGAAAGACCACTAGGACAGCGTATACATTCGGAATGACACAAAATTACCGGATCTGATCAGGCGGTAATTTATAATTGTCGAAAATTTCGCATAGACAACGGGTTGTTCACTTATTTGTCATTGTTATTCAACCAGTGTGGTTGTATTTGTTTGTCTTGTTGCGACCCTTTGGGTCAAAAGTGTTCGCTTCTTCACACAAACAGAGTTGGTGTTGGGTTCGATTAACTATACTTGCTTTGTTTACAGACATTCGGCCGTTTATCTCATTCTCCTTTGATTTTTACGGTTCAGGATGCACGGTTACAATAACTCTTGTAGCTGAGCGCACTAAATGTAACTACCCGTTTCTGTCTTGTTTACAATGACTGATGAGTAGTCGGGGATTTGGTTAATTTCAAGTTGAACATCACTCACAATCAATCACAGCTGTCACATTCCCATAGACTTTCCAGTAGGCCCCTTTCGAAACGAAGCATTAGACACGAGTTTCGCTCTCATTAGAGCTCGTCAGTAGTGCATATCCTTGCCGCTGCCTAATGTGAGGTCAATGGCGCAGTGGTAAACACGGTTGCCTCATGGAAGCGTGGCAGGAGTTCTAGTCCCGGTAGTGGCAAGGTTATTTACAACTATCAACACGTGTTTACTAAAACTTGCTTTGGTTAGTGTTGTTTCGCAAGCTTACATCCTAACTTAGACTTCAACTAGCTAATTTCTCGCTAAACGACGGCCGATTTTTAGTTACCCTATTTTGAACACCTTCGCTGTTGGATAATGTGACAATCTGATTAGTTGAAATTGAAGGTAGGACAACATTTTCGCCGTAGTCCTCATAATTAGCACTGTAGAGCTTCTAATTAATCCCACCCTCTTTCCTGAAGTTTACCGACGAAACATAGTAACGTATCACTGAATAGATAACTTTGAATCACCATGAATGATTTAACGATTGACATGAAAATGTACACCGAGAACGCCTTTACTACCAACCAGGGAACGGTAGGAAAAACCATTGGATACATTGGTGAAATCTAGGATATTCAGGCAACAAGTACCTCACTAACGGTAATGCAGTTACACTTCTTTTCGACTATCAGGCCACGACGTATGCCTCAGGCAGTCGCGATTTCAGTGAAAATTATTGTTTACTCCCACGCTAATCCATATTGGTGAATACAATCCCTCCGCAGCTCGTTTCTTCTTCATCTACGTAAACACAACTTCAAAACCGCCTTCATTACATTAAAATCAAAGTGTCAGTTTCCGCCAATCTCAGAGGAACAGTTACATGATTAGAAAATTGAAAATAACAGAAATCGTCGTCCGGCTGCAGTGTGTTAGCTGTATACTAAACCGTTAGTTGTGATGACCAGTGTGGCCAACAAGTCATAAGTACCAGCAATCCCCGACGTTTGTAGAATTTCCGAATAATACAACTTTTTTTCTGACTGAGAAATCATAACGTTAAAGTGAACACTAATGTGAAAGAGCCTGGTAATAGTCAGTGAATTTGGGGGGGGGGTGAGTTACCATGGGTACATGTTTGATGGTATCACCTATCTGCAAATTTGTCCACAAAAACTATTGTTACATAACAACTGACATGAAGCCAAGGTGCATTAACTGTGACAAGCTGTTAGTCTGTTCACGGCCAAATTGTCGAAAATTCCACCGATCACGAAACGTACATTTTGTTCAATATCCCTACTTGATCGGAATCTGTTGGGCATGTTGTGTTCTGTACGCAAGATACTGTTATGAATCTATATTGTGGTAAGTCAAGAAAACTAATCAAACTTAACCGGTTTTCAAGCCCATGAACCGATGTCAGTTTCAATCAATGTGAAAGCCAATTGACGCACCTGACCTCTTGTTTGTTCAGATGTCTGATCACGTCTGATTGCTGTCTGTTCGTGTGTTACTGTGGTTTTGTTTTTTCCCTTTCTTCTGTGTCATACGTAGGACACGATAGACACACTTTTTTATGCATTAATGCACAAATAGAATCATCATCATTTTCACCATCAACATTGTCCTCATCGTCCTGACACGTCAGCCAGCAACTGGCTGGGGCTATGTGTATGCCTGTTGTGTGTCACCATCAATGCTAGTTTTTTAAACTTGTGCTCTACTCTGCCTTGCCTTCTTTCTTTCATTGTATGTGCGTTTGCATGTCTGTGGAACACTTCACAGTGACCCAGTAACTAAAACCACGATACCCGCGCACCACTTGCTAATAGCCTACAAATGTATCGAAGGGGATACGACTCGAATCGTTTAGGTGTGCCTACCTGTGTGCCCGCACAATTGCAAGGCACTTGTTCGTCATATTTTAGTTCCACTGGCGCCACCGCCAGTGTCATGCATCGGTGATTGATTGAACAATCGACATTTGGCTTCTGCTATGCTGTGTCCCACAATAAACCGGCATATGTGGTGATTCGACGGTTCGCATGTGGTTGCGTCGCTGTAGCGACTAAGGTGGCACACCTAAATGAAGGGGCTAATTGTCCTAGCACAGTCGAAAACGGTTTCGACGAAGGAGTATAGCGACTGTTTTCACAACTTTTATTGTACCTTTGGGACGATAATTTTACTGAAGGGTCGTGAACCATACAGTTGTGTTGAATTGGCTTCTAATCCAATGATCACACAATGATCCGAATTACAGATCTTGCGTAAACATGAAAAATACTGTATAGCGAACAAGCTTGTTTTCAGTGATTCATCATCAGGCTAAATACATCACGTTTATATCACGAATTTTACAGGGGAATCATTAAAGGGGGTAAATGGGGAACGGGTAGTTAATCAGGTCAATCAGTTCAACCGGTTTCCCATTTACCCCATTTAATGATTCCCCTGTAAAATTCGTGATATAAATGTGATGTGTTTAGCCTGATGATGAATGATTGAAAACGACCTTGTTCGCTACACAGTATTTTTCATGACTACACTGGGAATTTTCGCGAGATCTTGCGTAATTGGTGTCATAGTTAGGACATTACTAGCATAAAAAGGATGAGTCAGCCATTCGAAGTCCATATGAAATAGCATGTTCTGAACCAGGTAGAAGTCACTGTAAGTAATTCAATCTTTCATAAAGTCTGACGGACACATTTCCATACCATACACTCTTAAATCAATGAAGTTAACGATTACCTCTGACAAGAAACATATCCATCATTTTATCATGATTTTGTACATTTGGTTAAGTGTGAACTGGATTTAATTTGACATGTAAGAAGTTCCGAGGATTGTCAGAGGATTTCCGTTTTCTGTCTTACACTTTCAGTTTCAGTTGCTTTGTATCCAGTTCAGTACATTAAAGATGATGTAACTAGAGTGAACCGAAGAACAACGGTAGCTAACCGAATATAAAAACAATCAGATCAATCTTAAATGACGTTCCAACTATTTCAACGTTAGATGACTCCTGACTTGAGCTTTGTAACGCCGAGTATGAATTACTGACCAATAAAGCCTCACAGTACAGACCGTGTTCACTGTCAAGCTAGTCACACGATTACCACTGTTTGCATACTGTAACCCTGGGCTCTGAGAACAACTGTTGTTGACTAAAAGGTGGATGTTATTCTCTTTCAGACTGACATGTCTTTTTACATGAGAGGGTTAAATATTACGACTTTTATACAAAAAAGTTTTATTGCGAAGTGATATCAGAATGGTCAGCAATGGCCTTCCCATAATTGGAAAGTCAGTACTAACTTATCTTGTCATTGATTACAAACAATAATCCCAACGAGCAACGTTTACAAGCAGTAACTTCAATACAGTGGGTTTTTGAAAAAATTCTATTCACCAGGCTTGTAATTTTTGGTTCACTTAAGTCATTGCATCAGAGCAGTTGTCCAGTCCCCATTGTTTCGTTCTCTGGACCGTGCGTCTGCCAAGGATGTCTCACTGAAACACCGCGAGTTCATGATTGTTTTGGTTCTTAAATTACAAAAATCCAATAGAACGTGACTAACTGTGTCTGTTTATACATTATGCTTTGCTTTCAAAAACACTTCTTATGTGGTAAAAACTACTTAGGCTGTCTCATTTCCACTGTTGCATAATTATCTGTTGCGAGTATTGGAAATTTTTAAAATGATTTGCTAATAAACAGTGTAATCGTTCACACTTAATTGTCTTTTTTCCAACCAGGGAAAGTCATCTTGTGCCATCGATCTGTCCGGACAATGTAGCCCTCAGCTCGGCATATTCGCTATATCGCGTATTACCCCATTGACAGTGATTGTCACCGAAACTTACGATAAACAGATAGCGACAGATTTTTTGTTATACTGTAGGTTATAGTCCATGAAAACGCAAGTATCAGGTCCCAGTTGACAGCTTGCGTGTGCATATGTGCTAATTTGTACGAATTAAAACACATTATATGGGGTGAGGGAGAATATACACAAATGTTGGCATCCAGGGTGTCCGTATTTCGATCTCGTCTGATCGTGATTGTATGCGGTAACGTAGGTGACAGCGGTATGACCAGTTGTTTAGTGTTCTGGCAGTACTTGCAGCGATCGTCTGATAGTTGGAAATCGGCAAGTCCGGATCAGGTGGGGTTCAATGACATTGGAGTTGTCCGGAATAACGTTCGAACACTTTACTGCACACTGCCGGCTAGTTGACTTTGAGTTTGTGTTTGTGTCGATGGGTCTGCTGCTTATAGAAGTCTCTGACCTATTCCACAATTTTGCTGCGTATCACCACTCGCATTGTCGTCGACGATCAGAGTCCCTTCCAAAATGACCTCCACAGTGTGAATCCTAGAACAAGTATCGGTAAAACTCATTAGCATGAGGTCCAACCTTAGAAGCACCCAGGGACAAAAGTCACTGTCCGTCGAGATAGGAAAATTGCGTGCGTTGCCAGATCGACAGCACTGGCCGTCGAGATGACAAGTATGCAGCGCCAAAAATGCCCGAACTAGTTCAATGACACCAACGCAGTTAACTTCAGCTTGGTACGAGAAGTGGATCAGATATTAGCCGTTTTCACATTAAACCCAGACAATGAAGACAAAACAGCCACGCTTCGGAGTGTTCACCTCCAGCACGCCGAACAGCCCCACCGAAACACGAACGATTGATGGAGATAGAAATGTAAGTTGATGCAGGGCTACACCGACACGTGACAACACAAGGGGTTCCACCATTTGCTCAGGATGATTTTTGGCTCGTCCATCTGGCCTACTACAACATAAACTGATGAGAACTCTGATTTTTGTGCAACCAATCCGGATGACGTCATAAAAGTCTGATGCATGCACAATAGTAACCTAACAAACCGATCAGCCACCACTGATTAGCAGACCGTGAATAGCCAGCCATGATACGATATTAAAGTTTCATTTGACGTCACCTCAGATTTGACGGAGATGGGGAAGCTGTTGATAAATCTGTAAAACTGATAGATTGTATGTGAATGTGGGTGGCCTAGGGAAATACTGAACCATACCGGCTCAATTGTGGAACTTGATTTATTCCAGTTAGGAGCAAGAAGCAGTCACTCAAGAGTTCAAGGATACTCTGATAATACCTTTGGTTAAAGGTAGGAGTAACAAGCCGATCAACGACAATTATCGGGGTGTTAATCTACTTGGCGGCACCGGGTGCTCCCAGTAGGAATTCCGTTGGATCGATTAAATGTAGAAGTTTTGGAAACGAACGCATCCGAGTTGCAACGTGGATTTCGAGACAGTCGCAATGTAATTAACATGGTGTTTTCTGTTCGACAGATCCGGGAGAAGTGCCAAGAATACAACCAGTTCTTTTTAGCCATCTCGGTGAATCTCAACAAGGCGTTTGAATGCGTCAACCATGAGGCTTTGTGGATCGGTGTTTGGTGAGTTTCGACGTTTGACTTGAATAATCAGTCTAATTAGAATGTTGCAAGTGTGTATGAGTACCAAAATGCAATCGTGTGGATCGATCTCTGATGATCTTGTTATTGTCATTAGCGTGAAGTGGGGTTGTGTTTTAGCACCAAACCAATTTGGTTTATTTTTGACAGTGATGCTAACAGTTGCTCTTCAGAACTAGGAGGAAGATGCTAAGGTTGGATGTCACACTGATGGCCGCTTGTTGAATATTCGTATTTTCGGTGCCTCAATTCGTCTACGCTCTTCGACGATGTGCATGCATACGTTTGTACACGGTGAAGAGGAATTCCAACGACTAGCCATGGCTTTCGCTTCCGCAGCGTTCAAACTGGGCTCAGATAACAATACGGGTGAACTGTTTTCCTTATTCCAACTTTCCCCTGGTGGAGGTGCTTTGCTTGCACCTGGAGTCTGAATCAACAGGAATGTAGACGATAGCCGTTCAGACCTCTGCTACTTGGGTAACGATCTGTTGGCAGGTCTATCCACGGACTGCACGTTGCGGACTCAAGTGGCGAAGGCTAGGACTACTTTTGAACGTCTTGAGATATGTCTGGAAAGGCCGCAACTTGAAGACTAGCACTAAGCAGCTTGTCTGCTGTTGAATGGTGCTGTCTGAACTTCTGCACAACAGGGTAACTTGGACATTGTATCAACGACATCTGTGGCTTCTGAGCCGCTAACCTCTACAATGTCAAAGATGTATTTTGGGTATTCGATGCTCGGATCCGTTCGCGACTACCGAGATACCTGGGTGGGCAGTCAGTCGCTGGGTTGTAATCACGCTTGTGTTTTATCAGTTCCAGTGATTAGAACACGTGGCCACAATCCACACAGTTATTTTTTCCTGTTCCCAAATATTTCGTAGGAAGTTGACTGTGCAGCCAGTTGCCACTATCCTTGCTGTTAAAGTTTTAAAATTGTACACATTTCAGAATTATGTATGAAAATTGGAACAACTCCTCTAGGTTGCTGATTATTCTACACGTGTGGCGGATCACTGTCTATTGGAAGGGGATTGGAGTGTTGTTGAATAAGTGGGACCCACGCTCTCAGTAATCGAATGGCTCATGACTTCTCGGACTTCGGAGGTAATTACCAAAAAGAGATGCGGAGTTTGGATAAGCTGTTTTTGCACACAAAGACATGGCTGGTAGTGTCTGAGAGCAAAAGTTCCTGTCTTCAATAACGAAGTTGAAATTTTTGGAACAATTGTAGATCCATTTGGAGAAGTGTTCACGAATCCCCTCCAGTTGCTGCCTTGTGGTTTTCTCAACTTAACCTGCTTGATAACAAAGGGCGAGAGAAGTGACAAAGTATAACAAGGAAAGTTTGGACAAGTTGCCCCTTTTGATATGCTACCAATACAAGGCGAGAGTGGATTATAAATTAAGCCACAAAGCATGGTAGACAACCTGGACTGCCCTAAAACTCGAGTGATGATCGCGAAGTTAGATTCGATGTATGAAGGACTTCATGCCTTAGTTTTGAACGCATATCTACTTTTACTTCTCGATATCAGATTTGCATAGATTTCTCGAATATCTACTATTTCGTCCTGTGAGATATCCGGATTCCGCTGCTTACCAAAAGGAAACCTATGCTCTGTTTATGCAACAGAGGAACAAACTGTGAAAATGCGTTTATTGGCCAGTCCATCTCTCATATTCTAAATCTGATCAAATGAGGTGCTTTAAGTAAACTTTGTTAGGGTGTTGCCTTTCGATGGAGTAAAACCATGACTAAAAAGTTGGTCCGTTTTTGTTAGCTTCCGTTAGTGAACTTAGCATTGAAATGCGCTCAAGTGAACTTAGCTAATAAGGTTCCATCATCGTTTCTGATCAGACAAAATATACTACCTAATTAAGTCCTATAGGGAGTTCTAGTATCAGTGAAGCGAGAGAGATCGTTTTTATCTGTCCTTCTCTATCAGCATGCGAGAAGATAGTATGTGTTGTTCAGGAGATCGCAGTTCAGTTTGATTGTCCAATCGTTTGGGATTGGACAGTGAGGAGTTGCATGGTGTTTGTTAGGTAGAGCACAAACACAAAAGTATAGAAAGTTTAAGTTATCAGTTTGGTGCGAATCACATGAATTAAACTTATTTATTGTCCCGATTAATTTATGGCAGGCTACATGATGCATGGTAAGCGGTCATTTGCTGTATTTAGGATATTGTGCCAATGAGGTTTCCGCTGAGTCAGGATGTGGGTCATTCATATAAATGAGCAATGCCAAGTAAATAATTTATTTTCACGAATTTGTCAAAAAGACGGCGATGAATACTTCACTATACAGTTAACAAAAAACCATGACTAGGCCAGCATGGAGAAAACATTTAGGCAGGAAGCGAAACATCGGTGAACTGTGAATGTATTAATTTTTGCCAAAGGAGCAGATGATTTAATATGGCGGTACTGTGGACATGTCTGTTTGAAATGGCTCACGGTCGAACGCACAAAACTGGTTTCCTTCATCTGATACATGTAGCCACAGGGATGTATACATGACAGAAGAAATTTGATAGTAGTTAACTACGGTAAATTAATATATTATTCAGAAAAATTAACATTAAGTTTTAACCTGTTTACAATCTCAGTGAGTTGCACGTTAACAGTTTTTATATAAAATTCACCTTAGAATAAACGCATACCGCATCATACTCTATATGTTGCTTACGTTATTCCAATGGTAGAAATCCTTTAGTACTGTGCATTAACAATGATAATATGAGCGTTAACAGCATTATGCCCTAATACGTTAATAAACATGCCCATCTTGGAACCTTTTCATAGGAAAATCTATTTCGATAATTAAAATGCCAGGTATTGACGGACTGACTTAAGTGTCCGGATGGTTCACCAGGATGAGTAGTGATGTTTATTGTGCTTTTGAGGACGTGGAAATTGCTTGAGATAGATCATGAAGTATCGTTTTGGTAAATTTACCATAAGTGACAATGAGTTTCACAAGCATGAAGGTGATCGAACTCTGAACGTACGCCAAAAACGTTATAACTCTGTTGATCACATCAAAATTTAGGACTATTCAAGATGTTGTTCACTATTTCTTACCGAGTGCATATTAAAAACAATTTTGGTTTCAGCGAACAGAACTGTTTTCGATAAATTCTCATCTTAGGCTGATACAATTATGTATCGAACCAAGAAACAGTAAGGGAAGTTACTGATCAAAAATAGTACGAGGGTAAAACGATTGGGTAAAACAAACACGACTTCGTTGTGGTTATGATCACAAGGAAGGGAAGTTTTGGGAAGTCTGTTAATTGGAGTGAGTTGGGGGGAACGGGATCAAATTGTCGCGTGTGGTGACTGTAGGTGTTTGGCCACTACCAGGCACCGCTAGGAGTTAATCAAAAAGAATTCGTGAACACTGCCCGGCGTGGCTTCGCTTCGGAACAACAAAGAACATTAACTCATCAACTCTGGCCCAGCTAGTCGACTGTGACCGAAACATAGACACAGATAAGGCGTTGCGCATCGACTACCGTGCACCGGCCACCGCGTCACGAAAGATCAAGTGACGCATCCTGTCTACAGCCGAGGCGGTCGCAATCCGATTATGTCAGCCGGATTTATGTGTTCAAAAACAGCTCGTTCACATCCTCGGATTACCGTGTCCAAACACCCACAGTCAACCAACGTGACAACGTGATCCCTCAACCCCCACAAGTCACCCCAATTAATACTGACTTCCTGAAACCGACATCCCTTGTGATCATAACAACAACTAAGTCGTGTTTGTGTTTCATCCAATCGCTTTACCCTCGTACTATTTTTTATCAGTAACTTCCCTTACTGTTTCTTGGTTCGATATATAATTATACCAACCTAAGATGAGAATTTATCGAAAACAGTTCTGTTCGCTGAAACCAAAATTGTTTTTAATGATTTCTGCGGGGATTTCCAATTATTTGAGTGCATATTGCTTTAGCAAAGATCCTAGCTAAACTGAACGGAACACAGAACTTTCAGGCTTGGAGCCTATTAAAGTGATTTATCGACACGACAGTAACTTACATCCACGGAGGTAGTGCTCAGTCAGATGGATGAAATCATAGAGCGCACTGCTGAGTTGGGTTATGGCACAGTATGTCCGAGTCACTTTGACTAAATATGATAAAGTGCATCGAATACCGGAAAGTGCTAGTGAACTTGATGTTTTTAATGACACTACAGTGCACTTTGCTGCAGACTAATTGCAATGTTGGAGAACAGATTGGGAAGGTCTGAAAACCGCAGTTTTATACAAAATGGTTGCGGGTGAGATGATACGATATGAAAGTGGTTTTATTCTCGCATTGTTATAATGTTTTTACTCCGATTACAGCAGTGGTTATTGTTACACGGTGCTATAAATTCGTCCTGTCGATTCGCTTTCGAATGTGAACAAGGTTGAATTGAAGAATCTGTACAGCTAGACTGAGACCAAACTTACTGCTGCACAGTATTTGGGACCTATTTAAGTATCATACAAATAACACAACAGATTTCCAGAAAAGTACTTGGATAATCACAGTATGATCACAAAACTAGTGTGAAAGAACGCATACGAGAATGGAACGATATGTATGGGGAGACAGTATTGCATCCTGATAGCACAACAGAATAGAATTGTCTTTCCAAATTTCTACGTCTCTTACCTCATGAAATGACCAGGTTAGGTGTCAGTCGTCAGAGCAGCCGTGGTAAATACTGTCCTTCAGAACTGAAAGTAAGACAATCTGACGTGTGAGAGTAGACTACTCCGCTCGTTTCATAAGGTCATCTCATAAAAGTGATGTGTCTATCACTATAGAATTCAAACATCGAAATACAGCGTTGTACACTTATGTGAAGATCACAGAAATCCGAAAAGCAGATTCATACACATAGGAATAGCAAGTTCGAGTATCAGCCCGTACATAGTTATACCGAAAGCCGGATAGGTCATGAAGTGAATGTCTATGTCAAGATAGTGACGAATTGCTTGAATTCCTGGGTAGAAATACAGTTCACAATATTTTGGTAATTCGCTCAGTAGATGTGGATGGAATTGAAGCCAAACAGATGTTCAGTGGGCTTCGTTGGGATGGATACTTATAGAAGACCAGGGTCTAACTGTTTCTCGAGGAACGACTCCTTGGGCATGGACTCATGCAAGCGATATAAGGAAAGTATGAATGCTGTGGATGGCATTGAGTTGAACTTGTATTGCTCCAGTGAGTACGGTAGTTAATTCGTTGGTCATCACGACTTGTTAAAACATCAACTAACCCGCAGCTCATTGTTACGAGGCGATGAGTACATTTACCCCAGATAAGTCAAATTTTTGCATTGTTATCTTCAGGATAAATCACCATTTCTCAAACTATTTCCGCTTATTGTCCTCACATCCCAAACATGCCGTTATTATACTTTCCACTCAACACACCCTAAATTAGGAACGTCCACAAACTCATACAACAGGATTTGGTTCATATAGGTAGTTCTGAAAGTCCCTTACGTGGTTGCAATAGACACCCATTACTGAGAGCGTCTGTATGTATTCGAATATGTGTCTGATCGCGTGAGCTTAGTGAGATTTACTCGGCACGACGATTCTTGTCAGTGTAACCTAACTAGAGAAACGAATCATCCGTACCACCAGAATCAAGATAAGTACTTTGAACATTGATCATAACTAAAGTTATCACAAAACTCCACATAATTTGTTTTCATTAGCAAGTTTGATTGAAAACGACACACGCCTTGTCACTGCATGTCTGGAGTACTCCGCTGAGACGCTCTAAGTGAAAGGTTCAGACGATGGCTGCTAACCTAAAAACGTTGGCCGAAACGATAGTCGACGAAACGTAGCCAGTGTATACCGATCTATCCTATCTGACGTTTAAGAGAATCTACCATCTACCTTCCGATCAGTTGCGTTTTATCCTGTTCGATTCCAGTTACGCTGCCTCTTTTATTGGCGAAACAACGGAAATGGTTTTATTTTGTTAAACTGCCTTGACCACAAATCTGTTCTTTTTCTGATAATGAAGTCTGTCGAGTTCCTGATAGTGACTTTGTAGACTACACGACCAGACAATGGTTTTCCATACAGTCAACGTCGATTCGAACGTTAATGTTAACATGGATTGTCATTTTCGCGGTCTCGATACCTACACAGACTTTTTACCTACAAGGAAGTCAGTATTCAATGTTCACTCTGTCGTTCTACTTTACAAGTGGATTCCTACTGTAAACTGTCTTGAAAGTTTCTTCTCCAAAATGTAAATCACTAGCTTATACTCTCACGTTAGCGCTTAAACCATAAACGGCACCGTGCATTTCCGTTCCAAATGTCGATAACTACCCCCAATTTAAATGTTACTACTGCAACTCTCTTCATTTTTGTTTTCGTTAGGTAATACTGTGGTTTTATCTGCAATTTTACTAATAATCCTGAACCACTTGTGATTCAATTAACTTAATTAGCAGAGTTTAGGCCGGGTAGGTACGTTTATGACTAGTTGCTACGACAGATTAATCCGAACACGGATACCACCAACCATCAGCGGATTAGAGATGATCAGTTGGTGGTACAAGGTGGTGTTAATGATCATGCTACGAATTGAATATTTCCAATATAGCTTGCGGTTAAGAGCTGATGGATTACGGACTGAGGGCAACAGTAGTAATGAACTGACTGTCACATGGTTCGATTTGTTCGTTCTGGGTGCCACAGGAAAAGGAGGAGGGTACACGTAATCAAATCATTTAGTATTTGATTGGTATACATTTAGATGGTGCCACGTGAGACATAAACGGGTACATAGTAATTCTTAGGAAGACCACCATGGGTTATTCAAGACCGAGAAATTCAGCCATGTTCGGAATCTATTCAAACAGGTACATAAGTTTGAAGTCAAAGTCGAACAGTGACAATTGAAGAGCCGATTCTGTGTGCAGCAGTTAGTTGAGTGTGTAGAACAGGACGATCCGGTAATGTTTACATTATCCAGTTGACGAGATACCTAGTCACACACACACACACACAAACATACATAGATACATACAACGAGGTTTCAGCGAGTCCTTTCACCTGTGGTCCTCTCCCTCCTCTGCATATCGGATCAGTGGAATAACACAACCATTCACATCCGGTAGTGGTTAAATCTCATATGTGCCGGAAGTTTGTGAGCGCTGTAAAACACACGTACAACTAACCCACTCAGCTGTGCTTCACACAGGTGTATTGCAGATGGACTGCTGGGTCTATGTTGATGATCGAACCGTGTGTGCCGCTGAGACTAATCTACCGGTCACATAGTCTGCACTCGAGAGCCGATCGCCATTCTGAAGATCTTCTAAACCTGGACGAAATCAGTGTGTCAGGATCACGTCCACAATGATAGGCAATCAGACCCCACATGGTTGCACGTGTAGCTTTGTAGTAAAAAGCTTATTACGTACCACTGTTGGTCTTCACACGGAACAAATTAGGACCAAGGTAAACTGGAGATGTGCAGATGATTTGACATGATTCATTGAGAATTCTGTGTGTTCTTTTCAGTAGACCGATGACGAGAGACAAGGAGAAAGATGCAAGCCAGATCACAGCTGGTAAGGCATCCGGTCTAACGGCACCTGTTAGTGCTGATAAACCCAGCTGAGTGGTTCAAAACTTACAGGTTTGATGTCCATTACTGGTTTGATCCAGACTCAAATCTGCATGCAACTGTTTGGCAAACCGAACCATAAACAGTTTTGAGTTATATATAAAGTTTATTGTTCACGTCACATTGTAATCGAATGGGAGATGTGTGAAAAGTAGAGAGTTATATAAAAAAATGTATATGGCTGTTGAACTAATGAACTGATCAGCAAAATTCATTGGGTCGTCAGCTATATTCAGCTGAGAATGTTCCATGGTTCGGTTCAAGGTTATTTATCTACTTACCAAAGGTCCTTTAAGGTACTCAACGTAGTCATAAATGTGCTATCGTGTGTGACTTCATTAAATTAGCTAATCATATTTGCTAGTTGGGCCTGAACTGGTAACAAGGAAAACTGTTTTAGGGTGAGAAAAAATTTTAGTAGAAATTTTGACTTTATCAAGTATACCGAAAGTGGTCGAGTATTTTAACATCGATGTATGTCAACAAAGGGGAATAAACAATCATACGGTAGGTTAAATTACTATACAGTAGGTACATTCAAATGTGGGGATATGAAACCACAAACGTTTCGTAAGTATCTCAGTTTTGGTAAGTCATATGGTAAAGCATTTATCTCATTTGCTTATCCTGTTTCTGTCCCGGGTTTGAATTCAGTGGATGCTCAGGTTTTTCACAAATAGTTTATTCTACAATTAACAGATCTGTCAAACAACCTACCGGTATGGCAATTTTAATACTCAGCGGTGACGTTCATGCGTTCTGACGTGAACTACTCAAGAAGTCCTGTTGTAGTGGTCACTTTCGTCAAGTATTTAACGAGTTCTATTTGAGAAATTGAGATGTGGAATTTATGGGTCCTCAGCATGAGCTCGTCAGTTCCGGACACTCTGTTCCAGTTTTTATTTTGAGTCTGGTCACAAGACTTGTCACAATTAGGTATCTACTCAAATATAGAACTGATCGCTGAGTGTCTTACAGAGGAAGCTCACAGAACTCAGTGAGTGTTTGTGTTTTACTAAAAGGTCTGCAAAAACGTTGATTGAGCACTGCAGTCAACATAGGGCGAATCCAAACGTACAAAATCTTTCTAAGAAAACTTTGGACAATTGAGGGAGAGTTCAATTAATTCGCATACGACGACAAATAACTCCAACTTTCACATGCTCAAACAGCATATATGTAGAACGTTTCATTTTGAAAATATCTTTCGTAATGAAAGTCATATAATTCATTTGAGGAGCAGGAGAACAGGCAATACGAACCATAAATCAGTGGCTCGTTATTACTGAGGAGTATCTATGTCGACATTTCTCATCAATATGAAATCTTATTTCACGATGGACACTACTGTAAAATATTACACACAGCGAATTATTGACCAAAATATGGTTTTTATCAAGTTAGTATCTTATGAATACTTTATAGAAAATGTGTATTTACTAGGGAAAATGTGTTAGGACTTAGACAGACAACGTTTTACGTGGCCTAACTACAGTTTGGTGTCAGTTTGAACTTTTGACAACTGAACAGTATAAACTGACGACGATTTCTAAAGCCATCATGCAGCCACGCAGCAGTTGTATTGTTCAGATTGTAATAGTCAAGATATATCAACAATTGATACATTTAATGTACTATTGTAATTCAAAAGCACATTCAACCATCCCTCTTTTGTTGAGAAAAACTAACATCCACTTATACAGAAAATGTGTCAGTAGTTGAGCCTACGCAATAAACGAACCGCTTCCCATCGTTAATGGGCGAAGCGGTCGACAGCGTTGCAAAATAGGTTCATCCCACGGTACGATTCTACAAGAGCACTAATATCAGATTACAGACCTGTATCGTCTAGTGGGAAGCGACCGAGTCATCGTCAGTAACACATTCTATTGTTTCATGCAAATCGAAATCACTTGTAGTCTATGACATTTTTACACCTGGATCGATATTTCATTTGACCTATTTTGGCAATCCGTAACTAGCGATGTATCTCAAAGTTTCATTCAAGGTCGACCGTTATTTCTACTGTTCCTTTTGAACAACCACATCTGGTAAATTCTCCGGTACTGCCATACATTGTTATCACGAAGGTAAGGCGAAAAGTTGATAGTTCTACTGATGTGGAGATTTTCCAAAGTGATATCGACAGTTTGCATCGCTGGACCACTACGGATTGCACAGTGGTCAATCATTGCACGCTGATTACTTCTAAGGAGCAAAATGTTAACTACCATCGTCCGTAAGTGAGATCTATAAACGATTAGTTATGACGATCGATTGTGGTTTGCTGATGAAGGTCGTTAAATTGGCGTTTGGGGTGATATTGTAACGTGCGGTCGAAACCAGCAAACGTGTACGGATTGAATTTGAATTGCGTAGTAGGTCATGCTGTTGTGTTGTTGACGCCGTTTTAGTTTTCTTTTGTGTAAGTCGTGTGCATGGCTTATTGGGCCTTTGGCCCATGCTTGTTTGTGTTGTTTCCTTTTACAGGGATATTACTGAAACCCCTACTCCGGAAGAACGACGCCCCTGGGTGTCTTCACATCATCCTAAAGTTGGTGCACAAATACAACGGACATTTGGAGTATAAGCGGCCGTCTGGTATGTCGCAATATCTCATTTATTTAGGGGCTTCCAGTTACAGGAGTTTCCCTTAACGTTCATCAGAGTGATATGCCTTTACATTGAGGTAACTATCCAAGTTTAATGACTACTTCTTATACAGGACGTTCTGCCTGACTGAGAAAATGTAACTTTATGCAACAAGGTGTATTTTATTGCTTAGTCCACTTTCTTACCAAGGAAGATGATTTATACCATATCAGTTCCCTGTGTTCTGCTGACATATCAGAGACGGCCTTATAATGATCCATATAATGTTACATATTTTTAGGCTATGTCCAGATCATCATCACCGAATTCATTTGCTAACGTTTCAACAAAAGATGAATCACCTAAAAGTAAAAATGTTGTCTTTGTGTGTTAGGGTATGTAAAATTTAAAACGCCATTTCTGAGTCAGTGGTTACAACGCCCTCAGTAGGTTATTTTAAACAAGGATTCGGTGCATGCATTCATGATGACAGTCAAAGTCTTGACCATCGGAACAACCTGAGGTTAATGCAAGATATCTAACATCAACCTGAGCAAGTCATTACCCAGTAAAGTGATGTTTGCTTCATGTTTGATTACCATGTTCGACTCATGTATTTATTTCTACCTTAGTTTGAGTCAAGTTCTCATGGTCCATACCAGTTTCGATACAAAATTATCTGATCGTTTTCTCTTTCCTCTCTCTGTTGTCTTTGTACCGTCCAAAACAGAGTCAAGTGTACGTATACATGATAATCTTTTCCTCACCTGTGAAATTCCAATGATTACAGCAGGATACAAGTTTTTCCGTTGTATACTATAACAGTTCACTTCGGCGTCTATGTCAGAATCTCCGAATTAATAGAAAGACTGGTTTAGCCAATGTAACGATGCAACATAATGTGAAGTGACTTAGTTGGAAAAACGAACGGGCAAATTTGAGTCTGTCTTGAGTTAATCAATCCTAATGTAATTACCAGCCATCCATTTAGTCTCAGATATTTCGAGCTGTACCTGAGAAAGGTTGGTTTTGACGGCACTCTGTTGATAACACAGCCGGATCACAATCAGTCTGTCGGAACCTGGAAATCTTTCTATTTATCCCAGGTCCATGAACAAATATGTATGATGAGTAGTCGGGGATGTGGTTGATTTTAATTTGAATATCGCCCACAGTTGATTGCAGCCGTCACATTCCCATATATATTCAAGTCGGCCTTTTTCGAAAAGGAGCACTAGACTCGAGCTTCGCCCTCATTAGAGCTCGCTAGTAGTGCATATCCTTGCCACCGCCGAGATTTGAAAAGGACCGATTGAAGATTCTATGGGAATGCGACAGCTGCAATTAATTGTGGGTGATGTTCAGCTTGAAACTGGTACGTCACCTTGCTCCTGGTCCCATTTTTTAAAAATAATACCATTGAAAAGATGCACGAGGAAACGTGTAAGATCGATAAATTAGTTACTCAATCGTCCCCATAGACCAGAGCAAACCACAGACGGCTTGGATGGCCTACATTGCATAATTTATTTTCAAAGGAGGTGGAAGTAGCAACTTTTCTAACTGTAGGTCAGTTACCTTCTTATAGCTGTTTAGGAAGGTTTTAACCCACTAGTAATGGAGGGTCTATTTAATATATCATAAGTTATTGCCAGATAATTTGTATGGGTTTTCAGAAGATTTTCCCAGCTAATTAACCTAGTTGAAATTAGGGAGTAATGGATCGAAGCTGTCGGTTGTACCAAAGTGTGGAATTGTAGTAGTTAAGCCAAAAAAAATGATCTTTATAGTTTGAATTAGTTGATAAAACTGTAAAATAGTGCAAATTTGTTGTTAGTTATTTTGGGAGGCGGAAAACTAGTTATCACTGTTCGTTAGCAGGATCTAAGAACGAATGTTTCAGAAGATAGTCCGTTACCTAACTGTACTTTCACAGCAAAGAAAGCTAATATGATAGCTGAGATGTTGTAGGGTTGTTTTGGACATTCCAGTCATAATATTAACTTTTGGTATTCAGCTCACGTATACACCCTCATCTTGAGTCCAATATTCAAGTTTGTCGACCATGTCTAATGCGAGATATTCAACCACTTGAGACAGTACAAGGTAGAACATCGGAACTTGTGTTAAAGCTCCGTTCT
>JTDE01000382.1:34072-44350 GCA_014338405.1 Paragonimus skrjabini miyazakii
GATAACATATTTGATCTGTGGTAGGTTTTTCAAACCCTTGGGTTACAGTAAAAACAGTTGAGAGAGAAATGTGGCAGACCAATGAATGCATCGGGGACGAACTCAAGTAAATTTGGGCTAACCTGAATTCAGTTCTTAATCCTAATGGTAACATGGATAGAAATGTGCGTTTTGTTGATCTCGGGATCCGATTAGGTGGTAAAAAGAATATGTTAACAAGTTTCCCGACAGTCACATTAATATCAATAGCAAAGTACACCGATGTCCACTGACAACAAAACCTCTGCTGTATCCAGAACTGATGAGCAGTCGGGGATTTGGTCAATTTCAAGTTGAACATCACCCACAAATGATCGCAGGTGTCGCATTCCCATAGACTTTCCAATCGGCCCTTTTCGAAAAGAAGCATTAGACACAAGTTTCGCTCTCATTAGAGCTCGTCAGTGGTGCATATCCTTACCACTGCCAGGACTACTCACAGGCGAACGCGGTTGAGCGTTCACATATGATAATTCGGTTGTGCCTAATGTGAGGCGAATTGTGCAGTGGTAAAAAGTGTTGCTTCTCCCAACCGTAGCAAGGATATGCACTACTAACAAGCTCTAGTGAGAGCGAAACTCAAGTCTAGTGCTTCTTTTTGAAACGGGCAGACTGGAAAGTCTATGGCAATGCGACGGCTGCGATCAATTGTGGTTTATGTTCAATCTATATAACAATCTATATAACAAAAGACGAAAGTCCTTATCCAACAAGAAAATAAACATTATTCACGCTAATTTACCGCTGTTTGCAATGCATTGATATCTGTTGACAACACACGACTCTGGACGTCTGCCTTAAAGCAATTTGACCAACCATCGGTATATTGATTATGTCTTGTAAGCGTTACCTTTCGATCATGAAGCCAGACTACATAAAATCATTATTTCAGTATTTAAGTAATATCTATGCAACAATCAGATGAACTGTGGAATCAGAATCTACCAGTTATCAACCGCCATTTCTGGATTGTATGCTCCACACGGTGGGATCCCACGTCGAAACTCATTATTGTTCACAAACTCGCAGACGTGCAGAATAATCCGAGCTGTATATCTATTCACACTAAACAGATGTGTGTGAATGTATCAAGCTATGTATTCTACGGAGAAATAAGTCTGCTCACCGGTGCGCATGATCAGAGATTAACACAGAAGAAAAGAAGGTTTAAGTTATTACTTCCGGCTTTTAACTTTTTTCCAGGCTGGTTTATCTTTCAGTCATAAAAATCGCATTTGTATAACAGCCTTTCGTTCCGGAGCAACAAACTTTCTAAACTGTACGATAAGGCTTAGCTGAGAATAAGTGTTGAACATTTGGTCAAGTCATACAGCGTTAACATAAGTCAGAGAGAAACCGATCTCCGAATGAAAACTGAACGTCATTCTCACTGAGTTCGTTTTCGGGAGGGTTGTTCGGATGATGTTAGACTGACATCGTTATCAGCGATAAAGCTCAGCCCTTCCCACAGTGTAAGCTATAGAACAATACATGTGTGTGAAAGAATTTTACTTTGGTGTATTGTTATGTGCAGTTGTACTGTCCTTCTGTCTTCCTATGAACCTGAAGACCTAAAACGCACTATAAGAAACAACTCACTAGCATCCCCGTTTCCATTTGTAAAAACTGTTTTTATCTGTTCCGTTAGTTAAGGACTGGTTGTGAAAGATCTAAGACTCTGTGTTATTAAAAATGAATCTGGTGAAACGCAAATAAACAAAACGCGTGAACACACACAACTTTTGCCAAGATTGTGCAGGGCGTTGATAAAACAGTTGCTCTGCTATGGCTAGCATGAAACTGTCTGATCACATTGAGCTCGTTACCTCAGAAGAGTTAACCAAACTTCAGTTAGGTTAACCTATGACGCACAGGTCAACCGCATGAGTCCGTACACTAAGTGACTGAACGTATCTAAATGCACTTTAGCCGTGGGAGATTGACGCTCTCATTTTCAAACCTATGGGGCATGTGATATATCCTTATCCGTCGTCAAACAATAATTGATGCCTAATGGATACTCTTGCCTGGTTGTGCGTTCCTGTGATCCGACCAAGTGGAGACCGGTGACGGAAATCGCAAACTGTTCACTCATCCGTCAGATCTGCACCAGATAATAGGGCTGTGTAGGTGGAACAAGTGTTGCAGCGCAAACCACTTGTAACAGCATTCTGAGTCTATCACTGTAACATATTACCCCACATGAAGATACTGCGAAGTGAGCAAGTCTGTTAGTATCTCATAACTAACTAACGTTGTATAGCAAGTTTACTGCAGCTTCACACAGAGTCATACACACGAGGATAATTGCTGTTTGATTATCATAAGTACCTCGACTCAAACGTTCACACTTCATATGCCGACAACAAACTATGACCTGATCAGTCGTCAATCATAACTATCAGATGACATAGTCTTCGCCATCTCCTGTCGAACATATTTTTAGCCTACTGGACATGGCTTCATCTTCATAATCTGTACGCCGTTGTGAAAGCAGGACAGGGAAATGAGGATGTGGCAAGACTGGTGTACATTTCGTCAGCGTGTTTATTTTTGTTTCTTCCCATCCTTAGCTGACCGAAGTTTTCTGACCAGTTGCAACACATTTGATTCGCTGATTTGATTACATGATTTTATTATCACATGATACTACGTGTCTGTGGACTATCTTCCTCGGATGAGCCACCATGAGTATACGTCTGTTCCCATTCGCGATTGCATCTGCTTGACAGTGTTTTTTACAGGCTCATCACGAACTGACCAATACGGTCTTTTGACTTTGATAGACCTTAGGTGCATAAATTCCGACAGAGGATTCATCGTATCAATGTATTCGCCTAGCATTTGCTTATTACTTGCCCAATATACACTACTCATTAGTACTCCGAAATACTACTCAGTAGGTTTAATGAAATGGGAGATTTCAATTTGCGTGAAAAATCCTAACCATCGGATTACTGACAAGAGCTGACGTATAGTAATTATGTCTTCTATTGAGACTATCGGTCAGTCTGATGTTTACTCACATGCGAATATAGGTAAACGTATACACATGAGATTCAAGTCGTGCCCGATATGAGTTCACTGGTACAGTGGTCAATGTAGTTTTCTCGTGAGACGCTGGATCGAACTTCCTACTTCAATCACCACCACCGAGCAATAACAATGGTAAAACTGGGGTCTAGTGTTTCTTTTCGAAACAGGCCAACTAGAATCCATCGTAAATGATGATTGATTTAGATCAGTCAGATCACCGACTTACCTGCAATATACACTGCTGAGGTAGGTGACTAACAAAAAGCAACCAGGTAGCTCGATCTTATCCGTCCTGCAAAACAACACCTAGTCTATCCCAACTACAATGTCAACCAAATACTGTTTACCACTTTCGGCAAGAAAGTTACTAGATACGGTCTGTAAATACGCTTGTAATTAGATTCCTAGTACTTCGATGTTCTCCCATCTACTACAGATCAAACTACCATAAGTGATTTCCATAGTTTCGATGTGATTATCAACACTTGTCTGTGACAGTCTATTCCATTCGGCACTGTGAAAAGAATCGACGAGCTTTTAGGCTTGAAAACGTCGGTCTCCATACCTTTCGCAGCGCATGTTCAGGTGATCGGATCAAACCAGGGGGTAACACTACTGAAGATGGTCAACGATACCGATTGACCACTTACTTAACATACACGACTTCTTTGTGTCCAGCTGACCGTTGGATTTCAGCAATCACACAACTGTTGTTCCAGTAGAGCAGAAAGAATACGTATTGCAATATGTTAACATTTCATTTACTGTCATCAGTCGCAAACGTAAAACATTCCAGTTATATAATCATACAGATAAGGACAGATAGGGATTAGACACGCATACAACACACCAAGCATTATGTAATCACGACCATGGCAACCCGATAGATTGCCCCAACCACTTTTGGGCACATAACGTCGGCTGGTAAGTTCGGATGAGCATCGCTTCACAGAAAGCTAATAGTTTTGGGTTTCGATTGCGCAACAGTATCTTGAATGAGTTTAATGGGTCAACTTGATGACCTGTTGTCATGAGGTGTTTAGCAATGGATGTCGTTGCATTTCGAGCCGTCAGTGCACCAGGTTGAGACGGGTGCGTCATCTGTTGTTTCAACCATTTCAGAATGTGTCCGGTGACTCGCTGTGATAGCTGTCGATCTGTTCTGCCCATGTGCAGAAAACATTTGTTTCGATTTTGAGGGAATTGCTTACAAACAGATGGACGGTTTGGCTATGGGTAGTCCGTTAGGCCCAATACTAGTGGACATCTTCTTAGGAATGATTGAGCGGCAAGTGCGGATTATATAGCTGAATCGTTATTGTACAAAAATACGTTAATAATATTCTAATTTTTACTGACGTTACTCATTTTGACTTGTTTTTCAACTTTCTTAATAATATCTACCCCAACCTATCTTTATCTCACGAAGTGGAATGGAATAATTGTTTACCTTTTTGGATGTACTCAGTACTAGACATGCGGATAGCATGTTACATCGCCCAGTTCACCGCAAAGCGACATGGGGTGGTCAATATCTTCAATTTTCCAGCTTTGCTCCTATTGCATACAAACGAGGTTCAGTTAGGGCACTGTTTCATAGAGCCAGGCGTATTTTCACCCCCGATGCACTGCAGATGGAACAGGAATTGCTTAGACAAACGTTACTAGCAAATGGATACCCCGACAAATTCATCGGGGCACATAATACGGTGAAGAAGAGCACTAAGTCCATGCTGATAGCTCAAAAGAAGGATGTTTTCTTATTGTTTTCATTCAAAGGTGACCACTTAACCGATGATATAAAGCACAAGTTAAAGTCTGATCTGGCTCGGATGTATGCGGCTGTGCAGGTGCGTTTATTTCAAACCACCAGAGGACAGTTCTCCACGATCGCGAATGCAGCTTGCCAAACTCTTCTGTATCCCATGTTGTTTACCAGTTCACTTGTAGTTGCAGTGACGTTTACATGGGCAGAACAGATCGGCAGCTATCACAGTGAGTCACCGGACACATTCTGAAATGGTTGAAACAACAGATGACGCACCCGTCTCAACCTGGTGCACTGACGGCTCGAAATGCAACGACATCCATTGCTAAACACCTCATGACAACAGGTCATCAAGTTGACCCATTAAACTCATTCAAGATACTGTTGCGCAATCGAAACCCAAAACTATTAGCTTTCTGTGAAGCGATGCTCATCCGAACTTACCAGCCGACGTTATGTGCCCAAAAGTGGTTGGGGCAATCTATCGGGTTGCCATGGTCGTGATTACATAATGCTTGGTGTGTTGTATGCGTGTCTAATCCCTATCTGTCCTTATCTGTATGATTATATAACTGGAATGTTTTACGTTTGCGACTGATGACAGTAAATGAAATGTTAACACATCGCAACATGTCTTCTTTCTGCCCTAATGAAGTATTACTAATGATGTTGCTTATTAAACCATCTATCCAACGTTTGTGCATAAACTCGAACATCGTTAGTAATGTGGCATTTGTGTTTGCCTGTATTTAATAATCCTACAAATTATCATTAGCATTGCTCGCTTGACAAAAACTGAGATAGACTAATTACCAGGCGGCAATTTATTATTGAGGTGGTGAAGTCTAATACAACCAACTGTGTTGTCACGGCTATGGGACAAGACAGCTATGAGTTAGTCGGCCTGAGGAAACCTAGTTCGACGACAACTCAATCTCAAGCTGATTAGTTCACGATTTCTATAATGTTTTACCGATCAAGTTGAGGGGGAGTGTTGACCTACAGACCAATTGGTCATTGTGGAGAGGATAGTTTCTACATCTTATCTACCATTGTGGTTATTGTAGTGTAGTGACTGCAATCGTGTTCACTGAATAGTCAGCATGACTATTTCCGGTCGACTGCATGGTTTCTTAAACTTGCCAGATTAGGCACACTGCAGACCGACATCCGCTTGGAAATGGTTATTTTTTCGTGCAGTTGCCGACCGGAATCTGCAAACGCGTTCCGGCTAGAGTAATGAGTGCATGAAGCGGGGGAGGCAAACCACACAGTTTCCGCATCTTCCGTCATCGGACATCTAAGCATCAACTTTGTGCGTCGACACCATGACAACAAACGCGTTTTGAACGTCAAGATCACTGGATGTATGACCGAGCTGGAACTGCAGTTGACATTTTGCTCTAATGCCAGAGTGTGGAGTTGAGCTTCGAGATGCGGTGATGCTGTGGAAAGGTGGCAGGTTTGAACTGACGTAGAACATACTTCCGGGTCGATGACCACAGATTGTTGTCATCACAAGACAACGACGACGGGTCAAATGGGTGTGAACCTACACCTACTAGTATAACAGTATCATCAACGGCACTAGCACCATCAACAACAAACCGGTCTGTGTCAGATGACTGCATTTTGTAGCAGGCAGCATTGATGGAAATGGACGTTGGATCATTCTAAACAGATAGAGACTAGGGGGTACAAAAACTGATGGGCACCACATTAATGATCGTTTGTTAGCCACATGATATAAATGGAGCCAACCTGTAAGTGTAGGACCAATCCATCGGATTAACTTGAATAATAATCATGATAATAATGCTGGCCAAAAAACAATAAAACATAATTGTTTTTACTCCAAACTTATCTCCAAATATTTACTGTACAAATCAGAATAATGCTTTCTCGGAGACATTAGGAAAGTACAGCGCAGCCCCGCTCGGAGTGGTAAAAAATTCCAGGTCCATTGTATAAACAACAGATAACATCGATGTTTGGCAACACATATGCGCGACCAACTGTTCTCAAGAACGAATTATGTTAGAAGTAAATTAAAAACCTAACCTTCTGCTGATCTCCTAGAGCTTCCTGTTTCATATTTAAGAACTTTAGCGTAACAGGTAGCATCAGACAATGTACTCATATGAATTATTTGTGGCCTCATGATTTAGTGATTAGTTCAATAAAACCAGCAATATAAATAGGTTTTAGAATTACTATCGCTAATATCGTCTATTGCTGTTACTATAAATGGATCTGTCCATCAACTTACTGGGATATCACCCATTATCCAATCAGAAAAAGACTGCCAAACTACGGACTCGCTTGGTAGCATCAATTTCCGATTGGCCTATCACACTGACTAAATCCAAACAACTCTTGTGCATTCGGATACCATAAGTGGCTTATGCTACACCACTGGTTGTTCCGTTCACACACCAGGTGTTCAGAATAAACCTGAAGGAATAAGACAAGGAGCCTTATGGGTGGAGGTCTTTGCAATTCAGTCGGTCAATGTTGGTTAGTCAAATGATAGGCTAGTGTGAAAGTGAAACCATATCTCTCAGAAAGTATATTAGAGAGACTCTAATGATATAGTCTAAGCTGGTGAGAAGTCTGTTGAGATACAAACCCAGAAGTAGTTCACTGTAGAAGTGTATATTATTGCCTTCTACACATGAAAAACCTGAAAAACAAAAATCTAAAACTGTGCCGATAAACAAACAGAAGCTTTATCATACAATGCATCAACGAAGGCGAAGAAAAGGAGGGCAGAAGGCCATAACGACCTGGGTACCTGAAAAAGGAATGAACAACTTATCAAACGACGGAAATGGTTGGTTGATATAACCGAAAAAGAAATAACTGGCATAGTTCATATCAGACTAAAGTACTGGTCATCTTTTCCATGAATGTATACCATGTGTATGTCGATGACCTACCAAACTGAGACGGTCAGCGCATTTGTGGCTACGTTCATTGTAACGTCATTTAGTCATTTCACTACGACCCACGCGTATCACTTCACGGCCTCGCAGTTATCGTTTACTGAACCTGAGGACATCCATTTAGATCGTATTCTTCCAGATCGTCTAGTTCTCGGCCAACTCTTCCAAAGGTCAAAGATCATTCTCATGACGCGGAAGACTCACTTAGACAAAATTCTAGTGTCGAAGCAACTGACCAACAGGATTTCGCTTACTGATTTCAGTTGTCCATAGAGCAGAGGCTTCTAGATCTGTTCGTCAACCTTCTTACGGACTTGAGTTAACTAAAAATGCTGAGTGAGCATCAACATTCAGTCCCATCTGTGTCCGCTCTTCGAATGCCTCTGTGTTTGGAAACAGACACAACCACCGAATATCCAAAATACGTTTTGGATTTGGTAGACGGAAGCGGCCTAGACAAAGCGCATCCCACTAATACAACATCTAAGTTTCACTGCTATACAACAGTGCAGATAGCACCATTCAGCAGTAGACAAGCAGTTTAGCGTTCATCTTCAGGCGGTGAATCTTCCAGCTACGTCTTTCATGATATTCGAAAGCAGCGCAAGCCTCCACCACACGAGCCTGTAACTGACGGTCCATGGACCGATATGGTAGTAAATTGTTACCCGAGTAGCAGGACTCTGTGCACCTATCGACAACATCTTCATTTATACGGATTCCGGGTGTAGTGGAAGCACCTCCGCCATGAGAAGGCTGAAGGAAAGAAAATGTCTTACCCGTTTCGTTTTCTGAACCAAATTTTGACTCCGCGATAGCAAAAACCATGGCCAGTCGTTAAAATTTCTATTCGTTGTGTGTAAACAGCGCACTACCATTTGCAAACAGAAGCATGCGCACTGTTAAAGTAAGTGGACGAATTGAGGCACTAACAGGCCGAATCGTCAACAAGTAACCGTCTGGTTGATATTGAAACTTAACACCATTTTCCGAGTTAGCATTGAAGTCAGTTGTAAATCAAATTGGGTTGGCGCTAAGACACAACCCCACTTCACGCCAATGACAATATCAAGATCATCAGAGATCGATCCACACAACTGCATCTTGGTACTCATACTCACTTGCAACATTCTAATTAGATTGATTATTCAAGTCGAACGTCGAAACTCACCAAACACCGACCCACAAAGCCTCACGATTGACGCATGCAAACGCCTTGTTGAGATTCACCGAGATGGCTAAAAAGAACTGGTTGTATTCTTGGCACTCCTCCCGGATCTGTCGAACAGAGAACACCATGTTGACTACATTGCGACTGTCTCGAAATCTACGGTGCAACTCGGATGCGTTCGTTTCCAAAACCTACATTTAATCGATCCAACGGAATTCTTACTGGGAGCACCAGGTGCCGCCAAGTAGACTGACACCCCGATAATTATCGTTGGTCGGCTGGTTACCCCTACCTTTAAACAGAGGTATTATCAGAGTATCCTTGAACTCTTGAATGACTGCTTCTTGCTCCCAGTTGGAGTGAATTGACTGGAGCAAATCAAGTTCCACAATTGAGCCGGTATGGTTCAGTATTTCCCTTGGCCACCCACCTTCACATACAATCTATCAATTTTACAGATTTACCAACAGCTTCCCCATCTCCGTCAAATCTGAGGTGACGTCGAATGAAACTTTAATATCGTATCATGGCTGGCTATTCGCGGTCTGCTAATCAGTGGTGGCTGACCTGTTAGGTTGCTATTGTGCATGCATCAGACTTTTATGACATCATCCGGATTGGTTGCACAAAAATCGGATTTCTCATCAGTTTATACTTTGGTAGGCCAGATGAACGAGCCAAAAACCATCCCGAGCGTATGATGGAACTCCTTGTGTTGTCGCCCGTCGGTATATCCCTGCATCATTGGTAAGTTTGGATGTCCAAGCAAGTTCGTCAGTTTGATTAGATTGTTTCATGTGGGCATGCGGGCGAAGGTGCAATCGTGTGGATCTACCTCTGATGACTTTAACATTGTCACTGGCGTGAAGCAAGGTTGTGTCCTCGTTCCATCCCTATTTAGCCTATATTTGACTGCCATGCTAACAGTTGCTTCTCAGGACTCTGGGGGGATGGTGTTAAGGTAGAGTACCGGACGGATGGGCGCCTACTGAATATCTGACGACTCGGCGCCCCAACCCGGTTACATACCTCAACGATGCGCATGTTTCTGTTCGCAGATGACAGCGCACTGGTTGCACATAGCGAGGACGAACTACAGCGACTGGCCACGGCTTTCGTGACCGCGGCATCCAAGTTTGGACTGGATATCAACACAGGTAAGACATTTTACTTCTTTCAGCCTTCTCCGGGCGGAGGTGCTGTCTGTGCACCTTCACCTCAAATTCGCGTTAATGGGGATGTCATCAGCAGCTGCACAAATTTCTGCTACTTGGGTGGCAATCTGTCCACCGATCTGTCCGTGAACCGCGAGTTGAGAG
>JTDE01000382.1:51453-64494 GCA_014338405.1 Paragonimus skrjabini miyazakii
CTGTTTTCCGATCCGCTACATGGCTTATCCCATCAGTTGTATTCTATGCATAGGTCAGTATGGAAACATTCAAGCTTTAATTCTCGGTGTTCTATTATCTGCATACCTACCCTTACGTCTTCGATGGACTGTGGGTTGCAAGTTCAAGCGTTTGATCTCAATGATTACCAACAAAACGCTGGATAGCAGTTCTGACAAGTATTGAGCCTCACCAGCACTAGGCGAGCTGGGGACTTTAATCCATGACTTATGAATAACTGACGGATAGTTGTCAAGACATTTATACACTAGACCTTCTGTTCACTGCCAGGGGCAGGTGATGGATCAATTTCCAGTCAAGAGATAAGTATAAATTACTCATAAGCGAAAGTGGATGAGCGTTCTCATATGATAATTCGGTCGTGCCTAACGTGAGGTCAATGGCACAGTGGTAAACACGGTTGCCTCATGGACAGAATGTTCGTGGTTCAAGTCCCGGCAGTGGCGATGATATACACTACTGACGAGCTCTAATGAGAGCGAAACTCGTGTCTAGTGCTTCTTTTTGAAAGGGGCCGACTGGAAAGTCTATGGGAATGCGACAGCTGCGATCAATTGTGGGTGATGTTCAATCTATATGAAAATCAAAATCCCCTACTACTCATCAGATAAGTATAAATTGGCTAGCGATTGTATATCCTCGGGACCTGCAGCTCCTAACCTATTAGTGGCGGATTTAGTTGGATAACTATTTCATCGGCCATTTTCTATTCTACCGCATCGAGCTGGGGCTCAATAGGGGATAAATGCGCTGATAGACTGTACGTTGATGTCCGTACTGCAGGTCTAACTGTTGTAATTGAAAGTACCGTAGGAGAGTTCGTTTTTCTTTTATCATATTTAATTGTTTGGTTGGCAGTTGGGGTAAAGTCACTAGACCAGTCAACACATATCTGTAATTGTATCTTGTATAAAAAGCCACAAGGACATGCAAGTTGGTGTGTCAATGAGGTGGTCTCAGTCGATCACGGTTAGACACAGAGGAAACATCGCTACTCGCCTATGCTGAGATATTGCGCTGTGGTTAAGTGAATGACCTCTTCCAGGTGTCATCACTCAAAATTGGCCGTTTATCCTTATAGAGTAGGCACAATTGACATGCGTTGATAAACAGCAATAATCGTTGACAAAAGTTTCGAATACGCTTGACGTCGGTGAAGTTTAACGGATAATGTTCACACTCATAAAGTAAAACTACTATGGCATTTGTTTTGTAAGTGTGACTTTCTTGTTTTACCCTCATCTTTTCGACATCTGAAATGAACAAATTTGAAACGCTTATACTAGTCATATAAATGAGTACTGAAGTACCGCTTCCCAAGTGGTAGTTGTTGGTGATACGGCATTCCAAATGAGCTAACCGATCAACGCCCCCACTGACTGATTGATGAAACGAAGATCAGCGTTACTGCGACATTGTCGAAAATATATTATACACTTTGAAGCTGGAAAAGGCGTTTCTGTAGACTGAACAGTATATGTTTTCTTTTAGCAACCGTCAGACAGCATCATCCTATGTTAAACTAATCCGGATTCCAGTCAACTGGGACTATGGTCCCAAGATTTCCTGAGTGTCGTTAACAGTTCTAAATTACTGTAGCTTGAATAAGAACGGGAAGGTGTCTAATTCTGACCAAAATAACTTTTAATTTGGAATGTGCTTGACAGTTCCCACTACAAATTGACTCGAGCTACTAAATTACATAATTTCTCGTGACACCTCAAAAGTTGGAGGCTCAACTTCTCAGACAACATTCGTGAAAAAAGGTCGGTTCAGCATCTGATTTCATAAATTCATACATTTCCTACGAACTGTAAGGCCTTTCACTCATTCATGTTGACAGGGCAGTTATGTAAGTTTTTGAAAACTACCAGTCTATTTAGTTATGTAGATTTTATATTTCAGATGGATTGTGTTACTTGATTTTTTTAACAGAGGCTAGTAATTTGAGTATCGCTCACGTTAGAGACCATTAGCAACGTAGCATAAAACTTTAATCATTGCGTTTGTGAGTGTGGGTGGTTGAATGCAGTAGATTAATTCAGTCATGCTTACTATGAATGTATCGAAATAGTAGGGTTAGAGATGAACTGAGACAGATAAAACATAAAATGTCACTATCTATGACCAGGACGATTTCAATCTGTCATGCTTGTCAAGTCTTGATATGAATTACTTACCGAACTATTAAGTAAATTCTTGGTTAAGCCACAACGAGTTAAAACCAAAAGAGTTATCGGTTTCGCAACGTTTCGACCCTCTCGGAGAGCCTTTATCAAGCGATTTAAATCAGAAAATTCGCAATATATATATATTCACAATATATTTTCCCACATCCGTTCGGCTTACGGTTCGGAAGTGTTACTTACCGAACTGTTTGAAATGTTTCGAAGCGAAGACTTTCGATAGTGTTCAGCTCACCAGTGAGTTCACACCTTGATCAATAGACTCACGCTTATCATCCGTACCTCATGAATGACATCGTCAGTATTAAGAAAGTATACTGAAGGGCGACAAACGGGATACAACACTGTTCCGTATCATAGCCAAACAGGTTACCTAACCTGAAACAATTTTACGTGTCCTTGACGTGTCAAAGATGACGTGATTATAGTGTGTACGTCAACCACATCACCTGTTGAGAAACCTACAAAGACCTAAACGATATTACACTACCTGGATCACCCTTGCAGAGTATGCGGTGACAATGTCACTAGTTGGTATATTTAAGCAGAGCGTCGACGCACAGATTCGGGAGGTCATGCCGTCTTCAGATAGCTTGACCAGCAGAATCATTCAGGTAGATTGCAAATATACACGACTGTTTATAACCGTTTGTAATCAGCTGTTTCAGTTGCAGACCGAATCATGTCTGCCATATGTTCACTAGGCTACAATTATATTTATATACTACTACACGGTTGTCCTTCAATCGTTTTTATCATTAATTTAACACTGACGGTTGTTGACTTTTTCTGTCATTTGACTGAAACCACCGTGCTACTATTTTCAATATCATTTTAACAATGCAAATCTTTAAAACAAACGAATGTAACATGCAAGCCGGCAGTCTTTACTCGGGTTGTCTGTTACGCCTGCAGACCAACTCTCGGGCAATGTAGAGACACCAGGGGACAGCGTTCTTCTGAAGGAGGGGATTCCAGCAACAATCCTGTAAAAGGAAACAACAAGAAACAAGCATGAGCCAAAGGCCCAGTAAGCCATGCACACGACTTACACAAACGAAAACTAGAACGGCGCCGACAACACAGCAGCACGTTTCGTCACCAATTCAAATTCAACTAATGCGCGTCTGCTCGTTTCGGTCGCACATTACACAAATAACCACTATTTCAAGGCTCATAATTAAATTGTATCTGAATAATCCCAATGGAAAACGGTTTGCACACTAAAATGGAAAAGTGGCAGCGATAATTTGAAAAGTCTACCACAGGCTGCTAAGATGCCTCCAGATTGCAGCATTGTTCCAACTGTAATCATTTACATAAAATCTACGCCACAGTTTTCCCTAGACTAACGGTACAGGGAATGACTGTAGAAGTTTGTTATGCATACTCACTTGTTTCATTGATTTCATCTTCCAAAAAGTTTGTTCATACGAAGTCCGGTTTACCTCTTTCTTATAAAGTATGTTTCTTATATAGTGATAGATGATTCCGTTTGACTTCCTAATAATGTCGAAATGACTGTAAGAAAGAGAATCTGTATAGTTTCGGTGGAGAATCTGTATATCACTAGTCACTTTGAAATTTCTATCCCTACTGTTTGCAACGAATGAGCCACGGGCCTAACTGGTCATCGTTATTGTCATTGTCACACTGGTCTTGGGCCTGACCAGGAGGTACTGTGGCTAGGGTTACCACTTATCTCTATATTGGCGTGAAATAACTTAGAAGAAACCTCTGTTTAAAAGTTTGCAAATTAGTAAGAAAATACTAAGTGGAAGGACTGGAAATGGTATGAATGCAAGTGTACGATTGACTGCAGCATAATGTCATTTTGGACAGCGTTTCTAACCAGCGATTTGAGTCTTCACGAGGACCCTAACCCGGCAGACGACACCTAATCAATGAAAGTGTCAGGGTGTTCATATTTTATGCGGTTTTATCGACCATTGCTGGTCTCACTATATAACGCTTGGTATGGCAAACGCCCAGCTGACGCGGCTAACATGATGTCCGTTCATGTATGTGTGCGACACTCGAGTTGAATGTAGGAAAACCAACGTAATACTGTGGCGACAGCAATGGTTATACTGCCATAGTTTCGGAACCTGTTGTCTCCGGCATCAGTATGCCAGTCCGGGTAATTCAGTTGCCCATGCATGTGACCTCTCTTAAATGATTCAATCAGGTGCCGGAAGTGACAAAACACTTTATGGTTGTATAGATGAATTGAAGTTAACAATACGCTAAAAATTAGTGCACGATTGTCTGTAATATCTAGACAGAAATCCGTCAATTTTCTTAGGAGAAATTAGAATTCGAGCAACCGGTGCCACTTATGGCTACGCAAATGGTGATCAACTTGCAACAGACGCCAAACACATAGCATAGTCACATAATTATAAACTGACGGCTAAGTTTCTTTATGCAATTTATGCGATTAGGACTTTGGTTTGTCCGAAAGATGTTTCTCATCAGCAGAAATGCCGCCGTAGTATGAAGTAACTTCTTGCCCTGATAAAAGACAGAATGGAACAAATGTACTAGAACGCATTTCACATTAAACGGGCGCTACGACTAATGACCACCAGTATGATCTAAAACACAATGGCTTTAAAACGAAAAAGATCGATTCTTTAACACCTTGTTCATGAGGCAAATCCATTTTTCATGTGAACAACTGCGCCAAAGCCATTAGGTCTTTCCGTTTTTTGCGGAAAATCCTTTCGTTTGAGAGCACAGGGTGCAAACTTAATGAGTCAAACTGTCAGTTCTGAACAAACATCATATTATGCAAAATCAACTTGAACACGGTCAATCTTCAATGTGTTAATAAAGAACCGTCAAAACGCTATGACTACACCCATGAGTGTTAATAGGCCCACTGGAGTTAATCACACTTTTGACAAATAATCCAGTTGCTTAGTTCTTGCCAATGATATTCACCACGGTGGCAGACTACAGATCTTTTTCTAGGCACAAACACCGATTTTGACTTAGAAAAACTCTTTGGTGCATTTGGTGTCAACTGAAAGTATTTGTTAGTGCTTCGCTGTAATAGAACAGTAGATCACTTGTGGGGATTGGCCTTCAGTTGAATGATAGGCCTTACATGTTGACATCTGGAGTCATTCAACGACATATCAGTTAATTTAACACCGCTACTCTACAATTTTGGTTTAGTATGTAGTCAGTAAATTAGGTGAACTTCAAAGTACATCTGTCTTTGATAAACGAAATCATAACGTTCCAGAAGAAGGCCAACCGAGTGGTTGCAACTTGCTCGTAACGTTGTATTATTCTGAATCCGCTTATCAATAATAAGTTAAACACGACATCCAAACTATTTGACTTCATTCGTACTAGATTTGATGTGAATATCTTACAAATATTTACATCTGTCTTCTTTTTGATTGCGAGAATAAAGACTGTACAGCACACTGTAAACGATAAAATACAAGTTAGAAATATTCAAGATTGGGAAATCATAGCACTGCACATTCACCGTTTTACACTTATGGTACTTTCAGTTATTTGGTAGGTGGTTAAGAGGATTTTGTATCGTATCAATTGTCGGTATTACGACAGGAGTAAAAAATCTCACCTTAAGATGTAGTGTATCCAAATTAACTGAGACATGGCAAGTTATCTTGGTTTTGTTTGTGGGTGTTATGACTGTGATTAGTTTCGGTTCTTACAACATCCCACAAAGCATAACGTGAGAACGGAGTAGTAACTGTGACGTACACTAATAAACAAGAGGCAGTATTCAGTGTGTGGAGTAGCACTATCCAGGGAGTCCTGAAAAACAATGTATTTCTTCTAGTTTTCAGCTTTGTGGTTGTTTTAGTAAATTATCTTTGTATTTCTCGTAAATGGTGTGGTCGACATGATAACTCAGAAGAGACTCTGTCGCGAAAACTCTGGGCCTTCGTTGACTTGGAAGTTGCGGCAGACAAGGTATGCTAAGTGGAAAAAAGCGCTTCGATAGCTAAGATACGGAGCCAAACCGGGAGCTAATTGATCCCTCTTCAATGCTCAACAGTGGACTTGCTGAATTCCACTGTGAGTTGTTTAAAAAATCCTGCCTGAGCAGTCGGTCCCATGGATCATTCAGTGGGTTCCGTATGACGCAATGGGTTGAATGGGTAACTGAGTTCTGAGCTTCAGCCATGATCTCGTAACTCATTTAGTAGAGGATTCGCTGAGTCTGGACATACTGTTTCTGTCGATGGTTCGAGTTTAGCCGGATCCTAGTTTTTTACAACTGGGTTCCTGTTAAAGCTTTCTACCTTCTGGAGCTAAACATCTTACGTTCTGTCTAAGGCTACTGAAATCAAAGTGGACTTCTCAGAAGTTGGTTGTATATAGTTTTACTGAAGTTTATGAGCTATCTCTGTCAGGAGAGCAGCGTTCGGAGTTGTATCCGCAAGTTTGATCAATGTGGCTTTTTCTACTCCTATTGTCACAGGCGGAAGTAGAATTTTGATCACACACTGATGAGGCGACAGTGTTGAGTAATATGCCACGGACCTCATGTTGAGCATAAATAAAGTATCGTACACAAATTTTCAGTCAAAATCACCTGTGAGTAATTAGTAGATTACCAAATCGTCTTTATTGTAGAAACAAAAATGGTTCTATTGACTCCGATTACCAATCTCATGATTAGAACATTTTTTCAAGCTGAACTCAGAAAGCATTAAACATGTTCAGCGATATTTTGTTCATTAACAGAAAGTATGACAGTAGGTTGATATAACGTAAAAACCATTCATGTTTGATTGCAAAGATAGCATCCAAACAGCTTGTAACAATCCCTTCTCGAATCGAACTTCTAAAGTGTGGTTTTGTTCATACTACCTATCAGAGGTAGTGCATATTATTGACGTGATCGTGTTACTCTGACGCAAAGATGGTTGAACTGTTACACACACTGATTCGGACGTGCCTAATATGTAGACAGTGGTGATGTTGATGTAGATGGACAGCTTTTTCTATCAAGTACGAACATAGAAGAAACAAGCTACATGTTGGCCAGAAAAACGTCCAATCCTTCTGTCCTCTACAATCATCCGGCTTAATCTCTCGTGGAACTCTGTTCAGTTTCAACGTTGGATTACATACAAACCGAATAGTGGTTTTTCTCAAAGCTATTTCAATGAATTACATTTCATTGCAGAGTTTCACGGGCTAACACAATTACGCTTCCGCCAAACGTTAGACTACTATAAGCCATTATTCTCCTGTCATCCGAAACTTTATCTGATAAACTCTCTGGTGATACAGTTCGTTTCTACATATGATTTATCTTGAAAGTTACATAAGCTTCGGGATTTTGGGATTGTCTCCAAGTTTGTGCCCGACTTTTACTACAATTAGAACAGCAGTTCCACGGTTTGTTTATAATTCAATCTTAATTCTTATGCTATTTCGAAGATGTATACATAAGTCACAGCGTACATGTTGTTTGTATGAAAACTGTTAGGAATCTGTGTATCCCCGTCACACGGGGAAAATTTCCTCGGTTGTTTTGTACGATGGAATTTACGAATCACGTGAATAAATTTATCAACGTTAATTGGAGACGTGCATTTCCGTTTGACACTTAAAGCTGATGAAGCCTTGTCGACTGATGCATTCAAATAAGCTTATTCTACGTATTTTGACAACCTCATAACTGATCCATTCAGTATCGACTAGACTTTTTATTGTTTGTATACAGACATCATATTTAGTCATTGTTTTCAACTTATTTACCACTTGATACAGACTTTTCTCAATGAAAACGACATCTGTCAAGGTGTGTAACAATTGGTCTATCAGTATTGCTGTATTCCGAGGCCTGTCCTCCCTAAGTACCATCGTAACAAAACAACAGATTGAAACCTATGAAGGACCAGTAACACAGGAGTACTTCTGTTCTCCTATGACACCTACCCGTGAATTCCTGAATGACAACATTACTGGTTCATTAATGACTACTACCGAAATATTGCAAATGTCAGTCAGCTTCATATGTTGTGGAGAGTTAAACAAGTTTCGATGTCCAAGTAATAGTTTATCAGTACACACCCAGGAGGTGACAGTTCATCTAGCATCATTACACAAAACATTCGGATTTCTTTGTTTTTGGTGTCACTTTGAATGCTTTTCCCATTTTGGCTTATGAAAACAGGCACGTCAGAGGCACCCAGTGGAATATGACGTGTAGCGTCACCTCACCACCAGGTTCAGTGGCTAACGTTGGAGGATATTGTGCTAACGGGTTACATGGATGAGCTCTGCACTCCTAAATCTGCACTCAGATGCCTTTATTCTGCCATTTCCTAACGCAAACCTTAAAAAACAGCTGTATTCGTCGCAATAGAAATTTCCGAGCACAGAACACAGGTCTGTCATTTTGACAGTAACAACCACTAAATTTGTCATTTCAAGATGTCTGTGGATTCCATTAATTCTCTTTCCTCTCCCAGTCCCAGAAGTTCACTGGCATTACTCACAGTTGACACGGCTCATCAGCTATCGTTCCAGTTGGCCCAAGCCAAATAACCCTGAGGACGCACCTCACACACACGTTCCCATTTGGGCGCATGTTCCTCCAGTCGTCTTTAATTTGCCCAACCGCTCTAAGTGTAAAAAACCAAATCTGACAGATTTTGAATCATTTCCACGAACTCGAAAGACACAATCGGAACACTTGGACGTCTATGTGCATTTGTGCACCTGTGACATGAGTCAAGACCCATTGGAAATAATCCGGGCCTCTGTATGCAAATGGACGATCAACCCCCTTTACTCGATAACTTTTCCCACAAAGCTCAGATATTCACTCAAAAACAATCACGGCCGTTCGAACATCAGTCACGAAGAGTAACGTTTGAGTGTATACAAGACCCACTTACTTCACCGTTGTCCACCCAACTGATATTACCTCTACTGGAAACGAATGCGTTCAACCAGCCATCAGTAAAGCCCAATGAATTAAACACAGAACTAGGAGTCGTGGACTGAAATTAGGGTATAACTGTTCAGATGTCCACCCAGCCTGATATTTAGGTTAAGGACATTTTCTCACCATATAAGGTGACATCATCAATGCGGAACTGTTTGACGGTTGGGGTTCACGCTATAGTGACTATCGTTCTACACATGACACAATCGACTACAACTTCCCAAACATCTGTCGGACAAACTTCAACGACTACTGTTCCGAACCAGAACGATTGACCGGCTTGCCAAGTTTTGGGTCATCAGACAACAAATCTCACTACGGCACAATGATTAAAACAGTACTAGATTAGCTGCAAAGAGGTTTTGAAAATCACCCGTTTCAAACATGTTCGTACATTTGGTTACTTTATTGAATACTAAGCGACTTACCTCATCCTGACATAGACCACAGACAAAATATGTGAAAAACAATTTCTGGCCACATGGGTACCACTGAAGTTAACGCGTCACGGTACCATATGAACCAAACACGGTGGTCACCCTTATCGATTCCAATTTTAACACACACAAAACCCTTACAAGCGAAGGAAGAAAAAGGCAGCAGCAACAGCACCTAACCATGGATGGGAAAATGCCCTTGCTGAAGGCAAACAGAAATTTCCTAGATTCACGAACTACTGGAGTACAGTCTCTGGTGGACCGGAGATTAGTTACATTCTCTGTTCACGTACTATGACTCCATGTAGTCGGAACTTCATCTCTCAAACCTTCAAAGCTAAATTCACCAGGGCAATCCGTTACTTGAGGTGATATTCACTCGTACTCGGCCGACTGATACATGGCGACGTAGCTCACTTCCATACAAAACAACTGGCAAAGTTTTTACATTTTGCTATTGGTTACTGATCAGCTTCCTATGCAGATGAACATTGTTAGCACACTATTCATACATTTGTTCGCCATCCAGCTGAAGTCATCTAATTTGCATTAAATTTATATTTATTCATTTGACAGAGAGGAATTTTATGAGGTTCTATTCACTTATTGGATTCCCTCATTTTCCTCTAGTCGACAGTAAATTAGCTTTACACGATGAGGTAGGACACTTGAAATGACAGTTCGCTTCGTCATTCCCAAGCCACAAATCGTGATTTTTGTTCTCAAATATTCATATATCTAACGTCTTCTAACATATATTCAATGACTGTCTGATAAGAGAAACCACTCCTCACGGTTCCCCAACTAATGTAGGCAACTGTCTACGCTCAATTTGCAATTCCGGTAAGTCTTATTTTGAAAACTGAGGCTTTTGTGAAAAGAAGTCACCTTTACGGTTACACTAGACTTGCACGCATCTCCCTGTCATTTGAGTTAAACTTAACCCAACCCCAATTGCGAGTTAATTAGGCTGTCTTGCACATGCGGATTACATCTTACTGTCGGCACCCTGGTGATACCTGTTGGCAATCACATTGAAATATGCAGATGACAATTTAGTCAAAATCTGTTTGATCGTGAACCAGTTGGAAATCTGATGCATCTACATAGAGCAGATAACAAACAATTCTTGGGTGTAAGTGGAATCATGTCAGCATCTTTTTCAAGTTTCTGTTCCAAGTATCTGTTTCCCATACAACAATGTTCAAGGTTCTCGGTTCAGTTGTAGGAAAATCTAGGCAATAGCCACAGCCGCTGATCTACCAAAGGTGTCGCACGGGATGAAGCCTCAGCAGAGAATTGAAATCTTGCAGGTTCGTCAACTGACGAGGTTAAGTTATCAACTGTTTCACAACGTCGCCGATGAAAAGTTGTTGATGGCTTTGTGTCGAGCAGCGAAGATTAACGGTAAGATGTGAGTATAGCCGCCAAAAGATACCCAGCGTTTTCCTTCACTTCGGTGTTAATTCTAGCAACTAAGTAAGAAATCTCGTATTCAAAATTCCATGTTGTTGGGAGATCCGGGTCCATGACGAGCTCTGCGCACTCCTTTATCCCAGCCATTTAATTACCCAGTCGCCATACTCAGGTCAGCTGCTAGGCCACGGAAAAAGTAAACTTAGCATGAGTCGAGGCTCCCTCCAACACAAACACAAAACGGTGCCTGTTTACTACACTTGCCAGCGGTGGCTATGTGCGTCAATTGGTTACAAAATCCCCTCCAGCTTCTTCCCTCGCACCTATATTGGACTTATGCAACACAGAGCTGGCGCGCCGTCCGTGAAAATCTTTCTTACGTAGTCGCCCAAAGCTAACTGTTGGATTAAAATACCGATGTAATATCAATCACGAAAGCTTGTTCCACGTGTTGCATTCATGCTCTTTTATGTACTCTACTAGATACAGACAACACAAAACTGTTGCTGTATCAATGAATTTTGAAACGAGAAGAAAGAACATCTCATTGATTTCAGAATCCCATGTCTTCAGGTCCTTCTAATGTCTTAAAATTGACCTTCTCATACTGAAAGATTGTACAACCTTCGTCAAATAAGTGGCCGTTTGTGACTCGTAAAGGATGGTAGCAGTGGTGAAAGTCAATTAAGGTAAGTACAACCTCCAAATAGTAGTTCAATGCATATCCGTTTTACCTCCTTCCTGATTTCGCCCTTTCCCAAAAAATACCGCCTTGTCCCATTGTGCATACTCATGCAGGCTTCATACTTTCATAATCACATAAGTGCCTTCCATAGATGAATCTCCCGGAATATGATACCTCAGACATTTGCGTCGCATTTATTCAAAGCTACCTGAAAATGACTCATATATAAGAGGTACCTAGTATACACATGATACGACTACATATAATTTTCATGACACTGTCACTTATGGTAGGTTGGCTCACATATGCACTATATAGTGCATCAATCACATTATCGAATCATGTGTCTCATTTATGCAGAGGCATTATTGCTTATCCTAGAGAATCATGTAAATCTCAAAAATGGAAGATATTTGTCTTTCTTTAAGTATAGATTGTTAACATTATTCCGTTCGATTTTTGTCTTCTCCTTGCCATGTTCGAGTTCATTAGAAAAACAAACTGATTTAGGTGGTGGACAGTCAACAAGAGATCTGCTCAAATGAATAGAAAATTTCACTTCAACTTGAGGAGTATGGCAGTCTGTACACAAAAGGAAGTAGTTATTGAATATGTATTGCAACTATGGGATAATATTTACACTTGACTGACTCAAGTTGCTCCTGTGCAGGATAAGTTTTGTGTATAGTCGTTGATTGTTGAAAAGAAGCAATTACACAAAACAGAACAAAAATGAGTTGCAAATGAAAACTAGTCGTCTACTTTAGGTCAGACAGTCCAAACAAACGAGAAATCAACAACCACAACACTATCAATCAAACGAAATAACCATCAACAAGTTTTCACGAATTTATCATCCATACTGACCCTCACAATTGCAGAAAGTTTCCATCATGGTGCATATGGGGACAAATCTAACGAACAACAGGTTATCCTTTCCTTTTCTATATCATAGTTTAAGTCTATTTTCTTGATATCTTAAGATAAACTCTGATTCATCCAACCATATTACTTGATTCTATTGTTCAGTTCGTTATAAACAAGTCCGCGTTACTCAGTGGAGTGCTGATTTTTTTAAGTCACAGTAACCACTCACGAAACATATGGAACAATTACTTTTTAAACCATTTCCGGTCAGTCACAATCAGACCGTTTGTATGTAGGCTAAAAACTGACATATTTGATGTGGTGTGAATTAGAGTATGAAGAGATTAGATTTTTATGCGCATTTACAACCACTTGTCTTTTCGAAGTTTGAAACAGTTTGTTCCCTTGATGAACTTGAATAAAACAATGAGAAGACGCAATTCATGTGATGTTCT
>JTDE01000382.1:69008-91712 GCA_014338405.1 Paragonimus skrjabini miyazakii
GGATTCCATATGAGACAGTGGGACGGGTGGGTGACCGAGTCAAAATGTGAAGTTTCCGAGCACCTGGCGTGGCTTCGTGGCTCAGCTGGTAGATCGCTTGCCGCGTTGAGGCATGGTGTTTCTGTCGTTGGTTCGAATCCAGCCGAAGCCTTGAATTTTCACAATTTGGTCTCACCTAAGCATGCATTAGTGACAAACGAAGCATTTCGGAATCGGAGAGAGACGGTTGCTAACGCTCTTAGCCTAATCGGTCAGTAACCAGTGCTTGGAAATCATAGCAAATGAAATAGAATGGAGTGGTCGAACCGTCGTGACAGATCTGACCTGCTTTTAAGTGTTTGAAATGTGTGCTTTTTGGGTTCGGATAATTCATTGGTGTTGCCATGGTATCTCTAACGTTGAACTATTATAAAGTTATTATCTAACAAAATACGACTTGCTTCCTAACACAGTCAGCCATACTGCACTTCCGCGAACTCGTTTTGGATCATCAGGTGAAAATACAAATGTATCTATAGTCTGGTGTCTGTCTGTTCACAGTTAACTATTTAGCACAATAAAAGAAACTAACCTTTCAGCTCGTCTAGCATGCAAGTACTTGCCATTTAAAACGATACGAGTGGACATGATCACAGCAAGTGATTACGATGAATCATTCGTTATAAGGCGTGTCTGTCTGTGGTCTGTCTCTTCGATCGTGCTGGCACATACGGTTCTGCTTGACCTTTGTTTTTTTTCACGTCAAGATTCTGCCACACGGTGCTTTCCCCTCAACGGGAGTCACTATGGTCACTGTCACTGGCTCGACTACCTGTGGTTTCTTGTGGTTAGTGCGCGAGCGATGTTTTCTGTTTGTGTTTTTACGGTCCGCTGATTATTGATAAACACGTTTCAGGAATTATGTTGCCTTGAAGCTCAATCTACCAAGGCTGGAAAATTTCAGTGAATGCTTGATGGTTGTATCAGATAGAGAGAAAATTACCTGGACGACAGCACCGTTTCTATTCAGTTTAGCTGACATAACCTGATAGAAATACAAATTCAGAGAGACAGAATTAAAACTCGGGCCAATTAGCCACGGAATATTCTGTGTTCGATGGTTCTGCCCCAGATGAATATGATGACCACATATCCGACTGGGTAGTATGTTACTGGTTGAAGGCGCGTAAACGTGATAGACAATACTATGGCAACTTGCCAACAACCATATATGGGAAAAGTACACGCCCGGAAAACAATTTGTCTAACTGGGTTTGTGCATGGGGTTGATTAAATGATTAATTACGTCAAAAAGCGTTTTTTGGACACCGTGAACTGTGCTGTGTGTCCAGCATTGTTCTCCCATTCACGATGTATCAGCCCTCTACTTAAACAAAACAACCCAAACAAAGTCTCCACTATGGTTACCTATATGAGTCAGGTTGATATGAGTACGCTACCAAGGTTACCAAACCAGGTGTACGGTGATGTCAATACACATAAACCGATCGGTAGATCTTTTGGCAAGCTGTTTTGACCAGCAAGCAAGTAAGCGGTAGCAGATGATCAACCAGCCACGAACAAAACGTTATTGTGCGCACAAGGGTAGATTAGTCTGTCGAATTCCAATCATCCCAATTGTGGCCAAAATTCTGCATCTCATGCCTTTCAACTGACCGCTCTTGACTCCGTAAATCGGACAAGCAGAAGAAGACGGATTGGTGGTCTGGCACATATTGACAAGGTTTGTCAAAGCTGCGCTGTCAACTGTCTTCATGAGTCCGCTATTGAGTCACGCTAGATGATATTCACGGATACACTCAGACAAGCGCCTGACGATGCGACCCGTGTACAAGTAGATCAGTTTGCACAATAAACCGCTTGCTTGGTACACCGTTTTTTGATGACTACCTTGGAGATTTTTAATTAATAGTAACACAAGAACTAGCCATATCTTTGTGATACTTTTGTAACGCTTAGTATGACGAGTCCTCTTATTGAATATGAATAAAACGAACTAAAATGTCTGTTTGACTATCATTTTCAAGAGCCGGACAAGTGTGATTTTGTCACCGCAATTCTCAACTTAGAACCATACACTACAAACTCGTTATATGTTGATAAATACCCATTTGGTATAACAGGCAACTTTGTTTGTGAGTAGCATAGTGCGTGCAGTCGGGAACCGAAGAGTAAGTATCAACGTCAGGAAGACGATAGACCAGAACCGACTACAGGAATAGAGTTTACGCACTATGGGGACGTGTCACCAGGGTGAACGACAATGTACTGCTGCCCAGTGTATGTGAATACAAGTCAGTCGTGCAACTGAGTGTATGAACTAGTGGTCTTATGTTTTAACATAACCTGTACGGTGCACTAAAAACCTTCGCAAACCAAGCACCTTTTGCGGTCAAAATACCTACATGCACTTTCTGAGTCTCATGAATGGGGCAACGAGATGACAAATTATGGTACTTCTACATCACTTTTATAATATACGTAAACATGAGACTGTGGTGAATACACAACGATCGTTTCTGAATGAAAGAGAAAGAAACAGATCGTTCTGAAACGTGGGTGGTACCCACAGATGAAATCGTGGCAAGCAAAAGTGACATTTCATGATACTTCACAATGCATGGGTTGGATTCGTTCCAGTTCTAGTGCTACCATCATAATTAATATGGATGTGCGAAATCAAGTTGGGACATAATTTGCGTATTCTGCTAACCTTATTCGGGGGAAATTTTTTCTATTTTTAACAGATCTCCGTTAGTTATACTGTATTTTCAAATATCGAGCTCGTTTGTGTTTACTGAACAGATCAAAGGTCACAAGTTACCGTGTCCAACTACTGTGTGGACTGAAGTTTCGCAAATCTAATTGTTAGTCTTTTGATTGCGTAATGTATAGCAATACGAATAGATTTCAGTCAGAATCCACATGTATCCAGTTGCATATGACACGGTCTAGAACAGCATTCGGGTTGATACACACTAATAAACACGTTTTAGGCATTTTGTTTTTTTGAAGCCCAGTATTACTCAACCCCAAAAATACAGTTCTCGTAATATTTTATATATAATATCCCATATAGCCTTGGATAGATGGCGACTTTAGAATTTGGTAGACCTGGATTCTAAACAACAAAAGCATTTACCAGTGAACTGTGTTTTGAGTAGTGGCTACCTCTCTAAGGGATTGTCTTAGAAGAGTACATGTATACTCCTTCATCCCTGAACATTTTATTCCGTCATATTTCTTCCGAAGAAGTGCGAAGACTGTAGGAAAGTGTTGAATATTATCAGCTTACTCTGATTTGACTCATGGTTTTATTTTTATACACAGTTTTACCTTGATTTAAACACTGGAATGATTATGACTAATGTTTATTTCTAACTAACGTGGTAAAGCCAAATATCGATTTCCCGTCATGACCAGAATAATGTGTTTTCCATCAGTTTCAGCTGCGGCTTCCGGGTGATATGTTTAATTTTTCATCTGATTAAGTTTCATTTACGCATAAAATTATGCAACATACTAACTTACGAAGTCATTGTAAAGGCACTTCAGAGCGTTTTTTTTAGTTCAAAGTGCCTTTCAATTTACTCCAAGTGAAGGTCGTGGCTACAGTTAATCGTCTATTGACAATTTTACATCAACGATGAAACAAGTAGTAACAAATACACTAAAAAATTGAAAATATCCATGCTATTGTAACTTGGCGGATAGTTAGTGCAGTTCTGTGAATTTTGTACTAATGCTTATAGTCTGAAAATCCACTGGAATGTTAGAAACCATCAACTCCTAGCTAACCTAAATTTGGGACTTAAACCTGCTCTGGAGAGAATGTTTCCATCGTCATAGTATTATATGTATCAGTGAATAAAATGAATGGAGAGATGCAACTCTCAATTCCATCACTTCTGAACGGTTAGCATCGGTTGATGTCGGTTAGCTGGAGTGGACCTGCCAAAAATGGTTTGACTCGCAGTCGATTCGTGTCACTTTAACTACGTATATTTGTCTCTTGCTATCGATATCCTAGCTGACCTTTAAAGAATACCATTGAGTTTGTAACTTTTATACTATCTTGCTACTACGCGTGACTGGACTTCATAGTTCGAACACGGTACACGTCCGGACGAATAACGAACAGCGTGGAGGGTGTCAAGTCTTTATGAGTAGGGCAGTGTTTAGGTATGGAGGGAAGATGTTCACTCATATTTGCAGGCGGCATGCAGATATGTGCAAATACACCAAACTCTGGAAACATGCAGCTGTCGCGCTCTTCAACCGTGGAAAGCGCAGCTCCCATAATGCATGCAAATGCTTCACATGGGAACGGAAGTCCTCACCATTGTATTTGTTACCCTTGGAAATAATAGTAACAAACCTTATCGCAATAAGTCATCGTAGATTAAGCCACTACCTATATAAACCGGAATGCCCCAAGTAGCATCTTCTAGCTGAGCAGACTGCGGCATATGTGTAAACTAAATCACCACTACTTACAGCTTGTGGTAATGCCCACGTCGTCTGTGCACCGTTCGTAATTGGCTATTGATTTTAATTGTGGCGAGGTTGTGACTTACCGTTCTACACTCTGGATTACAGTCGATCGCATACTTCGGCTTCTGACTGTAAGTATGCCGAGCTCAAACGAAATATACTCATTTCGGTGTGCTAGATATTGGATAAATGAACAGTACTCCGAAAAGGTCACGCAAACCCCTGATACAGAGAAGTAAACACTAATGAAAAACTGTTTCGATCACTCATTTGGATGGTGGATATCTAGCCAGTGGTTGTACAGAAGTTCAACGAATTACGAATAAGAGCCGTGTATTTTTCATAAGTGGCACGAATCAATCTTTTTTCTCATCAGCTGTGCAATTCATTTCTGAATTAATTCATGATGATTATCTTTGGAGTAAACTTTCTCGGGATCCGTAAATTTACCTGGATAGAGAGACAGGGCTGAATTGAACACTGTTAGTTGGACGATTATCATCATACGAGAGTACAACCCGCTCTGGAAGTTATATCTCTATCGCGTTCTATTTACGACAATAACCGTACTGTTCCTGCATGATTTTCTGTGCACTTCTTAAGGTGGATGATCCATTTCGGGTGATCTGACTTTGACCAATGTAGTTGTTTCTAGATCACTTATTGATTGGAAATTTTCTTCGGATCTTTACTACTGATGCGTTAGATGCCCGTTCGAGTGACATTCTGTTCGTTTGTGCCAGTCAGACTATAATCATTTCGATGAACGAGTGATTGCTTAAAGGCGAAATATACAACAGTATCTACCTAGCCGACAGCATTTAGTTGTAGGAGTGTTGGTGGTAAATGTTTGAATTTAAAATTTTATTGTATGAAAGAATCGAAAGAGATGGTGAGATTGGTGGAGGAAAGCGGAGAGATAACGGGTTGATCAACAGATGACTTAAGTTACACGTTCACATTAGTCGACCACCAAATGAAATGAACAGAACACAATTAATCAATACATGCTAGGTTCACATTGTGAAAATATAGGCCATTATAATATAAATAGTTCAAAAAGACATATAATGTTGACTCCAAATAGAAGGGATTGTACGATCTTCCGGGAAGAGTTTGAGCAACGCGTATCAATAAACCAACGATCCGAGATGGCCAAAACAAGATTGGTTCACAATGCCACGGTGCTATTGAACAAATGATCAAAGTTAATAATTAGACAACCTCAACAGTTTCGATCGACGGATCGTTTCCAGGAGATAATTACAATTTGATGCCAAATAGGCTAAAGATGAATTATAAGCACATAATGTGACATTCATACCCAACAAAGTTCTTTCGAGCAGTCAACAAGTTCAAAAACAACAGGGACGAGCCGAGCTCCAAAACGTGATGCACGCACCACTCAAGCAAAGTACAAAAGGCGACAAGTGGCTATTCGCACAACTGTCAATTGACGTGAAAAAACAAAAACATCTAGGTCAAGGCCAATTAAGGGTCAGAAACGGAGACGGTAGAATATACAGGGGTAAACGTTTTGGGGGGAATTGGGTTGGGTCGGATTTTCACAAGACTGGGCTTCGAAATTCGATACAGGGATGATATACTATCGACAATCTACTTCCGTGCAGTTAGTTACGAAGGCGTTGCCAAAGTGATTATCATCTGTTTCTGAACAATCAAGCATGGTCTCTTAAAGTGTACGGCTAGAGTCTCAGAAACACCCCAGATGTGTTCTTCCATAGTCTGACAAGAAAACGGAAGTCCTCTTAAGATCTACTGTGCAACCGGATTCAAATATGTTTCGTTATACCATTCTCGTTTGTTCTGCGGTTGATATTCAAATGTCATTTCAGATTCCAGTAAGGCTTAATATGTCAGAGGAATAATTTCTCGTTCAACTCAATCTGTTTTTTAGTGAGTTATATTAGTTTGTTTACCCTTGTCTGTCCCCTCCCCCGAAAAAAAAGAATCCGTCCGTTATTTTCATTTAGAACGTTACACTACCTGGTCTCACAGGTTTATCACGTGACTGAGATTTCATTTTGATGAACATATTACACAAACATTTTTTTTGACTGACAAACAACCCTTCGCATTCCTGTTGACTTTTCAACTGACAACTTTTGATTGGAAGCGCTGGATACATAGAACATTCTTTTTTCTCGTTGGTTACAATTTTTGTTCACTTAACTTCATTGGCATTCTGTTTCTTTTGAACAAACAGGTCATGTGGTTTTATGGAATGTGTGAAAAATTCTTTTATGTAATTCCCAAACTGTTTAATAGCATCAGTTTTTTTTTGTGTTCTACCTTAGGGTTACTGTCTATGGTTAACTTCTTGAGTGAAGTTCAGTAAACTTTCTCTGAAAACTATTCTACGGTAAACGAATTCTCGAGTATGGGCGCACCATTTGTAGATCCGGCTTGTCATGTAGCATACCACTAGGAGTGCGTTTCCACCTAACCTGACAAACTGAACGATTAACGTCTAATTGGGAACCTGTGTTTGACCAGGTACGATTATATAATGTATTTATTAGGGAGAATGTTTTGTTTATAGTCTGGAGTACAATTGCTTGATCGACGTGGCCTCCATCCATTCACACTGTCCCCATGAGCAAGGGAATAAACAGAAAACGCAATGTAGTCACCCGTTTTTGTGCTTGATCGAGGGCCAAACCATACCGTAGATTCGGAAACAACACAACGTGCAGTCTCACCACAGCAGGGTTTGATCACAGTAACACCCCTCCGGCCACCCTGTTAGAATCCCACAGGCACAGGGACAAATGGACTGGCACATTTAGTTGGTAAAACAACGGGTGGTCTACATGTACACGTCAGGGAAACGATTGAAACAGTGACAGTACACTGTTGTTGTTGTTCAAAAGTGCTCATCAAAACATTGACGGCACACAAATGCGCGTGTTAAACGGCACGTGAGCGGAGGCCAATGCAATATGGGTGCAGCTGTTCCGGCAGTGAGGTAGAGGGTAGGGTTTCTTTTCTAAGGGAAGCACTTGTTTCGGACAATGTTAACAAGTGACCAAATGCTTTGGCTGATTTGTCGAGACGATTCAGAAGTCATGTCTGTCGACTTATAACCAGTATATAGTTTATGTTGACCGACTACGAAGTAACTCGTGGTTCAAGCCTGATTCTGTTTGACAAAATAACACAGTCCCAATCAACGCTATTATAAGATATGGTATACAAAGCGTAATCTAACTCAGTGGTCTTCAACCATTTCTGCAGACCACAATAAACAAGCAGTCATATTGTGACTCACAAAATTCAGGCTGATAATTTGAGAGGGAGTCAATACGGTATAATCAGAATGATTACTTGAATCGGACGCTGCATTTACACCATTTACATTTACACACGGATTGTACAAAAATAATTACTTCGGACAAAGGAAGTACTGACCGAAATATAGGTGATAGCACTACAAACTTCCTGAGATGAATAAACAGCGAAAACGTGCCAGTATCATTAAATCCGAACATTATATGAAAGTTATAAGTTCTCCGAAATACGAGCATACTTCGACCTTGCAGAACAGAACAGGACTGTGTGATGAAGGGATCAGTTACTGAGTCCATGACACTCTGGGAGGTCGGTCATTTTCACTTTTCCCCCGTGTTTCCCACTTAACGTGCGAATTTGAGGAGAGGACTCTCTTAGCTCTATGCGTGCGCACATGCACACTCCCCTACAAAAATTGCTGATGGCTAGCAAGATTATTAACATTTATAAGCATCGGGTATGTACATTTAGTGCTGTTGTGGGTGCTGTCCGTTTCCTTCATCGCCTAACGTCAAGTCGTTTACCTCGTGACATGGTACCACAACGAAAGTGTAGCTGTGAGAGTTGAGTTGGGAGTCACTGTCTCACGTGACAATTACAAGTGTACAAAAGGACGAGTGGTGAAGAAAATTTGCACGTTTAGAGTGAGCAAAGCGGGACAGCTGGATAACGCCCTAGTTTGCAACCAGAGAAATGAGACTTAAAAGAGGTAGCGAACAGAAAGTAATTACTCCAGAAACTGTTGTCTGATGCCTATAACGTGCAAGTAGTGAGAAAACTTATGCAACAATTCCAATGCTGCTCTGACTCGGTACTTCTCCGCGGTTGATCCAGACCACGTTAATAAGCTGTGGGGTCAAAATGCATGTTGCATGTTTCTTTCTTATACCAGTCCTCATAAAAATGCCCGTACGACACCAAATACGGTGAGCTGTGCTACACTGTTCTTTGCCCCTGCGGTAGTTGTGTGGGTATTCCTGATCGATGACATCAAAACGAGTCTGAGCACTGCCTTGGACACTTCGATCATTAAATGCGTTTTGGATTGGTTGGATCCTAATGTTAACGATGGCTGTGACATTGCAAATCCACCCCGATTAGAACGCATTCTGATCGACAAGAGGTTTTCGGGGTTGTTAAGAGATCTATGGTTTCAACGCCAAATTCTTAAACAATGCATATTAGAGACTGACTTCTTCAGAGTGACGAGATGTAACTGAGAAGGATATTTTTCAATTTGAGCGTGTTTGTCTTTGTAGATATTTGCTTTGTCAGCATCCATCCGATGAAAAACAGAGTATCGTAGTGATATTCGTCTTAAAGCTGTCAATCGCTCCTTCGCAATAAAAAAAACAAACTGGACTGATTTCGTTTTCCTCAGTTTTCCTGGGGAATCATCCTTTTGTAAGTCACTGTCCTCGCGGTATCCGGATCGAATTATGTTGGGAGCCGCAGATTGGAGTTTCTTTGATTGTTGGAAATTGCGGTGTTGTTGGTAGCTCGGGTGATTGATGAGATATTCGGTTGTCTGTCGAGCCCCATCGTCAGGTTAAACTCTATGCGCGCAAATAACTACACACTAGTCTTGTCACCTCGTTTGGGGATGAAACGGTGGCAAAACGAATGTTAAGTCTGGCGAAAAGCCGAATAGCTCATTATGGTTGACCGACAAGTCACATTATTATCACTGCATTAAGGGTGATTGCAACTCGAAGAGGTGGAGTTTAGTGCTTCTTTTCGAAAGGGGCCGACTGGAAAGTCTATGGGAATGTGACAGCTGCGATCAATTATGGGTGATTTTTATTCTGTATGAAAACCAAAATCCCCTACTACTCATCAGTAATCATTACTATCCGTTGGATTATACTTGGGACCGATCGAGGATTTGTAATTTCAGAACGGCTTGTGGAAAATCGGTAAGCTGGTTTATTGATGATGTTTCATTTCTGATAAAGAAACTGATTTAGACCAGATGAATTAGTTACAAATTTCCCATTCCATTCAGAGAAGGAACGACGTTGCCTACTATTTTGGTACACCTTTAGGACCCTTTGCATGATAGAAGAACTAGTAATTATGTATATATATAAAAATACAGGGGCTATCCGCTAGTTTATGCTGGCGGATAATATGGGAATTGAGAACTACAGCAAGTGAGCACCGAAGGGGCATTAGAAGAGCATTCAGAAATCAACCGGATGGTCAAGGATTCTACAATTACTGGTCACACGTTAGATACAGGTTACGAAGTTGATGTGGAAAATGTCGAGGTAATTAGATGGGGATATTTAATTACACAGGAGCGCCTAATTGCAGGGGCCATCGAAATTGCAAAGTACAAATAGGCCAAAAACAGAGCCGGCGGTGCTGAACATTCTGGTACGTGACGGTTGGTATTGGGTCGATCAAAATGACTTACAATGATGGCTGAATGAGACGAAAACCTTAACACATTCGGACTGTGGTTCTTGTATGGACGTTCCTCAAGAAAATATAGCACTTTGTTGAACCTATCGATTTTCCTTCCGTTTAGCTAGTCACGTGTCCAGGATCTGCTGTAATTAGCGACTCGATCCCACTATTGTTTCCCTGTCTATGTACACTTGACTCATGACCTGTTATATTCTGTTTCGTCTAGTTATTTACATCTGGCCCGTCTTAAATACCACTAAATTTGTGACTGGTTCATCTGGTCTGAACAAGCTTCCGTGTCAGAAATGAAACTTCATCAATGAACCATATGACCGATTGTTCACAAGTTGTTCTGAATATACTGGTTCATTCTGATTTTAATTGATTACCACAAGATATTGACTTGAGTGGCTTATGAATAGTTTCAACACACGTTATGAAAGTTGCAAATCAGCTGCGATGAACTTCTTACGACCGACAGCACTACCGGTTTTATGATGATATAAGTTCAAAATGTCGTCGTAATATTGATCAATAACTACCGTACTTAATAGACCTCAGAATAAAATCAAATTACTCTTCTGTCTCATAATGTTCACATTGTAATAAACGTTCCATGCCTAGTTTCGTCTTTGTCTGGAATTACAAGGTAGGGATAGTCTGGAATGGGTTCGAACCGGCAATCTTTTTTCCCACCACTCAAATCCTTCAGCCTGCGGGTCACGAAACTAATGACACATTGCGGTTGCGCGAGGGTGTATACATGAAAGTGGACATGCACTGGGTGTTGAGAGTCAAAGCGAACAGAATAAACGAATATAAATCTATGTAAATAGAATAAAGCTCAATGGTGTTGAAGTTGTTCGAAAAAGTTTGTACGTGTTAACTTGTATACTCAACTGACCACAAGCACGCTTATAGACGTTGAAGAGTGTCAATATCCTGTCCAGTTCAGTCTCCCAGCACCGAGTGACAGACGGAATGGCTACTTCTTGGACCACAGTAATGCTTTCAACCGTATAGATCAAGCAACCATGTATCAACTTTTACTGGGTTACAAAACCCAGCCTGGCTTACTTAATCTATTAGGTGATTAGTTCTTCTGCTGAGCACAACGCAAAAAACTGTCTTTCCTCACTGAACTATAAGCTCCAGTGTACCTTAAGAGGCTATCTTGCTTTTTTGTTTTCAGTAGATATGGTCGAAATGCCAAAGATGCCAATGACGTTACCTAAGATAAAGTTGCCTCTGCTTCTTTCATTAAAATCATGTTCTGCTCCATCCCACCCCTCAGTCCATATTTGGTGATTCGTTGACGAGTTCACAAGGCCTCATTTGTTTGGTCATATTTCTATATTTTTCTGTCATCTCTTAATGGATGATCCTAAACTGTTGAATAGAGTCAATTTAACTTTTAATTCGAGGTAGCGGTATCAAGATTTAGCTTTGAACCGCATTTAAAAGTATACAAGCAGTTTACAGAGGAAGTCCCGAAAGATAACTGCCACCTGTTTCTCCCAATTATGTTCCAGTCTTTAGACAATCTTGTAGTAAGCTCTACTTACCTTATACTTCATGGTATGCTCAAATGCATACCATCTCTCCATCGTGAGCGAAATATCAGATTGTCGTCCTTGGTCCTTGAAAGACATTACTCTTTTTGGAAAGGTACAACGTAAAGCTACAATTGCACTACTGAGATATGTTGATCAAACTTGGGACGTTCTCAGTGCACAATCAGTATATCAGAGAAAATGTGATTTCAAAAACTCCAATGTCTTTGACGGAGTATACTTGTGCCTGGCGAGAAGAACAGTCTCAGGAATAACAACATCTTCAACATCAACAGCATCAATTGGGTCAAGAAACTTGCAGTGAATACTGTTTTAGCTTCTAAATGTGGCCAGACTGGGACAACCTGCCAGAGTCTCCGGTAACTGCGTCATTGGTAGTTGGATTCGTTTGTAAACTTGACGTACATACTCAAGACACTAAGCTTACTGTTCGGATACATTGATCATCAGAATCATTACGGCACAAGAAATATTCGCTCGACCTATCATCGTAGATGCTACCTAGCTGTCGTTTGCTGTATGTTCCAGTGTGATCGTTGTACGCTTGATGAGTATTGTTTGAGTTTCTAGCCGGCCTACTGTCCTCTGATTTTCTCTCTAGCAGTCTTTCTATTGCTCACTCTGAAGACCCGAAAAAATCCTCAAATTTATACTTTCTATCTAAACTATCCAACACAGATTCAGATGTATATAAAATTTTCCATTTATCTCTTATTTGTAAATGTCATGTAAATCTTACGAATTCATCCGTGTTCTCTTGCTTACCTAGAATTTTGGTGACTCATGAGAGTATACTGCTAAATCTCATCAAAATAATGGAAACGTTACTGTTTGTTTGTTTTCCGATCAATACAGTTCACCTTGTATACACTACTTTCGTAAAATATGGTGGTTTTGATAGACAAGGAGCTATCTTACATAAGGTAATTTTTTGATCTGGTTTAATGAATCAGTTTTAAACACTTAGCAATTACGTTTCAAAAATATTTTCGTCTGGTGTCAGGGATTAGCCAGATGTACGACAAATTCACTGGAACTTTGAAGGCAGAATAAAAGAGGACAGGGCAACAATAAAATTAGCTACTACTGAAAGTCATTTTGGTGGGAATATTCGTTTTTACTCTAATTATTTGACGCCGATTTATGTTTTTCTACTCAATTTTGACCTATTCCCGTGGGTATACTGCTCAGTTTCTAGGACAGACAACGTCCGGGTAAGTTAAACTTGACTACTTCGAACAGGTGTACGCTGTAGGGGTCTAGTTATTCCCTAAAGTGGTCCACGATGATCAGAGAATGCACCATTTTGGTTAGTTAATAGTTTGTAAATAGGAAGACTTTAAAAAATATTGTGACGTATGAAACTTCATTCTGCTTGAGTATGTTTAGATTTGACTATACTGTTTGTTACTTTCACTGGCGTACATTAAGTTCCTAGCGAATGAGTTCATATTTGACAATGACTGATAAATCTGATTCGGAAACAAATTATCATAGCAGTTCGGTATATTACAAAACATTTTTAACCAAGAATTTCCAATTTTCTTCCCCTTCTTCATTTTTGCTTCGTAATTATGAAAATTCAAAACATATTTGCCTATTAAGCCCCGAATGTCCTGAAATGCCTAGGTGATTTTGAAACAAGCAGACCATGTTTTTATTGTTATCGAATATTTGGAAAAGACTTGACAAGGCATGTTGTTTAGAATTGTGAACAAAACTCAAGTGACTAACACATAGAGCCACTTAGCGAGAGGTGCTGTTTTGACTAAAGCATTTGTTAATAATGAACTAGGGAACACTATTCCAGAATTATCTTATTTGCCGTATGGCACCCGGCAATGAACGCACAAGGTGTACTATCGATTGAAATGCAAGGACCGGTTAATTAAAATAAATTAAATAGAATCAAATTAGTGCTGGTATTCTTAGAATGTTCTAGACATCTACTTTTTCTATTCATTACTTGCATCAATTTCCTTTCTGTGGAGCGTCTGGTCAATAGGAAAGCAATTCTCTTCATATACTACTGGGCCCACCACATGGGTAACCATTGGTGACAGGACATCTGGTGGTGGCAGTTCCGTAACGTCTTGTCAAGTCACAAGTAACAGTGCCTTCATATCTATAACCGACACAATTTTTTAAGACGCTCAGACCAACTGATTAGATCCTCGTTTGAGGCACTGGCCTCTCCGGCGCTTAATATTGATGACTTAGTATTGTGGCGCAGCTAAAATGTGAAAAGACAATTTCGTATAGAAATTCGCCCGTACATCTTTCTTCTAAACCTTCGTTCCTCTCTTCTTAAAACAGCGTTTTTTTTGACCGACGGATTACTTTGGTGAACTTTTGAAAATCGGGACGATACACACAGTCGTTGGTAATGTGATGAATGTTCTGGCTTGGCAATCCGTCGTCCATCTTGGATTTTGTGTACCAACTAGTTCGCGGCTTCCGCAGTATAAGTTTGACAATCGTTCCTTTTGTCTCACATAACTCGTGTTCAGCTGCATCTCTTCTCACTGGTAATCCCTTTTTGTAAACTTCACGAACTTCAACTTTCTCTCAAAGATGAATGCATTAATCACTGACATCCTATTGAAGATAGCTACCGTCTACTGACTCAAGTGCGGCATAGGGTGTAAGCAGGTTGTGGTCTCGCAAGTGATCTTCAATTTCTGACGACTGTACTGGAAAATGGTTTGATCGGACTGAAGATCGTCAGCTAAGCAGATCACTTGGATGTCAAAGTCAACAACATACACGTTGCCCATTCTAAATGGTACACTGCTGCTGTTGTGACCCAAGAACGTGGGATGGCACAAGAGTTGTCTATTCGACAAAGCAACACAAGGGTTAAGCGTTTAAACAAGACCGGAAACAAAACCACTCATTTGCACGCGGTATTCGAACCCAGACCGTCTCGGCTGCCGCAGACGTCAATGCTCAGTTCCTTTAAGTAGCAGGGACCATTATGAGCGATGCTGCACTCTGATGTTCCTTCCTGCATTTTTCCTGCGGCTTGTACGATGTAAAAAAATATTTGCTTTGATCCTACTACTGAATGGGAGTGGTATGAGTAGTATATTACGATCGCCCAACTTCACTGCACAGGTAGTGAACAAGACTACTCAGTCGGTCGTACAAGTGGGTAGATGCAAACAGAAGACTGCCCACGCGCAGCGAATGAATGACAAGGCTGCTTCATTTAGTTGGACGAGGTCGCATTTGCTGTTTGATTACGGGCTACACGCCAGGGTAGTTTGGTTTATGACACATGTGCGCGTGTGCCTGGTTAAGTCGGGTGTGGTAGGTAGGCTCTGGAGAACTCTAAAGAGACAGATGGATGTAGTAAAAATTAGAAACAGCCTTGTACTGTACGCTACCTGAGTGTTATAATTTTTATCATGGTGTCCTAAGGCCTCAATAGACCATAGAGAGACATCTAAGCGTTGCTTAAGTTTATTTGGCATATATCAAGTACTCGTCATGTTGACAGAATCAATGTCCCACTTGGAGGAGGTGGATGCTTCTTGGGAGTCTCAGAGTTAGCGATAATGAATATCCACAGAAAAATCAGTATCGTCTTCGGTTATCTACCCGGCTGGTACGTCAGATTTTGGAGGGGCCTGTCTGAAGGATGATGATTGTGTACAACGTTAGAAGAAAACAAATTAAAGACAGTTGGTTTGCGGAAACATGCTTAATAGACTGTGTTAGAATCCATCGAAAAATTTTCTGCTAAATTTGAATGAAATTGGCGAGAAATCCACCACACTTAATTGAACTGCCGTGTTTCTGAGCCGCACTTCTCCTTCTGATCAACAGTTTCATTGTTGTTGCGCTCTTGTAGTAAGAACCATGAGTTAACAGTCACCTTTCGTTTAGTTTTGGATTCGTGTTAAGTAGAAACAACCAAAATGGTTCTATCGTTTTGGGACTGCTCCATATAACATCTTCGTTTGCGGCGGATTATATATGAACGTATTCACCGTCTAACTGCTGCACCGCTTTCCAAGACTACCTTTGGTTTTATCAACCAACTTAAGCAGGCTAAATCATGGGAGCGTACTTTCAGGACGAACTTCTTATCGTAAAATCACGTTAGGGGTGAACAGAAACACGTCGCCTCAAGGTGTCATAACCCAACTGGTGATTCTGCCACATTAACACTGATGGTTTGACAAGATTTAGTAGTCGTGCCAACAGACCACGTTCCGTGATCACATAAAAGAACTGAAGGTGCAGTTGTGCAGTCTATACAAGATTTAGAAGAGACCCATTTGCGAAAACTCTGGACTATGGCTGGATTCGAACCAGCGACAAAAACAACATGCTCAAACGCGGCATGTGTTCTACCAGCTGAATTACGAAGCCATGTCGACAGCTCATAGATTTCACATATGAAACTAGTTACCCAACCAACTAACCGTATCATATGGAATCCACAAATGGGTCTCTCCTAAATTATCAAATCTGCCAAACTACTTAGCAGTATTCAAGATTTCTTAGAAAGGTTGATAATGATTCATTACTGCCAACAGCACAAAGTCCCCATCAGGACTGTTAAACTCCTAACACATACTTCCATCGACACTGATATCATAATATAGACAAACAACTCGAGTAAATATTACTGCTCATCCTCTACAACCATCGCATTTATGTAGTAAAAACGACACACCATACCTAAATTTGCAAGGTAGAAGGGTAAAGATTTCAATGGCAAGGTAACGGTAAGGAATTAGACATTTCGAGACTTTCTATGCCTTTCACTTGAAATATTAGCAATTTCAGAGGCGCTTACGGTGAACCATTTTAAACCGCTTCTGTTTGCTGAGAAACAAATGGCGATGAACCCATCACTGCCTCAGTATTTTGCTGCATAAAATGTGCATTTTTTAATGTTCAACTTTCTTTTTTCCACCGTTCACTTACCGTTGTATTCACATTGCCATACTTAATGGTTAACATCAATCGATCGCTTACTCTTCTTATACTGACTGATCAGACACTACATACATAAACGTCTGATCACGTATTGTTTCAGTTATTACCAACCTTTCCTTCCAACTGGTTGTCAATTTTCGATTTTACTGATTCTTGTGGGTGACTCATTTCTTGAACCAATTGTTAAAGATGCACTGTAAATTCTTGCTTGCCAGCTCTCAGTTTTTCGTTTGTTGGTATGTATTTTCCTTGTACAGTTGAATAGAACGAACGAAATGATATCTAATTATACATTTATCTTACATGATATTCTTGACGGTTTTGAAATTTGCTCATAGACAGTACTGTCTTGAACATCATATATCGAGAAAATGCCGAAAGTATCATATTCAGCTTTACCTGTGGACTAGTTTAGATGGTGTAATGCAGAGTCGTTTTTCTTTTTAATGGCTGAGCAACAATCACACATCATCTCTAAACATTTATAGTGTAACATGCGGTCGAAACCAGCTAGCGCGCTGCTTTGGTGTTGACGCGATTTAGTTATCGTTTGTGTAAGTCGTGTGCATGACTTACTGGGGCTTTGGCTCATGTTTGTTGTTTCCTTTTACAGGACTTGTTGGAACCCCTACTTCGGAAGAACACTGTCCCCCGGTGTCTCCACATTACCCCAGAGTTGGTCTGTATGTGTTACGGACAACCAGCGGTAAACGGCCGGCTTGCATGTTACAATAACAGTGTTCTAGTCAATGGTGATATATCAGACAGAACTTCGATGAATCTACCGTTCACTCGAATGTGTACAGCTTCACCTTGGACCAAAATGAACATACTTGTTTTGTCCGAGTGCGTTGGTGGCACAATATGATCTTCATTTGTGCTTTGTACGAAAAGCACACGTCGACCAATTGTAGTTCCAGTGGGCCGATTCTTGCAACTAACTCCAGCTGCTGTCCCAGCCTTGACCGTTACAGGTGGCGTGTTTCGTGCACATAGGCTCTCAACATCATGGGTTCATCTGTTCCGTCCATCTTGTCTCTCTGTTAGTGTACACTTGTGGACGCATGTGTGTAAGTGTGCAGACAAACTAAGACCCAGTTGTGACTTACTGTCTAATCGGCGAGACGTACCCACTTCAGTGTTATCGTGGTACATACCAGCTGTGTCTACTAGAAGAGACCGTCGCACGCGGTGGTGTCATCAGTCCGATGAAATCGGTCGCGCGTGCCTCTTTGGGTTAATTTAGCACGAGTCTGAGAAGATTCGACTAACCCAGCCGAGCGATATCTGTGTGGTGGAGCTGAGACGATGATCTAGCTTTTTTTCTTACAAACCAGCCATTTGGTCCCATTTGTGTCACCTCGTTAGGGTTTCAGTGGCACGAACACGGTGAAAAACATGCACACAAAACATGATTATGAAGGAATCCTCAGTAGTCTAATGGCAGTAAAACTGTTCCGGCTGGCAAGTGTAAAAAAAGTAAGAAAACAAATCGAAAGCACCAAACAAGGGGGATTTTTCTTTTAAGTTACACAGGCAGTTTTGTTGGGATACGTGGTTGCAGCGTTTCCTTTCATGTTCGAGTTTTTTGCGTGAATTCGGAACCTTTTGTGATCACATTATTCTAGCTCAAAGTAGTATGGTCCTTACCTCGAAAATCAACTGAGCTGGTCAAAGAACCATGTATACGTACATTAGGAATGGTGTTCGATTTACATCGGTCATAGTCCCCATCAAACACCGTTAACCAAACTGTTGGTCACTGGGTTTAATTACTTCTGTGATTTCAACATGACGTTAACTCTTAACTACGAGATAACGGATTAGAAATAACGAGACAGTTACTGCGTGTTCCCTTGAGGAGATCAGGCAAGCTGAAAATTACTCACGAGCGATGAAATGTAAGTGATGATAAATTTACATAAAGCCAGAAGATTAAAATTCATAGTTATCATAAAACTAACTTGCAAACTTTTCGAAAAAGGAGAGCGAAAATCTCTACCTGAACATTTCGGTAGAAAACCCAATTAGGTTTATCACACTGGCTTATGGTTGCTTTGTAAGCTGACTTATTATGATAAAGTGTGTCTATCAACTACAATGTAGGTGAATTTTACATAAACTGGAGTCAGTGCATGATAAGTGCTATTAAATGCTAACCTAAATTGCCCCGTTATTTTGATAAAACTCGATGATAAAGTTTAAGTATCACTAGTCATGAAGGGAAAAGTCTTGGATCTTGATAGAAATTTAAGATCCCTTAAAACAAGGCCAACAAAATCCACGGACAAATGGTACATTCACTGCAAAAAGGTGCATGCTTGCATAAATTTTACAGACTTCTAAAAGACAGGACAAGGAGACAAGTTGGTTTGTGTTAGTCAAGCCCAAGTTGACCAGTCCACACGAATCTAGGTAAACTTACACGATTGACCGACTACTGCTAGGCATATTTGACCATAGCAAAACTTTTCAACCAGTACAATATGAAAAATACTAATCGATTAGAATTTTGAAAGTGTTGAATAGGGAGCATACCATCGGGACCTAGCAGTTGGTCTCCATGATTGTCAGAGGTGAACAGCGATAGCCACTGCAATGTTTTCACTCTAACCTGAATCTATGGCTCCATGACAACTGTGATGCAAATTTATTTTTGCGTAATTGTGTAACAACACAGTACAGCGGTTGATATGTTTTTATAACCGAGATAAAATGTGACCAACGGTAATTGTAAAAATCGGGAACAGTTGTGAGATTCGCACAGGGATCACTTTGAAAACCAGTGTTATGAGTCAAGCATCATAACGATTGTTTAAATATTTGCCTTCTGTTTCATTGTAGAGGTAGGCTAGTTGAAACAGTTACTGACGATGTCGGTTTAGCATGCTTGGTTGCCGACCGTGCTTACTGCTTACTGTACACACATTGCAAACATGTGGAATTTTAATGCTCATTTTAGCTGAGAAGTATATGCCGCTTGAATCAACATAAATCAAATAGGTCATCTTTCATCCTGTTTCTCTAGTCTTCCGTCACATCTATTAGTTTGTCGCGCAATATCTAGTAAACGCGTCGCAAATATTTTTGCGATCATTTTGTTGTCTGACTATCACTTTGCTATTCAGTCTAATAACGTCATACAACCCTACCTCCCACCATTCAGCATGACAGGGTTAGACTTACTGTAACACAGTATCCAACACTGAACCCGAACGGTATACAACAAATCACCCCTGAGCGAAAATAAACGTCTTCATAAGGGATTACCAAATGTGTCACTCATTGAGTTGCATAAATAAATAGCCGTCACAACGTTTTGCTGAACAATATCAGCATAAGTGGTACACAGGGGTCTGAGTATTACTTCGCATCACATTTCGTTTTTGAAAAATCACCATTTTATTGCTGTCAGCACTTAAAAACGAATGATTGTATAGTTGATTTCTTAGTTGTATATACCTATTGCCATTCAGACTTACTTTTTCGCCGATTCTCTCTCGAGAGCCAACAAGGCCATGACATGTAGGGGTGGGATGTGTCTTTATTTTCAAAATCCGTGGCTGCTACTTGCTAGCAATTCAGTAGTCAGAATTGACATAGAGATTTCACAAATTTAGTGCATTTTACATTAAGGAGACCAACATATGCAACATTTGGGCTTCCGTTGGACTCGAACCAGCTACAAAGATAGAGCGCATAGACGCGGCAAGTGACCTACCAGATGGGTTACCAATCCGTGCCGACAACTCAAAAGCTGTACAGTTGGACTTAGTCACCGTACTACTACGTCATATGCAATCCACCAAACGGTCCAAAGTAGTGACTGCATGGCAGAATTTCTCAAGTAGTTCACGCTAGAACCCATCAACACCACTGTTTGGTATCTCGGTTGTGTTACCGATAAGCTGCTTGGCAAATGTATTAATTTCTGCTCTTGTCGTTGGCTCGATTTCAACCAAAGCCTATATTTCTCACAACCAGTTCTCTACACTTGCTATATGTACAGAATTTTCGGGCGTCCCAGTCCGAAAGGAAACACTATACTCGGAGTTCGCTCCTCCTAAATCTTGCCGAATTCCTATTGAGGCACGGAAGCGAATTTTGGCCGCGCTTTTATGAAACTAGTCTGCTGGTCCCTGCGCTTGTGACCTCACATCAGGCAATACCGAATTATCTTATGCAAAAACCCAACCACTTTCAATTTCGAGTATTTTTATCTGGTCCATTTTAATATTAATTATAGGGCTTGACTTTTCACTCATTAGCTTTCACGATTTGTTTAGACAATTGTCTGAACCCATATACAAACAACGGCTCTTCTGCATGGGGTGCGACCAGAATGGGGATTCTTCAGTTGGTCACAAGCGTTATGGGTGGGAAATTTTAGCCACGCCATACACAAGTTTGAAGAGCGATGAGGTAATTTTGCTACAGAGGTTTTAGGGTTTAACGTTTCCACCAGGCTATTTTCACAACAGGGTGTTTGACTTCACAGTAGTTTAATAGTTAGCCTGGCCGTATGTTATCCGGTGAGCTAGTGAATTCCCAATTCATTACACACGAGAGCTAACAGAATGGTTCACACTGAGTGAGGAAAATTTTGCCTGCCTTTTGAGATATCACGTACAACATCAACATGTTGTCGTATACAAGGTGGAAAAATACTGCCCCGAACTCTTCATTTAACCAGGTTATAGGACACAGTACCAGTCTGTTGTTACTATTTTTTTCGTTATAAATTGGCATCTTCTGACAATGCGATACACGTTAGTTACCGATTTTCAGTTACACTAAGCTTCCCACATTTTTTTTCTATTCTAATTTTTCCCGATAACGCCTTCATATATTTTAATAGCACTTTTTGGCGACTCGAGGCCAGTTTTCGATGTTGTAAGAGGTCGCTAGTTCACATCTTTATATCGTTAGAGTCACCGATTCTAGATGATCCGCATTAATGCGGTAGGGCAGGAAGCAGACACAGATACGTCATATGAAATCGGAATAAGGTGCTGTGGAGCACAATTGAAGGTGATCCAACCAAATCGGTTTAACATGGTGGAATGAACATTGTAGTGCGATATAGAGGAGCGACGTTGCTCAGACCAAACAAACACCCCTATTTTAGAGAAAGCAGTGGTAACGGAGTTAAGCACAACAAAAGGTCATTTACGTGACAGCTAAAATATCCATTAGTAAAAGTAATCGTGTAATTTTGCGAGTTCATGACAGTGTGCGAGTTTCCATTCCTTGCTTCAATGAACTAGTGTGAACCATTTACGTTAGACGAATCAAGTAAACCTTGTGGGTGATCTTAAACTGACATGGAGTTACGAAAACATGGTATTGGAGCAAGAAAGGTGATATCACCACACTTTGAAATAAAAAATATCCAGTCGCTACTTGATACTTCAGTTAAAAGAAGTTTCCTTTACTTCCGTCGCACTAAGTCACACCTGGTTAGGCGTAAAACTTGGGCACTTCAGCTCCTGTTGCGGTCAATCCTTTGGTACCTCCACTGTTCAATAACCGGGAGGGCTGAAATTATCCGATCAATATATGATTCAAGGAAAAATCAACGTGGGTAGTTGTTTCATTTGGATTTATGAGATAGTCATTGCTAACCAAAAAGACGATGAATGGTCAGAAATGACTACTGTGGGGCTGAAATTTAGTTAAGACGATCCAACCCCAATAAAGAGAAGTCGAATTATAGCAGACGGGAAAAACGGGTCTGCTTATTCGTTCAATCCTCGATAGGATTAATTCACTATTCCACTGAACGCCAGGATGGCCAGGGAGACTAATCAAATTGGTTTGTAAAACAATCGTTTCACTAAGTTTATCTGATAAATTTGAATCCGTCAAGTGCATACAGGAGGTTAACATAGGTTCATTGGATGCGTTGTCCTTTCTCCTTAACGTACCGTCGGCAGAAACAAGTAAATTATCTGTACTT
>JTDE01000382.1:91812-105478 GCA_014338405.1 Paragonimus skrjabini miyazakii
TATTGGCGTACTAGCAGAAACGTTGGAACGGTTTTGGCTCTAATTCACTTTCAGTGTACAACTGCTATGCAACTGTTTGTTTCACCGGTTGATGGATGGCGTGCTGATGGTACCCCACTTGAACCTAAGTTGGCCGATATAGTTATGGGAATGTTTGAAAGCATTATGATTAAATCTACAATAAGTCAGTTCACTCTTTATAGCCATTAAGAGGGTGATACATATTTCATAACTAGATCTGATACTAATCCATGCACAGTATTTGACAAATTCATTCATGCTCATCATACTATTGAGTTTGCGCTTGCAGCAGAATAAGTATTTTTCCTAGATGTTCTTTTACACTAACGGATAGATGGTACCGTCAAGGACAGCACTTACCAAAAGAATACACGGGCAAGTAAGTACACAAACTTTCATAGATTTGTGTCCATAAAACAGAAGGCTAACCTACTGCACATTGTCTGCTTGACAAAGCATGTAAGGTTTATTCAGAGAACACACCAGACAACGAACTCAGCTCCAAAGAGAACACACTGTGAGACAACGATTACTCAGAGCAAATCATTGTTAGAAATGTGGTCAAACTTTCACCCAAACATAAAGTGAAGTAGGGAAGAAAGAAGTCCATGTTGATATGAGTGCTATTCAGAAGTGACAGCGCCACAGAACGGTTAACAAACAGCATCAACCAGGCAGTCAGCAGGACATATGTATGGATGAACTCTGCATCCAGTCCACCATATCTCTAGTTCTCGGGCTTCACAGCAAAGATAAGCTACCGGTTCAGATGACATTTATGTGTTTCCACTCTTCTATATGTTTTTATGGAGAAAGTTATATTAGCTGAACATCACAAAAGTCTTGAAAACGCATCCGGAAAAACTCTCCACGTTGGTTGGGACATAGCGAACCAGGATCGATCAGCGGTGCTTGTTCATGTGGTTGCAGTTGAACATCGGATGAACAGTGATCAAGCATGTCAGGTATCCCAGCAAACGCTGCCAAATAAAAAGACTCAGTACTATCTGAGGTATCGGAATCTGACCGTCCGACTTAGTGTTAAGCTATCACAGTCGTATGTTAAGAAGTTTTACCTATGCTGACCTCAATTCAACCGGATCGACGGCCATCCTGAACGGTTAAGCCAATAGACGAGCGTGAAGCAATGGACTAATCAAGTCATTACCAAGTTATGGGCCACCAACCCTGTTTCTCTGTAATTAGTACGATCAATATCTGCACCTAATACCGTCATTCTTTCACATAATCATCCTAATCTGAAGAGGAATTGTTTTGAACGATGTGTCCATCTATGTATTTTTATTTATCAGAAAACTGAGTGAAATTACAGTTAACGTTGATATTTTTTCTACGTGGCCTTTTGCATCAACGGGCATGATGTTTTGTACCATTTTCACAATGGTACTTATTGTTATGATAAATTCAAATAAACAAGAGTCAGGGAAATGGGTAATCATAAGTTGAACACCAATCACATTTGAAGTCAGCTTTCCTACTCCGATAAACGATTAAGAGAATAGAAGTTTAATTTGATAAACCGAACGCGATATTCGACAGATCACTGCATGTTCCTTTAACTTTTAACACAGCAATCGCCACAGAACAGAAATTGAAGTTGCCCACACTATAATTTGACTCAAGTCTAGCAATTCTACTCCACACGCAACTGTTACTTTGCATGTCACACACGTATATCAAATATAAGAAGCTGATGAGTAGTAGGGGATTTTGATTTTCAGATAGGTTGAACATAATCCACAATTGACCGCAGCTGTCGCATTTCTATAGACTTTCCAGTCGGCCCCTTTCGAAAAGAAGCACTAGACACGAGTTTTGCTCACATTAGAGCTCGACAGTAGTGCATATCATCGCCACTGCCGGGACTCGAGGGGTCATCGATTGGAGTTAACAAACAGTAACTGTGTCTCCATTTCGAGACGATCGGGCAACCTGATCAGAAATCATTAGCGAAAGTGGTTGAGTGTTCACATATGATAATTCGGTCATGCCTAATGTGAGGTCAATGGCGCAGTGGTAACCACGGTTGCCTCATGAACAGCGTGTTCGTGGTTCAAGTCCCGGCAGTGACGATGATATGCACTACTGAGGAGCTCTAATGAGAGCGAAACTCGAGTTTAGTGCTTCTTTTCGAGAGGGGCTGACTAAAAAATATAAGAAGCTTGGTGGCGAGGTGAGATTGCAAAATGGTTCGTTCCCTTACTATGTCAGATTTTATCCTCTCAGATCTACCGACCGAATCGGGTTAACGAAGGGGCCTGAATACCACTGTGGCATGATTGGACTTTTTAACAAAAATATAGTTTGTCTGCCAGGATTATCTCATTCGGCCATAACACTTCAAGGTGTTCCAGCTACCGCGGTCCTGGATCAATGGTAGTTGGCTGCTGACAGATATCGGCCTTCGATGGGCAATTGAGAGCTGGAAACCAGTATACAGCGGACACTCCAGCTGGACAAAGTAATGAGGCGATAATTTTCCGGTGGTCTTATTATGGCTATTTTACTAGTCATCTGATAAATAATGAAAGTAGTATTTAAACAATGGAAAAACTTTTAAACCGGAAAAAATCATTTGAATTTGCAGATGTTCCCGCTGCAAAAGAGATACGTGTGGTCGTTATCAAGTTTGCCATATTGAATGTAAAATGTATCGTGACATTATAAAGTCCTGAAGTAAAATACCCACGTCGCGTATAACGCTATTAAATATTTTGGTCCTCGTATCAAAAAGTACTGATCTATTTCAAGTAAGATATTATTTAATCAGACTTTTCACTATAAGGAATTGTGATGCGGACAGTCCATTCAAAGACGTTTTCAGAATAAAGCCGTCGTATCCTCCACGCAATCCTGAAAATTTCATGCAAATGAACTGAGTACTTCTTACACAGAAAGCATTGTTAGTGGAAAAACTTAAGGAAATGGAAACCGTTTTTGCTTCAGGGAATGTAAGCACACATTTCAAGTCTATCCGTGCTACTGGTTCCAGGCGACTGCCTGTCATTGGAGCTATCAACGAGAGAGATGGTGCACTAATCTTTAATAAGTCCAGAAGGTTAGAGCGGTGGGTTACACATTACGAGTGTCAATTTAGCTGGCCTCCTGCTTCTGTTGCCCCCACAAATTTGTGATGTGGCACCTTGGTCGGTAGATTTGGAACCACCCACTGAGACTGAGGTTTGCAATTACATCTCAGCTCTCAAACGTGATAAAACTGCTGGTCCAGATGACCTCGTGCAAGTACTTTTCAAAGGAGATGGTGAAGAGTTAGTGGAGGCTTTGGCTCAGTTGTTTCAACTTGTGTGGACGATGGATACCATCTCTTCGTGTTGGGACCACTCGATAATAGTTCCTATATTCAAGGAAGGTAACAGAGGCTCTTTCGAAAACCATAGGGGAATTAAATTAACCCCAGTCATTTCAAGGGTTCGCGCATCCACTATCCTCCGTCAGCTCACTGCAGCTCGGGGGGTAAACTTTAGGGAAGAACATGCAGGGTTTTGCCCTAGACGGGGATGTATAGATCACAATTTTACATTTCGCCAAATTCTAAAACAACGTCATGTGTACCGCCGACCAACAATCACCGTATTTCTCGATTATAAAGGTGCGTTCGGTTTACACTTTTAGAATCGCTTAAACGGATGTTTGTAACCGCCAAGTCTGTGAACATACTGTCAGTGATTTATTCCCGTATTTCAGTTTAGGTTAGGGTATACGGTGAACTATCTGACAGTTCCAGCACCCCGGGTGGCGTAAGTCAAGGCTGTCAACTTTCACCATTTTGCTTAATTTTGTGATGGACGATGTAATGTACAATTGTCTCCGACACTCACAAGAGGCCGGCGTGGATCTATTGCCTGGTGGAAGATTGATTGATCTTGATCATGCTGACGACAAATTACTGTTGTTTAACACTTTCCAAGCAGCACAGGCAACGCTAAACGCTATTTCGCGTTCTGTTAAATGCTTCGGAATGCGGTTTGCAGCCTCAAAATGCAAAGTGCTTCTCTAAGTTTACTGTGATTACGTAGAGTTATCGTTAGATAATGAAGTTATGGAGGCTGTTGACCGGGTTATGTTCCTGGGAAGCTGCATTAGTGGTGGTAGCGGTGTAGGAAATGAAATGGAAGCGCGCATCTCCAAGGCTAGAGCGACGTTCGCTAATCTGAGACATTTATGGCGAAAGAGAGGTATACTTCTGAGGCTTAAAGGCCTCGTACGTAAGGCGACAGTAAGAGCTGTGTTACTTTATAGCAACGAAACTTGGCCACTGCTCAGGGTAGAAGTGAACCGTCTTCAGATATTTGACCACCGCTGCCTGCGTTCAGTCGCTCGTATCGGTTGGCCTCAACGAGTGAGCAACGAAGAGGTTAGGAAGCGCGTATTTGTTATTGTCAAACGAGTTCTCTCATTCAGTTCTTACACTTGTACAGACTTAGATTGTTAGGTCATGTACTAAGGATTTCAGCTAGTCGTTTGTCACACCGAGCACAATGCTGACGCTGCAGCCGACTGACGCAACATGCGAGATGGTCCGATGATGACCTGGCGTACGGAAATGAACTCGTTTACGAAGGGAATTGTCACTGTAGATCGGGCTCGTCTTTCGGGCTGGGGCCCTCGTTACTCACAGAGTCGGCGCCTTAAGACGTCAGGTGAGATGGCAGTTAACCGAGCTCAGTGGCGTGAATGTTTTCGTTGTTTGTCCGAGTTGTCTGTGAAGTGAAAGCCGTAAGGAAGCTGTCTTGCTTAGTTCTTTGTTTACATTGTGTAGACACCTTGATGTTGTATGTTTGAATATAGACGTAGTTATTTTTAGTAGTTCGGTCTCTTCTCATCCCCTTCCTTTCTTCTTCTCTCTTCCTATACAGCGTTTGATTTTTTCTTTCATTATTGTGCAGTATCCTATCTATAATAACATTTCAATAACTGCATAAAATTGAGGGATATGGTGGTTGGCAGAGAACATCGGAATTTGCTTTCGGACTAGATTGAAGACTATTCATGTGTGAACGCAGTTTTGTTGTTTTCTATGGGCACTTCAGTTTGGTGGTGAATATCTCATTCAAATTAATTATCAAAGTATTCCCTTGATACCGACAGCTGTTGTCAACGCAATTAGAAAAAGTGGTTTAGTAAAATTTAAACAGATTCACACAAATCTGACTGTTCGGTTTGTTATTTACTGTTTGAGAATAGTCTTCCCACATTACGACATGTTGTACAAACTAATGACGTTTTACTTGCAACAGAACGGAAACTCGCAAAGTTCATATGGTCCCCGCCCATGTTAATGGACAGTGTAATATATATTTACTATGTTCATCTGAAAGATGTTTGATCAAAAAGCCCTAAAACAATAATTTGTATTTCCAACCTTAATTGAGCATACAAATTTAATGGTTAGGCAACAAACATCAATGGATGAAGGTCACGTGTCACCATCATCATCATCATAGACAGCAATACATTAGTGGTTCACACTGACGTTTGACTGCCACACAACCGAGAAGAAAAAGCAAACCCTGTTTAAGAAGAGAGGAGAAAAAAGGGAGAGGGTAGGGGAACTAACCGCTAAAAATAGCTACATCTACATTCAAACATACAACATCAAGGCGCCTACACCTTGCAAACAAACAACCGAGCTGTAAGTGAAAGTAAGGCGTCATCAGCAAGACAGCTTCCTCACGGCTTTCACTGCCCCGCGTCATTAAGTGCACTCACGCGTAATCATATCTGATAAAAATGCATAGTTTGATGACTTCTCCTTGATATTCTCTTTGTCATAGCATTTGCAAGAGTCCAGTAGCCACACGCTACACCTAAATGATTGCTAACAAACTGGTAGATAGCTGTTTGAATTTAAGATGAATTATTTCGACAAGGTGCGCACTGGAGAATGGAGCCCGTGAACTATAGATTAAACATCACGCACAATTGATCACAGCTGCCATATTCTCATAGACTTTCCAGTCGGCTCCTTTCGAAAAGAAGCACTAGACTCGAGTTTCGCTCTCATTAGAGCAACTCGTCAGTAGTGCATATCCTCGCCACTGCTGGGACTAGAATCACGGCCACGCTGTTCGTGGGGCAACCGTGTTTACCACTGCGCCATTGACCTCACATTAGGCACAACCGAATTATCACATGTGAACGCTCAACCACATTCGCTTACGAATAATGATCAGGTTGCCCGATCGTCTCGAAATGGAGACACAGTAACTGGCCTGTTAACTCTAATCGGTGCCCCCCCCCGACTGGGCTTTCCAAGTGGGAATCACAAAAATCATCAACTTGTTGGACGGTGATTTGAGCTTTAACAAGAGCGAAACTCGAGTGTAGTGCTTCTTTTCGAAAGATGCCGACTGGGAATGTGGCACCTGCGATCGATTGTGGGTGATGTTCAACCTATATGAAAACCAAAATCCCACACTACTAATCAATGACCTTTGAACAATGACAGAATGACGGCCAGGACATTTAACCACTAAACTACCGACTTACAATCACTAGCTACCTTGCGAAATAGTTTTGATCCATTCAGTCTACTACATTTGAACGAAATCGACGTGATTTCTTAGCACAAATTCTCACGTGCATAATGCGGCTGAGAAGTTTGTACGGTTTGTAGACAAACTGATTGTCAAGAACGTAATACTTTGGATTTGAGGATCGTGTACATAGTCCAGTTGACTGCAAATACAGTTCCCTTGTCAAGTGAAACTGTAACCTGTTGACCAAAAGTTATTAACTCTGTATTGATTATGCGAAGCTAAACATGAACTCACAAACGTAGGCCTCTAGACAATCGTGCTTATTGAGTGGATACAGGTATGGAATTTCAGGTTAAGTGACCGGGAGGCAAATACTGTGAACGATAAACGGCTAAATTGGATTTGACAACCATGTAACAAGCATCATAACAGAACCATGAGGGTAGTTAGTGTGTAAATGGGTCTGTACAGACAAAACAAAACCAAGGAAATAGATAAAGGCACAAAGGAAAATATTGAAGGAAAGCGGTTTCTTGGCTGCATCTCAGTTAACTCGACTGCTTTGTTTCAGTTGTATGACTGCGTAGTACTATATTCGTTGCCTATTTCGAAGATCTGCAAAAGCATACCCTAAGATGGCACATCAAATCCTCATGTATGTTCATCCTCCGAGCTCCTCTTTCCTGTCAATTGCTGCCGCGTTTGAAGAACCATTTGTCGAAACTTTTGTGCAGAATTGAACCGGTGTAATCCTGTAATAAATGGATCTTGCTTAAAATCGAGTGGGTTTGGACGAGGCACACTATTTATGTTTTGTGTAGGGGTTCGAGCCAAGTGACCGTTAATAGTTGTAGTGTTTAGTCGAGGTAACGTCAGCAATTGTTTGCCTTCTAAGTTATGAGGTGAATTCCTGTCAGTTGTAGAACAGAGAAAAGAGATATACAAAATGTTTAAGGTGGGCACATTTCAAACCGTACTGATGAATGCCTTGATTAATTTGATCACAATAAACTATGGAGATTCATATGGATCAGAATCAGCAAAGATAATCACAAACAAACACACTGTATGTGTTTAACTGGCTGTAAACGATAGTCATGATAGAAATTGTGAAACGTTTGCTTATGACTCGATCTGTAAATAAAAAATAAACATCTAGTCCCATAATTGGGTTTAGTTGCTAAGCTTATGGAATGTATACATACTTAGTGCATACGGTTCATGACGGTGATTACCATCCAAGATAAGCACAAACTTTTGCTCTCGAATCATTTTGACTATTTATGCTTTGCGGAGTGAAACGAACTTACGTTGTCAGGTTATTTGAATAATATACCTGAAATTGTCACTCAATTAAGAAAAAGCTGTCGTAGCCAATTTTATTCTTCTGCTTAACTGTTCCATCACAGTCTTCCCAGTAAAACTGTACACTGAAAGTACGAATAGCCAATGATAGAATTGTTAACCTTCAGTCGGGATCACAGACAAAAAGAGTCGATGAGAGATTGACAACTGAGTATAACTCATGAGGAAAGAGGACTCCAACCTTGGATACCTACTGTCTCTGAATTTCCTCCTTTCCATCTACAGTACACTTGGTATTTCAGCATTCATATGTGTATACCATACGTTGTATCCACAGAGACAAAGACAGGGTACCAAACGAATGCAAGAGTGAACTGAAAATTACAACCTTTCTTATTCGAGATGATATCTAAAATGAGTGATGGATCTCGTGTACTCAAACAAACGTGAAATAAATCATATTCATTTTGAGTTTGTGGAGTTTGTACGTGGCCACAGCAGTTATCTATCAGTCAAATAGTGCTTTAAATGAGAGATAGAAGCATAGTAACAAATTACAGGACTATTCCCAGTTTATGTTTCAATTACTCATATTTTGATAGTATGAGTTTGAACCTAGATGGGCTTGGTACTGATGATAATGATGAGGTGAACCGATGACTCCAAAATACTGACCTTGTGGCACACACAACTGAATTATATGTCAAATACTAAGTTGTCCGGTTTAATTGCCATTGGTATTGATTGAAAAATGTCACTGCTGGCTGAAGCTGACTGATTACTTCCAGTATGAAGAGTCTACTTCTGGTTTACCCATAACTGACCAATGGAATTAAAACTGCAAGCAGTACGACAGTTTAAAATAGTATTTCAGTGTCAAGTCAATGATTCACCGTTGAATGTTAATTGGTTCAAGCCAGGTTTGTTAGGAATAATTTAATTTCTTGAGAAGCAGTTCGTTCAGTAAAACTGAACACCATTCACTGTTGTTCATAGGTTTTACAGTCAGCTAACTCATCTCGAAAACATTTTCTCCGCAGTTTAGGAGTAAAAAGCCCAATCGTTTTTCCCTAATTTTATACTTGTTCATAACATTTCCTTATAAGTACTCGTTAATCACCTGAAATAACTAATTTATAGATGCACAGAAAATACCTGAATAATGTTTCGTGAACGTGTTTATAAGCAAGTTGACGAGGCAACAATAAAAAGTTAGTTTGATTTCACTTGCGGCTGATATTTTTTTTAGAATGTCGAAGGTGGACTATCTGATTGTATTGGCCGTTATTTCATCTGCAAAAGTCAAATTCCTGATAATTTAATACTTGTTGATATATTAACCATTTTATAACTCCAAAACCGTGGTTTAATTTCACACAGCGAAATCCTTCTGTCACAGATGAAGAAGACTTAGGTGATCACTCCCATAGACTTTCCAACTAGCCCAGATCCTTGTCAGCTGGTTGTCTACTGAAAGCCAGTTAACGATTCACCGTCACACCTATCTCCAAAAGTGGATGGAAAGATGACCCAACAAACAACCCACCGATATTTTTTCTGGTGGCTTCAACCGACTGGAGAGCCCAATAGATAACTCTATAAGGACAGTGGTAGTAGGCCTCGAACATACCAAGCAGTAGCGTCGCTTTCATAAGGGATATTCATATATCATGAATCTGCTGATGGCTGGTCACTTTTGACAAAGTTTGTTGGCAAGGTTGATCGCCTGAGAGGTGGTGGTGGTTGAAGTCAGCTATTAATATCAATATATACTACGTCCCCGGGTCAAGCTATTCCCCACTGCGCGTGGTTTATATTCACTGCGGCTCTGTCATCTGGTATCTGCAGATCGGACGTAATTTGACGGCGCTAATGTTCGCTTAGCGAAGGTAGGTAGTATACAGTGTTGTTGTAGTGACCTAGAGATAACCCTGCTCTACCTGCTACACGATGTGTGAAATTCTTCCTGCTCATGCCCAGGTCAAGTAAAAAACATGTCGGATGGTTGACAGATGTGAAGAGAAAATTGATGAACCTGGATAAAAGGAAATTCAATGAAGTCACGGACGTGCAAATATATCAGCAACGAACAATGAGACACACAAAAATAACCGTCCGTTGGATATGTGCATTTAATAGCCTACGGTGTTGGACTGGGTGGATAGTTTGGAAATATGTAAGGCTCAGTCGCTTTAGAGCGTTAAGCCAAAAAGCAACTGTGGGTCAGTAGTCTCCCCTTTCGCATGCTTCGATAATACGTCTATGTGTCTCGGAACTGATGCGGATGTACTTGCGTATGTTAGCCATGCATGCAAGAGAGCCAGTAGAAATGTTTTAACAAACTGGTTCATTCTCATCTTACAGCCCAAGGTCTACCACGACCCCATAACCCGTTCCTAGTGGATGTGAGACCGATAGACACGCTTGTCAAGATAATAAATATAGCCTACAGTTTGATAAATTAGTAGGAACAGGATCGGATGGTCTGTACTTCATTTGGACCGTCAACCTCGTTCTGATTAGGCAAAGCCATTGACATCCGTTGAATAACCTCTACCACTTCTCCGCTCTAAGTAGCCAATATGAAGTGATCTAACTAAGATTGGTTGTTCCCTCGGGTTAGTTGGGCGAATCACATTCTTGTCGTCATGTCCAACATTCTAACGTGAAAATTCTAATGCACCAAAATGATTTGCTTTAGTACGTGATGGAGAATCTTGCGCCTAAAAGAAAATACATATGTAAAAAGCTATAGGTACGCTATCGGAAATGTCAATGTGGTATAGTCAATAGATTGCCTGCATTCATACCATTTCTAGTTCTTCCGTTTAGCCTAGTTTTATTCCATTATATCTTATTTGGTAAAACTTTCTTCCAGATTATGACATGCAGCTGTCACAGTGAGTGGCAACCCAAGCCACAGTCAGGTTTATGGTCGTAGCAAATGAATGAATGAAACAACAAATAGGCGACAGACTACAATCTATTTTAATGTGGTATTTCACATTGTTTTGGTTTACTCACAAGATCAAGGCGAAACGCTTGTGCAACACTATCTCACAATTTACTGTAAGATGAACGAGAGTGTGTACTTTGACACGGAGATTGGGGAATAAAACGTAAGCATTCAATTTTCATGGATCCTAAAGAGCTATTCAAAACTACATGGGTGTCTATGACGCATTTGATTGTTCACAGTGAACACTGGGTCTAATCGACTGAAGTGATCAAGTACTTAACATTCTGCTTCGTTAGATATCGTCCTGTAGAAGAAATCCATGTTTGTTAGGGCAGATTTTAATCCTTATGCTTCAAAAGATTCTATAAGGAGGAAAAAGTTGGTTAGACAGCAAAGGATTCTGCGCTGAAATCAGTTTCAAACCTAAGTGGTTTTTTACTCCATAAACATATACAATTGGTTAGTAAAAGATGTCACGAAAACGGACAAATCATGGGTAGGTTGACTGAATTCAATTCCTCCTCTAAGAAATCTGTCACCAATATCAGATTTTGAAAGTGAGTTTAGTTGGAGGATGGATACACACTTCTCAGCCCATGTAGAGTTATGCCTATCCACTTCTACTGAAAGTTTGGTTGTTTATAGAGAATTTATTCGGTTGGAATTTAACGAACTAAAATTAACCTTAGGAACTTATCACTTGAAAATATACAGGGGTAAACGTCGATCTCTTGCTAAATTATATATTCAATGTTTTCCACGATGCGAAATTAGTAGCTGCTGAAGAGCAACACTCGTCATAAGGTTACCTCAACGCAACTTGCTGAAATTCATCAGATTTTACTTCAACCTTTGACACATGAAAGTACCTGAAGAAGGAAAACTGGCTCGAATGGATACTGAAGTATACTTTGCGCACTCTGTTCAGTTTGTTTATAGTCTCTCTCTTTGAGTTCCTGATACACTCACCTGCCCAAGACATTCTATTCCAGAAGAGACCCAACTGTTAAATCCTCGGTTTCGGTTAGATTCAGCAAACCTCATTCGTAAAGAAGCACCATCCTCGAGTCTCGTTCTTGTTAGCGCTGGCCTCAGTTGGGACTAGAACTCCGATTAGACTTTCATAAGGCAGCCTTTTTCACTACTGCATCATTCATCTCAAATTAGTAACGAATAAGTCGTCATATGCAAATGCTCATTCGCATTCTCTTTTGAGTAATGCTGGAATTGTCAGATCGCCTCGAGTGGGGACACAGTAACTGTCATGTTTTCCTTAACCGACGACCTCACGACTAGGACTTCCCTCCGTTCTAGCCACCGGAACATTGTAGACTTTTCAGTGTGGCTGAATACACCTCAAGTAATCTAGTACTTTGCAACATGACTCTTCAGCCAGGTGGAGAAAATACTTGTATGCTATATATGGGTCTCGTTTGCTAGCCATACACTCACCTTCTGCCTAAAATGAGAGTAGTAGTTAGTACGATATCCTGCGTCAAATGAACTACGGAACCATGACGGAAGCTTAGAAATTTCACATTTCGACATAGTTACCCATCCAACCCACTATGTCTTGTGGAGGCTAAAAAATGAACCGGCAAACCGACTTTCCATAGAGGATTTCTTAATCAGTTATCGCTGGAATTTACCGAACGTTAGTTCCAGTCCGAATATTTCGCAGTTAGATTTTCTAAGTTATTAAAACTGCCATGCTGCTTATAAGTAATATATTCCATTTTTTTCACCTGATGGAAGATCTAAAGCTGCTCACGTGTAGTACTTGAAATGAAAGTTGACGGATATAATAGAGAAACATTGCTTCAGCGAGTCTGACAATCAGTCTTCAACGATAGATTTTTGTACACAAATGTTTTACCAAAGGCAACTAAATTAGAAACACTGAGTTCCCTTTAACCACTTCATTAGAGCAGAAAGAAGAAATATATTGCGATATGTTAACATGTCATTTACTCTCATCAGTCGCAAACGTAAAACGTGCAAGTTATATACATCATACAAATAAGGACAGACAGGGAATTAGACACGCATACAAACACACCAATTATTATGTAATCACGACCATGGCAACCCGATAGGTTGCCTCAACCCCTTTTGTGCACACAACGTCGGCTGGTAAGTTTGGATGAGCATCGCTTCGCAGAAAGCTAACAACTTCGGGTTTCGATTGCGCGACAATATCTTGAATGAGTTTAATGGGTCAACTTGGTGACCTGTTGACATGAGGTGTTTAGCAATCGATGTGGTTGCATTTTGAACCGTCAGTGAACCAAGTTGAGGCTGGTGCGTCATCCGTTGTTTCAACCACTTCGGGATGTGTTCGGCGACCCGTTGTGATAGCTGTCGATCTCTTCTGCCTATGTAAACGTCGCTGAAACTGCAATTTGAAAAACTACTTTCGCGATTGCGGAGAACTGGCCCTCTGGTGGTTTGAAATAAGCGTAACTGCGCAGCCGCATATGTTATCGGCCAGAGCAGACTTTAATTTGTGCGTTATGTCGTTGGCTAAATGGTTACCTTTGAATGGCAAGAATAAGAAAACATCCTTCTTTTAAGCCGTCAATATGGGATCAGTGCTCTTCTTCACCGACAGCTCAAAAGAAGGATGTTTTCTTAGTCTTGCCATTCAAAGGTGATCACTTAGCCAACGAGATAAAGCACAAATTAAAGTCTGCTCTGGCTCGAACGTATGCGGCTGCGCAGTTGCGCTTATTTCAAACCACCAGAGGACTAGTTCTCCGCAATCGCGAATGTAGCTAGCCGAACTCTTCGGCCTCCCATGTTGTTTACCAATTCACTTGCAGTTGCAGTGACGTTTACATAGGCAGAACAGATCGATAAC
>JTDE01000382.1:105578-117412 GCA_014338405.1 Paragonimus skrjabini miyazakii
CGCTCGGCAGAAGTTCCAACAAGGCGAATGACAATGATGGATGTGAATGCATAACTAACTTGCAAATGAGTATACGCGTTTGAGGTTTGATTTTTGACATGACCTATATGGGCGTTTGTGCAATATACCCATTCTCAGGCCAAGCGTCTTTTGCGGTCACAACACTAGCTTTCTGTGAAGCGATGCTCATCCGAACTTACCAGCCGACGTTATGTGTACAAAAGTGGTTGGGTCAATCTATCGGGTTGCCATGGTCGTAATTACATAATAATTGGTGTGCTTGTATGCGTGTCTAATTCCCTGTCTGTCCTTATTTGTACGATGTATATAACTTGCATGTTTTACGTTTGCGACTGATGAGAGTAAATGAAATGTTAACATATCGCAATATATGTCTTCCTTCTGCTTTAATGAAGCAACTAAATCACCCACTGAAGTGGTTTTATCCCATCACCACTATCTCTAGTATCCACTGAGTAGCAGTCTTCTCTCCAGTCTTCTTCGAAGTGATCACCATGATAGGACCTGATAACACACTATTGCTGGGACATATAGGCGTTATGAAGTAAGACATCCAAACAACCTAGTCTAATTTTTTTTCTTGTCTGATTAAGCACAATGTTCTAGCCGTAACTTTGGGTACAGCCCCATAATCTACATTTTTGTCGGGGAAGTTGCCAGCTCCTGGGAAACATTGTGTGACCACACGTGAGAAAGTTCACTTGTGAGTGACCTTTACCTTTGCCATGGTCGTGCGCGGCTCCGGTCTTCACAACCGACCTACGCCCTCGTGACAACCGTTGTAGTTATCCGGACTACACACCTAGACTGTACTGTCTAGACTCTTGTCCAGTCCAATCCATTTGACACTGCTTGCTGCTAGTCATAAACCCTATAAATACGAACGGGTTTGTGACCATGCTGTCTTCGGATTGAGTGACATAAAGTAGCTCTGTCCGGAGGCCAGTCTTTTCTCTGTGTTCATTCGTTAGCCTCAGGTGGTTGGGTTGGCCGGGAAGATACGTATTAATCGTGCATATTTCGTAGTCAGTCGTTCAGAACTGTTGAACGTCGTACCGTTATCTACCGTTTCACTAACCGTTATTCTGTTGTCTGTTTACGCGCTCGTAGGCCGTATACACAAGATACAACGATTTTAATATACCCCAGTGTACTGACGTATCACGAGGTGTATATAGGAGTGACCCATAGTTCTAAGGTTTGTTATTCGTAGCAATCAGTTGTATAAAGCTGGTCGAGGAATTCGTTGTAAGCTGGAAATAATTAACATTCCAATCCCTTCTGAAGGTGGATCACGAAAAATTAGTGAACAGTGTGCTCATGCACTCATCAGTGTGATTTCGTTCATTCCCTCTAAGTTTAGTAACAAAACAGAGGTCGGTTAAACGTCTCAACAAGCCTAATGCCCAAATAAGGTTAGACAACTGACAATGATTACTGAAAGCCAGGGATGAGGCGAGACTGTTAAGATTACGGTTGTAACAAGCTGGGAAAGCGGACGTAAGACCGAACATTCAGGTTCTACCTCGGACAAGAGACTAGTAGCATCACGAAATTCAATCCACTGACTCCGTTTCACTAGTCTTCCCAGTGCGGCAGTTTTCAAGCAAAACCTGCCGTTCTTAAGCTTGTTGAGTAGAATACACACTTACTGTTCCTTCTTGAAACAAAGTTGAGGTGATGACTTCTTTAAAAGAGCTTTGGCACATGGGGTTAACCGTTCCCTAAACACAGGCTGTCCCGACCAGCTCTCGTTCTCTGAAGGGACGGCGGATCCGTTTGAATTCGGACTCAATTTTGCATCTGGAAGTGACCGAGGGGAGATCGAAGCAGACGAGGTGGCTGATAAGGTGGACCGGGGGGAAGCTGACGAAGTATCGGGAGTTTGATGCCTAGAAACCGAACCGCTGTGTTCTTTGACTGACAGTTTGCATCTGTTGAGTTTGCCAACCTTCGGAACAACTGACCTGGTTGAAGATTTTGTTTTGTCGTCACCATGCTCAATCACTTGAATCGGATCCCCGCGAGGGGCCTCTCGCTTGCAGTCACCAGTTGGATTATATGGATGTAGAACATTGGTGAATATGGAGTCCTATGGAAAGACAAAAAAGTGGTTACCAGAAAGTAAGGAAGGATGTGAGTTCAGGTGATATTTGAGGTTAGAATTTGATGATCGAGTACACATTTCTAAGACAACGCTTAGAATAAGTCAACCACTCACTACAAACATGCGTCTTCAGGATTCAGTCATATCTATGGATATTACGGTTTGGACTGCTGTTAGTTCCTGAAGTAGCTCACGAAATAACCGACTAACACACGTGCGGATATAAGAAGCGAAAAAGATAACCAACAGCTGTAGAGCTCCATAAAGAATGATGATAAATAATCATAGGGATATAGGTTCATCACTGCGAAATTACTATATCCAAGAGCATTATCGATGGTTGCCCATCTGGGTGGTTCAGATTATCCTGTCCCCTTAGCAATGCCATCCCTATACCATCTTGTAATTTCTTTCGACCATCGGTAGCCATATTGAACAATGCACCACCTGGTGGACGCTTAGTCCCTGTCGGTGCCTACAATAATTAAGATTATTGATAGTAAAATCGGAGACATCCTAAGTATTCGTAGACGGACCGTCCAGACTTTCGCGTATTCAGTCCACTTGATGCAGTTTATCAGCCGGAGACAACAGCGATCAAATGCCGAGAGCCAATATGCACTCCTCACACGAATTGGCCAGACCTCTAATCTGTAGTACAAAACTGAAGACGCAGTGGAAACTTATTAACAGGTGCTCAGACGTCTTTACAATGCCATAGTTGGAAAAGGCTTGTAAATGTATCGTGCTTTTTTGTCATACTTGTAACCATTTCTTCACCAATACTGAAAGCCGATGAAATCGGACTATGTTAATATGAGAAAACGACCAACTATCCCGGATGATTAACCATCCCAGGTGCATCCGGAATAAGAAGTACACGAACAGAGTCCAAAGGTCTAAACAGAATTGATTTTTACTTTTTGCTTGATTTATTTTTGAGTGCAGCTGTATCTTGTAGGTCATTGATCCGTTTAATCGGTTCAAAGTATAACCTCGTTCAAGCTTACATGAGGAAATATAAACGCACGTTAATGTAACGGACAGAGTATCTACCCATCACATAGCAAACAACTGTGACTAACCAAGTGTTTAAATCGATGAATAACTCAATTAAACAACACTAATCACACCAATGTATCCAATCAGTTGCGATTCTAGAAACATCTACAGTCACAGACTGCGGGTCATGAAGTCCTGCATCCACGAAACGACCACAGTTCTACTGTGCTCAACCTCATTTGTTTGTTTGTTTGCGAAACACATGCACATGCATACTAGGCTTGAACACAGAGCTTGCATACGATAATTTCCCTTCCATGGATTTATGGAGGTCAAGGATTACACCGATTTTGCCGGCAAACCTACTGATAACAATACGTTTCCTGAAAAGGATTCACGGTTCTACCGATGGTCATTACCGCCTAGGGTTTACCATGTAAAAACTACCATGACATTGAAAAAGTACGGAGGGTCGGATAATCGTTTTGTGGTTTATAGGGTTCCACCTAACTTCAAGTGGCATCTGAAATGGCATAAGTCTGTCTACCCTCAAGGTAAGTTCTGTATACCACGAATCTCACTGAAAACGTGGAGTGTTTATCTCTACAGACCAAATAAATTTTACTTTAAGTTTCTCGAAAGTTAAGTTAGGGACAACAACGAATCAAAATCAATAATGGGAGTTCGCCAAATAATAGAGGACCGACGACCTTGTCTTAACGGTTACCAGTGAATTAAGACTGACTGTAGATTATTGTGTATGAATCAAGACCTCAGCATCCGAGATCGGGTTAGAAATCAACACGGGTAAGACATTTTCTTTCGTTCAGCCTTCCCCGGGCAGAAGTGTTATCTGTGTACCTTCACCCCAAATCCGTGTTAATGGAGATGTTGTCGACAACTACACAGATATCTGCTACCTGGATAGCAATCTGCCCACCAATCTGTCCGTGGACTGCGAGTTGAGAGCTCGTGTGGCTAAGGCTAGTACTGCATTCGGACGTCTTGAAAGACGTGTTTGGAAGAACCACAACCTGAAGCCGAGCACTAAGCTGCTTGTCTACCGCTCAATGGTGCTGTCTATACTGCTGTACGGTAGTGGAACGGGGACATTGTATCAGAGGAATGTATGCTAGGTGAGTCGTTTTCGTTTGTAATGTCTAAGATTCACATTGGGTATTCAGTGGTCAGACATGATACTGAACACTGAAGTACTGCCATGAGCGAACATGAATGGGATGGAAGCCTTGCTGATGTCGAATCAGCTTCGTTGGTTGGGTCACGTCCGCCGAATGGGCGATGACCGTATTCCGAAGCAGCTACTGTATGGACAACTGAGATCAGGTAAGCGAAATCCTGGTGGTCAAAAGCGGAGATATCAGGATGTTTTGCAGATACGCCTTTCATGTTGTAACATTGATTTTATATGTTGGGAGGAATTAACGTTGAACCAGACTGCCTGGAGGAACACGATTCAGGTGGGCGTCCGTGAGTTCAGGGAGCAATTATTGCGAGACCGAGAACGAAATCGCGCGGCACGCAAGGGAACCATCTGTGCCCTAGGTCATGGTGACATGACTATACGGCGTTGCGATGTGTGCGGCCGCAAATGCGCCGGCTCTTTGGGATTAGTAGGTCAGCAGCGTACTCATGATGCCCTGCCGGCGAAGAGACGACCAGTACGTTAGGCTCAGGTAAGCCATATCAGTATATCCATTCTACTTCTATTAATAATTATATCGACCAAGGACATAGTCGTTTGGCAACTAATTTGTTCCTCTTTTCAGAAACCTGGGTGTCTGCAGTTTTCTACCCATTCTTATCTTCAGCTTTGTTAATGTATTGTATCACGAATGGTTTGCCTGTGCTTCTCGTAGTCCAATCTGAATCTTGTTTTTCATCCTTATTCTCTCTAGAGTGCACTAACATGCACCCGTATACTGAAATGCTTGTTGTATTACACTTTACATACCTTTCTTCTCAGTTTAGATCTTGCCATTGCAGTCTCTCTGTTTATTTTCCGAAAGAAAGGTTTCCTTTTCATGCTAGCCATTCAATTGGCTAACGAGCATTGACCGGCTGGACACAAAGGCCTCACTCACACACCTACTGATTTTATTCCTCCGGGTTTACACTGGATACGTGTTGTGTGGATGGAACCGAAAGTGGTGCAGCGCAAGCCACTTGTGGTGATAGTTAAAGCGCAGGCGTCCTTTGGCTTCGGTCATTGTGACAGGCCAATCCGTTTCGGACGCCGTCAACCATGTGTCACTCGTTAATGTTAAAATTCTCATCAGCAAGTAAGTTAGTAAATCTAAACACTTTCGAAAAACAGAGGCGTTCGACTCGCGTGAAAGGTTACATCTGCGCAAACAACAGGTGTTGTTTAGGTTTACACCATTTCACAAGTGCCATACGGTTCAAGTAAACGACGAATCACTGGTAACACGGTTTTCAACGCAATGTTCAAATGACCCTTTTTTTGGCGAAGTTACGTCAACCACAATTACTTGACCCAAATTCTATGAGTTTTCACTGTTTCTGGTTTATTTTGTAGCCTCTGTCTTCGACATACACCTTTAACTAATGCGTAAAAATCAGCATTTCCGGAAACACACAGACTCTTCTTGAAAGCTTAAGGAAGCTTGTGGAAGGCAACCACAAATGTATTGTAACTCTGTCGCTTTAAAACGGTGGGAAACTTGAACGGTCATCGTAGTTTTAACCAATGTATTACTGAAGTTAAAAATTGTCGAGGTAGTCTCCAAATCCACGAAAAGCATTTGCCTTCCAAAAGAAACAAAAAATTACTATGTTAAGTAACTTTCAAAGTTGGTGATGGAGATAAGATTTTTCAATTACGGTTGATGAATCCGTTGACTTGAAACGTGTTATCATGCAGCAACTCGTTTATCTATAACAAACTTGGCCTCGCCGGCGTCAGCCGGTAGAACTTATCTGTTGACGCTAACGAAATTGACCTCGAAGAGTTTCATTGCGATGTTCAGAGTAGCTTGAAGTTTCATGCCTGGTTCAGACGGCACGAAGACCTGTTCCATGTCGATTTCGGGAGCAGAATGCACCGTGGAAGGTTCGCCTTCTGCTAAGCAAACACGGCACTGTCGAACACATTAATTTTGTCGACTTCATTGTTCTGAAGGACCCACGCGACAACCCCTTCGAGGAACCGGTTGAGAAGTTGCTGTCTATCCTCCGTGATAAGTGTTCCTTGTTGAACACAAGCTACTAGTGTATAAAGGTGGCCAAGTCCCACGATGACGACTAAGTCACTTATGCCAGTGTGGTCAATCGCGAGTGTCAGTGTTTCAAGCTTGGTTAAATTACAGAGGACCAGTTCGAATGTCTGGTGTTCGTCTGCGGTCTCCAATCTGCGAAAGACGCAGACATCCGAACTCGCTTGCTGAACGCAGTCGAGCAAGATCCCACGACGACACTTCAGATGTTCACCACCCAGTACCATCGCCTAATCAACCTCAAACACGATGCCGCAATGGTTCAGCGCAAAACTGATGCCGTACATGCAGTACGTTCTTGATCATCCACGCACGGTTCGTGCAGTGGTACACAAACCCATGATCTTCCGTGGCATTCTGGCCCTGGTTCATTTCCCGTAGGACTTTGCTCGCATCCTCAACGCTCAAACATCAAGAAGTCACTCCATGTCCATGTGCAGGTACTGTGGCGCCTGGCAATCTCATCGAGACTGTTCTTTCAGAGGGTACCGTTACTATCGGTGTGAAGCACAAAGGCTACTTCTGTTAAACCCGGCATACTGACAGTAGCTGTTCTATCTACAAGCAGCGGTACGGCTCTAAGTTCAAATCGGGGCTCAAAGCCAAACAAGTTGGCCGATCCATGAGGCGGCTGACCACCGTCCAAGTCAACGTTCCTGGTCAATGGAAGTTCGTATCGGTCCTGACAAATGGCTTCCCAATTCGACTGGGGTTGGGCAGTGTGTCGGATATTAGTCATTTCGGAGAATCTCTGGGGTTCGCTTGGCCAACCCTCAGTTCGACGGACGTCTCAATTGCAGTGTTGCGCCTCATTCCGAGAAACGACTATTAATAGTACCTGGTCCGCCTTCGGCTAGAATATCAATTTGTTAGGACTCGATTAGCTAGAACCACTTGGCCTGCCCGATTTTTCAGTTCGAGCAATCTGCAACCAGGTGCGGTCCCCTGCTGCGCCAGGCAGTGCAACGACTGAAATCGTCCAACGGTTCGCGCCAGTGTTTCCGGAAGGTCTGGGACACTGCTCTCAGACCCAGGCAATCCTGCATCCATCTCCATGAGTTCATTCAGGCTTCCTTCAGAAAGGGCCGGTACCTTACACATATTTGGCACTCGTGGACCCAGAGCTCAAACGCCTTGGGGAACAGGGCGTCCTAATTCTTGAGTCGTATTCTTCTTGGGCCGTTCCAGTTGTCGTAGTCAGGGAGGTCAGTGACTCGATTCACATTTGCGTCAATTTTTCATCTCTGCCTTGGAATCGAAATGTTATCGACTTCTGGTACTAGACGATTTGTACACAACCCTCAATAACAGAAGGTGTTCCGCCAAATTGGGTCTTGTTAAAGCTTATCTGAAAATCCAGGTCGCACCCGAGTTCCGTGAACTGGTTCCTATCAACACCCACCGCGGGCTGCTTGAGTATACAAGACTGCCGTTTGGTATCAAGAAGGCTCCTGCAATTTTCAGGCAGGTTATGGACACGCTCCTCACTGGTCTACCTGGGGCAGCTATTTACCTGAACGACATCGTGCTTGTGGGACGCACCCCGGATAAACCGCAAAGCTGAATTCACGTTGTCCTGGAGCGTACCAAAAGCTACGGCTTTCGTTTGCGACCGGAGAGATGCCAATTCTTTCTTCAATCCACCAAATGCCCTGACTTCATTTTTGATGCAGCCGGCCGTCATCCCGGTCTTGAGAACATCCAGGCTATCCAGTAGAAGCCACCACTTATGGGTGTCGTTTCACTTCGTTCCTTCCTTGGTTTGATCAGCTAATACGAGACATTTCTATCCTAGATACATAATTTCCGGGACCCACCCAACCGTCTGCTGAAGAAAAATGCGTCTTAGCACTCACCAATCGACTGTGAGGCCACATACGTTCAGCTGAAATTGCTGTTCACTTCGAACCTACTCCTGACCCATTATAACTCCAATCTGCCAATCGTCATAGCAGCCGATGCTTCCAACTATGGCTTTAGCGCCGTTGTCCTCTCTATGTTTCCTGACGGACCTGAAAGTCATCATGCATGCCTCCAGAACACTTACAGTTGCTGATAAGAAATACGGCCAGGTAGAAAAGGAAACGCCTACATCAGTGTTCGTACTGAAAAGGTTTGGCAAATTGATCTGTGGTCGGCCTTTCACTCTACTCACCGACCACAAGTCACCGCTGTCCATCTTCGGCTCAAAGAGCGACATAATGGTGTATTCCGCCATCCGACTTCAACAGTGGACCGTCATCTTGCCCGGGTTTGACTTTAGGATTCAGCACTGGAAGGCAGAGGATTTTGGACAGACCGATGCTCCCTCTCGTCTCATCAGCAACCATCGACCGGCCGAAGAAGATGTGGTGATTCCCGTGGTGTCTACTGAGTCAGATATCATCCCACAGTTTTCAGGTGCTGTCCGTGCCATTCCGGTCATTGTAGCTGACATCAAAGAGATCAAACGAGGAGACTCAGTCCTCCGCCAAGCTGTTCACTACGTTCAAGACCGTTGGCCTACCACAAACCTGACAAGGGATCTGCAACAGCTACAACAACGCCGTAAGTCCACCTCCTTGGTTCGAACCTGCCTGATGTTTGCAGATCGTTTCGTGGTTCCAGTCAGCTTTTGTCTGTTGGTTCTCCGCCAATTCCACTGGGACCACCAGGACACCAGTCAAATGAAAGCGGTCGGCCAAAACTATGCTTACTGGCCTGTCATGAATCGTCAAGTTGAGGACGTGGTCAAACATTGTTCCAGTTGCCAACAGACTGTCCGAAACCCAACCCCCTCAGATACCGATTTTATGACCTCAACTAGAGTACTCATGATCGAGAATTCCCGTTGATTTCGCCGGTTTAATAAAAGGGATATTTTATCTCGTCATGGTTGACGCGTTTTCTAAATGGCCTGAGGTCGTTCCACCGATCGTAACAACAGAGATAATACTTTCAACACTCTTCGACGTCTGTTCAGTCAGTATGGCCTCCCGAAACCATTATGTCTGACACTAGTACTCAGCTCACGTCAGGTCAGTTCGGGGAGTTCTGTTGCCGCAACGCCACTGAATACGTTCGGTCGCCGCCGTATTATCCGCAATGCAACGGACAGGCAGAACACTTCGTCAAGACGCTCAAACATACTCTTCTCAAAGCGCTTAAGGAGGCAGCGTCTGAAGAAATCTTACGGCAATTCCCACTTGTCTACCGGACGACTCCTAACAAGCAGCCGAGTGGTAGCCATTCTTCTACGGTAGCCCTTATGGGTCGTAAATTGCGAACCACAGTGACAGCCATGTTTCAGATGAAGCAGTCAGAATGGAATCAACCTCCTCCAGATGAACACGCTCCGCCATCAATTTAATCAGCTGTCTAAGCCTGCGATTATCAGTCCGGTCACAAACAATGAGCAGAAAGTGTAATAACGAGACGTGTGATAAACGAAGCAAAGCCATTTATGAGATAACCGTCGTGGAGGATACTCGGGTCTTCCTATGCAATCAGCTTCGGTTACGCCGTGATGTCGATAGAAAAATCCGCTTTACCTGCTACTGGACACATTCGAGCTTCCTGAATAAACAATATTACCCGGAGCATCAACCTTACCTCCGTTGGTCGCCGAGACAAATCGTCCTGCAAAACATTGGAACCATCGGCAACGCCGACTATTGAATCTTATTCAGGTTGACCGGAAGAAGATGAGCTACTACCAGTCCTCGTAAGAGAGATGTCGGGGAAGTCTCCAATTTCGCGAAAGTAGCGTTTTATTTGAAATACAAAGGGCATAACACAGTACTATTTTAACTAGCCTTCAAAGTTGGCAAGGATGTGATTCCCCGCCTTTCACCAGTGTTCTCGATATTTCGTTACTACCCTTGGAATCCCGCCTACATGCTCGTCTTCTGACTGGAGCCTCGCTATATTGTCTGACCTTGATTTCTTATCACTCACGAGCTCCCCAAACACGAACAAGTTTGTGATCACGTTGTCTTCGGACTGAGCGACATAATAAAGCTCTGTCTGAAGGCCAGTCTTCTTTCTGTCTTCAGATGTTAGCTGTGAATGGTTTCTTTTATTAACCGAGTCATTAACTGTTGTTCTGTTATCTGTTATAGTCAACTTACGCGCTCATAGTTCATAGGTTTATTTACAACAAAAAATTTACAAGTGGAAAGACTGTAAGAATAAAAATGTTATACTTACTTGGAGTTCCTGTAGATACTTTTCCAATGTTGTAGCCTCCTCAAGAAGAAGATTACTAGAATACATTCAGCGAAAATGAAATATAACAACAAATCAAGAGAAAGCGTCAGTCATTCTCATTCCTCCCGATGCAAGTGTAAAATACCGGAAAGTGAATTGCATAAAAAAATGTTTATAAAGCAAACAGTATGAGTTTTTCATATAAAATGAACATCACCCAGAAGCGTTCGCAGCTGTCGCATCCCCATATACTTTTCGGTCGACCCCTTTCGAAAAGAAACACTAGGCTCAAATTTCGCTCTTGTTAGAGCTTGTCCGTAGTGCATATCTTTGCCACGGCCAGGACTAGAACTGTGGCTGCACACTCCCGAAGCAACCGTGTTTACCACTGCGCCACTGACGTCAAATTAGGCATAAACAAAAGTGGTTGAGCGCCTATATATGATAATTCAGTCGTGCCCAATGTGAAGTCAATGGCGCAATGGTCAATAGGGTTCCTTCATGAAAGCATGGCCAAAGTTCTAGTCCTGGCCGTGGCAAGGATATGCACCATTGACGAGCTCTAATACCGACAACTATTGGCCTCGATAATCGCCCAGTCCGAATCAACGAAATGGAGTGGGCGTCTGCCACTTGTTCTCGTTGAGGTCCGATCTACAGTATAAGAGGATAATGGCTGTGCTACTTTGAAATAGGTTCACAGTAACACTTGGCAGCTTCCAGGGGAATTGATTCAACCCCCGATACGTCCATACCTAGGCACGTTTATGACAACACATGTCCAACATTCGTTTTGCGTCAATCCGCCAATGTTGCCACAGATCTTCTCACATGTAAATTTGTGTTCGTGCGTCGAGATGCCATCAAGAAACCGCTTTGATCACGATACCTCGGCCTTTTCAAAATGATTAATCGCAATGAAATATTTTCCACTGTTGAAGTGCTCGGACGAAGCGGTTCCGTATGCCGACCGATTAAAACTAGCTTACGTAGAGCAAGTTTAAAACAGTTATATCCCTTCAATAATTTGAACAAAACAGTTAGAAGACGAACGCTGGTAGATGCTAGCATGTATGCCACTTCGACCTATATTAGCCATGTCTAATTCACCTCAGCACAAACTGGCTAGATGGTTGGTCGAGATTTTGAAGCCAGCCATTCAAAAGTGTGACAGCTATAGTATCAAAGACTCGCTTGAACTTGCGGATGAGTTGGATAGAATCAATATCAAGAACGAACACATGTGCTCCATAGATGTTCAA
>JTDE01000382.1:118526-133946 GCA_014338405.1 Paragonimus skrjabini miyazakii
ATAACCAATAACACGGGAACCTTTCAATTTAACGTCTACAGTACTTCGGGGGGTATGAACAAAGAAAACAACAATAACAAAAAACGTTGTGTTGTGTGTACAAAAACAATTATTTGTGAACTTGAGGCTGCCATGGTCCTAAGTCGTAGTGAGTGTCATTCAGATCACACGATTGGACGTTTTTTGTTATTGTTGTTTTCTTTGTTCATACCCCCCGAAGTACTGTAGACGTTAAATTGAAAGGTTCCCGTGTTATTGGTTATTTGGTACTGACGAGCCAATACGAAATGCTAGCATCTACCAGCGTTCGTCTTCTAACTGTTTTGTAGAGCAAGTTGTTTACCACTTGATCAGATATTGACTGCAAACGATTCTTCCCTACCCTCGGTAGTATCACATCCATTTGTAACACACCCCGTTGTGCTCTGGAACAACGTACGCTCTATACACTGGCCGAAAAATCTGGCAGATTACGATATGTAATAAGGCTATCGAGTGTTTGGCTCGGTTTCTCTTAACTGCTGTTATTTCACCGTGATTTTAACCTAAAATAGCTTTGGTGAGGGAGTATTGTAGTGTACACAGTTCATGGTCATATTTCGTAATTCATTTTTGTACGGTTTTGCTAACTTCGTCTGTATAGTGTATGCTGGTAGTAAACATGTATAGTAGTACTATGTATATAGTATATTATAGTCACTATATCCTCTGTTTGAAATGATCACCATCATTTTTTACATCGACTGGCAACAACAACAAACGGAGTTTCCAAGCACCCCCTCTGTCCTGTTATTTTGGGTAGATTTTTACCTGCCGAAGTAATTGCACGGTGAAATTGTTCAACTTCGTGTATCTACTAGCCTCCTAACGCTCAGTCGTGTGTCATCTTACGCCGCCTGTGAAATTATTTGTCCGACGTCGTCCAAATTTACCCTCTTGTGTGTGGTGACCATTACAGTTCACCGGACCTGGACTTGTCGGTGAGTCGGTCTATTTTCACCTATACATCTTTCGTTTTATTTGTACGCATACCTTTTGCACCCACTCGTTACCGTCACAGCTCTTTGTCGGTGTTATCATAGGTTTTATTGTTATTTCTATCACATGGTTGATGAAGTCAACCCTTGCAAAACAATACTTTCATTGCTAATAAGTAGGCCTAGTAAGAGGGAAGTAATACTTCAACGCTTCATGATAAAAGGCGCAGTTTGACAAATTCGTCTGAATGAAAAAGTTATAATCAATCCTGAATGGTGTTCAATGTGTCTCAATCCGTATAAGGTGGTTTACCCATTTTTTTATTCAGCCTCTTAATTTGTGCACTGTTTAAAATAGCAAGAGAGTACGGAATAAAACTAGTACTGAAGTCAATGATTCCTACGGCTCTGCGGCTCTTTATTCCTATCAGCCAAAACAGTGAAGACCAAGATTAGACCATAAAACTTACTGTGCAAATCCAAAGCGTCGGTTTCATGTTATGTTTCCTTTTTAGATTAATCAGGTTAAAAATATATATTGACCGAGTCAGCTAAAGAGATCCTTTTAGTGGTTAATACAAAGAACTTCTGGATAGCGAGCAAGTGTGTGGGCAGCACGAAGGTAAACATGGACTCAACCATAACGTCAAACCGATGCACCTTAAACGCATAACTATCTGTCGGATTGAAACCGGCTTCTCTAAGATTGTGGGACGAGAACTCATGAGAAAGCGTGTGCGTAGTAAAAATGCTAGAGAGATACTGTTTGAAAATGTAGCTATCTACTAAGTTAGTGGTTAAGTGAACAAAAACATATAGATCTACAGATGATTATACCTGACCCTCAGTCAAACCAGACAGCTCAAGCTGAAATTCATCATAATAATAAAATAGAAACATGCTAAAGGAAATGTATTTGGCAAAAATTCACAAAGGTTATCGAAAAGATTAAACAGCACGTGATGCTTCAGGTGGGAGTATAGCGATGATTTACCATGTCGGACGGCTTATCTTATCAGCGATCATGACATTTCAATCTGGTAGAATTAATAAGGTTTTTGCAACAACGAAGCCGGATTAAAACAATTCATTGTGACTGTGTTCTTGATCAGACAAAGAAATGATCGGAACTCAGTGCACCACATAAGCTACACAGTCATTACTATGGCACTGATCCTAACATATAACCTTACTCGTTGGTCTTAAGTTTTACGAACCGTTCAATCGTATTTAAACGATGAAAAATGGCGGCAACAAAACTGAGGTGTGGCAGGGCAACCGAGACCAAGTTATCGCTGCTTACACGGACTAAGACAATGGTGCGAGTTTGAGCACGACTCACATATGATCGCTACTTTTGCGTACAGACAGATTTTCCAGCCAGCTCCCTTAGTTTGTCGGTTCCAGCTTTTCGGTGGTAACAACGTCGAGATTGAGACTTCAACTCTGATTCGTGCTATTGTGAGGTGACCACGTGTTGACCTCCATGTCATTAACCTAGCACTACACATAGTGGATTATGTGGATTGTGTTCAATTTTCATATAGATTGAACATCATCCACAAATGATCGCAGCTGCCACATTCCCATAGACTTTCCAGTCAGCCCCTTCCGAAAAGAAGCACTAGACTCGAGTTTCGTTCTCATTAGAATTCGTCAGTAGTGCATATCATCGCCACTGCCGGGACTTGAACCACGGACACGCTGTTCATGAGGCAACAGTGTTTACCACTGCGCCATTGACCTCACATTAGGCACGACCGAATTATCATATGTGAACGCTCAACCACTTTCGCTTGTGGGTAATGATCAGGTTGCCCCATCGCCTCGAGAGGAGACACAGTAACTGTCCTGTTAACTCCAATCGATGACTCCTCGACTAGGACTTCTCTCCAATTTGAAATCACAGAAATCATTAACTTGTTGAGCGGTATTTGATTACTGATCATTGGTGAAGGGATATTCACCCACCAGTTAGAATACATACTGTTAACACGACGTTCGCTTGTTCCAGGGTTGAGTTGTTAAGATCTGCCTAAGTTTGTGGCATCATCATCATCATAATCATAGAAGACAGCAATATATCAAAGGTTATAGCTAACATTTGATTGCCACGCAAAAATTAATGGAAAATCAAGCACTAGATAAGAGAGAGGAGGGAACCTAACTGCTAAAAATAACTACTTCTGTATTCAGGCACTCCCTGCAACTCGGGAGCTAGACAGTACGGTTTCGTCATGGACGAGGATGCGTTAGTAAAATGTTTACTCCATTAAAATCTGGATCAGCATCATATGAGTCGGTGGCCAAGAATTGCCGTTTCTCTAGACCATAAAGTTGTGTTTGATTTAGTGCACCGATCTACGCTTTTGGAGTTGCTTAAATGCAAGGGTGTACCGACCAAATATGTGGACATACTGTCGAAGCTTTATTCCAATATTTCACTTCAGGTCAGGGTTTACGTAGAACTATCTGGCAGTTTCAGCACCAGGAGCGACGTCCATCAAAGCTGACCAATTTTAACACATTCCGTTTAACTTTTTCATGGAAAAAATAATGGAGGACTGTCTGTCGCACCCACCTTCTACCCGGTGGAGGACCGGTTGATATCGATCATGCTGACGACATGGTAGTGTTACTGATGTGTAGTCGGGGATTTGTTAAATTTCACTTTGGACGTCACTTACACTTGATCGCACCGTTCGCATTCATACAGATCGTCTAGCTAGTCACTTTCAAAAAGGAGTACTAGACTCGAGTTTCGCTCTTGTTAGAGCTCATCATTAGTGTATATCCCTGCCACAGCCCGGACTAGGACTTCGGTCATGCACGCATGAGGCAACCGTGTTAACCACTGCACCACTGACCTCATATTGGGCACTCAACCGCTGCCAGTAATGATCAGGTTGCCCGACTGTCTCGATAGATGTTGTTGCCTGACAATTTTCAAGGAGCACAAATAATGCTAGATGTCATTTCGCCAAATAATTCGGGATGCGTTTTGCAGCATCAAACTGTAAAATACTCATGCAAAATTTCTGTGCTTGCGTGGATTTAATGTTAACTAACGGAACTATCGGGATTGCTGACAGGGTTTTGTTCTTGGGAAGTCGAGTCAGCAGTGGTAAAGGTGTAGGAAGTGCAGTGGAAACTCGTATCTCCAAGGTTTGGGCGGTATTTGCTAATCTGGGACATCACTGACGAAGAAGGAATATCTCTCTTAGACTTAAGGGTATCGTATACAGGATCCCGAGTGGATTGCGTTACTTTACCGAATTATCTTCAAGTATTTGTTCACCGGTGTTTGAATTCGATCGTTTGCACCAAGTGACACCAACCGATAAGCAGTGAAGAGGATGGGAAGTGGGTACTTGGTAATGATTACCCAGCGAGTTCTCTTGTTCGTTCTTCAAGTTTACACAAATCTTTTCTGTTAGGCCATGTAATAAAGGTGCCAACTTGTCATCTGTCATATGGAATAGTTTTTATGAATGTTGCAACCGACTGGCGCAAGTTGCGAAGTAGAAAGATGATGACTCAGTGTAGAGAAATAAACTCGTTCATCAAAATGTTGGTCATTGTAAGTTGCCATTGTCGATATAGGATAATCGGTTTCAGCAATGTGAATGTCATCGCTGTTTGGTCGAACTGTTTGTAAAGTAAATGCATCTAATGGCGGGAAGCAACAAAAGTGGTAATGTATCGGTTTTAACGGTAACACTTCACTTTCGTTCATTGGCCGTTTGTCTGTTTGCAGTTTATGTCAAATCGAATCATAAAACAACAGTGCCCATTTCATCGCAATAAATAAATTAAAACAAGCGGATCTTACCGTATTGTTGGAACAAGTTCTTTTAAACTACTTGTTTGTGCAGTCGAGTCATTGGGACGATTGCCTCGGGGGTCCGCTATGTGTGACAAAAAGAGACAAACAATGTGTTGATTGAAGACGATTTCACAAATTTGTCAAAAACTCCAATACATAATTGTTGCCCAATCTGAGCCCATCATTGTGAGTCGTGACCACAGAATAAAACGGACAGCTACTCAGGTTTACACATCATTAAGTACTGTTGATTGTAGGCGAGTTCCTAGTTTAATTGAACAAGCAAACACTTACCTGTTGTCCATTGTCAATCTGCCTACAAAATAGGTATTTGGTCTAGCATTAACGTTCTTTTGGAGGGGCTGCTGTTTGAATCCTGCGGCCGAATTGTACAATATATTGCACACAAATCTTCAGAGGTTGTACGAAACTTATAACCAGAGAAACAAAAATTATTATTTAGTTAAACAGCCGACCAGTGACTTTGAACAATCCAAAGTAAAAACCCGGTTGAAATAGGAGTTTTAGCTACCCACCGTTTAACAGTCACTCTTGCTTTGAATTCTCATTTTTAGACCAGCGAGCATCTTCGAAGTTCAATTTGGTTGAATAAAAGTCCGCCATGTACACTGTAGAACAGCGTGGCACAAGCTGACCGTTCAGTTTTGTATCACCTGGCAGAAGGTTATGTTCGTGACAATGTCTAACTACTTAGTTAGGTTAAGAATTCAGGGTAGTTTTCTGACAAAAATTGCTATCAGTAGGGTTCGTTCATTTTGATTTTAACCTCGATTATCCTAGATGATCATGCTTGGAAGTCCGTTGGTTTTGCATCCTTACATCCGCACCTTGTTGTACCGTTATCAGTCGTTCGAAACCTTGTTTGCCTGCTTGTCACTCGTTAGTTTGCAAGTTAATGAACTATGACCATTAATTCCGAAATACCAAGGCGCTTACCGTTGCTTCACTTACAATCTATGCATAATACGGTGGTCTACTGGTTGGCGGCATCTGAGATGTTTAAACTTACTAACTTTCATGCCGCTGGTAATTTTAACATTAATGAGTGATATATGGTTGATGGTGTCCGAAACAGATTAGCCTGCCACAACGACCGAAACCAAAGGATACTTGTGCTTAACCATCATCACAAGTGGCTTGCGCTGCACCACTTTCGGTTCCACCCACACAACACGTATCCAGTGTAAACCCGGAGGAATTAAATCAGTAGGTGTGTGAGTGAGGCCCTAGTGTTCAGTCGGTCAATGTTGGTTAGCCAGTTAATTGGCTAGCATGAAAAGGAAACCCTAATCTCTCGGAAACTAAGCAGAGAGACTGCAATGGCAAGATCTAAACTGAGAAGAAAGGTATGTAAAATGTAATACAAGAATCATTTCAGTATACGGGTGCATGTTAGTGCACTCTAGAGAGAATAAGGATGAAAAACAAAATTCAGATTAGACTACAAGAAGCACAGGCAAACCATTCGTGATACAATACATCAACAAAGCTGAAGATAAGAATGGGTAGAAGACTGCCGACACCCAGGTTTCTGAAAAGAGGAGCGGATCAGTTGCTAAATGACTGTGGTCTCGGTCGATGCAATCAGTAACTGAACCACTTTTCTGTCAAAGTGGTCTACTATTATCATGATGACAAGCATACAACTGCGTTGCCCTGATCCATGTATCCGGGAGAAAATTGCGTAGACAATGAATCTTCTTCATTCCACATTTAAAACTTTAGCTTGCTTATTTGCAGAACTAAACATTTACGCCGTCAGTCTTATTAGTGAAAACGAGCGGGACAGTTGATTGGACAGACTGGATACTTGAATTATATAAGGTCAGTGCCGCAGTGATTAACCCGTAGACTGGAGTTGAAGTCAAGGTGGTGGCGCGCATATGCATGATGAGTGTTGAACAGCGAGCGAACCTCAGGTTTATAGTTAATAATCAAAAGCGAGAAACTGGAAAACCTGCTTAGTTTACAATGTCCACAGTTCATAGTTATATTTTGTAATTCATTTCTTTACATACCGTTTTTTAGCTTCATCTGTATACTTGTTTTAAAGCATCATCATCATTTTTGAATGCGATCGGCAACGAGAATAAACGGGAGTTACCGCGCACTGTCTGTTTTCTTTCCTGTGGGTTTTTGGTTGGGGAAGTAATTGCATGGTGAAATATTTTAGCTCCGCGTATCTGTTGATCTATTGACGTTCAACGTTTGTCATCCCACGCCGCGTGTGCAATTATCTACCGGCCGCCTCCGAACCTATTATCCGACGCTGTCCTGCTCTTGTGTGGTGGTCTATTCAATTCAACGGACCTTGACTTGTCAGTGAGTCGTTCCATTTCTAGTAATATGTCTTCCGTTTTACTTGTATGTATACCTTTTTCACCTATCCGTTACCATTACAACTCTTCATTGTTGTTAACATATTTTGGTCATTTTATCATTTGATTGATCAGTTCACTACAAGTTTCAAGCAAATGAACAGTTCTCAGTTGATATAACTGCCTCAACAATTGTCATTATTTTTGTCCAGATTCCAAATGAAAGATGATGTTACTAACTTGCAGTTTACGTTCGAGCTATAATCTTTCACACCATAAAAGGTTAACCTTAGTGGGACACAGAAGGTCATATGTGTAGAATAGTGTGAGGTTGCTGAACATAGACGAAAACAGTCGTGGAAACTGAGCTCGAACCAGTGATCGCCTGATAACTGTTGTTATCCCAAATCATTGAAGCAGATACCATCGTTCAAAAATTTGGCTGGCCCATCAAAAAGTATTGACCAATTTGTGTTAGTACCAGCTGGACACCACTCGTAGTTAAGCTATTTCGTTAGTCACCTCTAAACATATTGACGCGCCTAGTAGTACATTAGTCTGTGAACAGACTGGACAGAAGTAAAAACCGTGAAACGAACAGTTAGGAAAAAGCATGATAAATCAAAACAGAGGAGAAAACGTGAAATGAGTTACGATGGTGAGAAAAGGAAAAAATTACATTCATTAATTTTATAATCCACACGATTTTGCAGTTAGCTGTTTCTATTGAAAAGACATTTAAATAACAACAGTTAGTGGTGACCACGACAACAGACAACAAAACACGTTATTGGTTACGGTTCGCAACAATACTTTTCAATGTTTCTAGCCAACAACATTCAACATTTTTTGGACTCCAGCCTGCAGAGATCAAAACTGATAACAGTTTCTCTACAATACTGTACTATCATAGAGTACCCATCTTTTGTTTCCTCCAACTACATCAAGAGAACATGAACACGGTTCAATGCTGCAGATCTTCAGTGCACAGGCGTCAAGCGTCCGAACCACCTAAAATGATGAGTTGATATTACTCCGGTCAAAGGTAGATTATCCGTTCATATCATACATGGTGTAGTGTTCATACTGACAATACTCGACAAACATCAGATAGGTAACAAACACGATCAGTATGGCGCGCACAAAAACGTTTTACATTCTTTCCCTGAAGTAAAGACGGATGCCAAAGATGCTTCAAGCTATAAAATACTAACCAGGTTTTACGGACACGTACGGAGGTATCTACTACAACAGGGTTCCCAGCAGTGATACAACTCTTGAAATAAAAAAGCTTTCGATTAAATCCAGACCGTCACTGTCTAGGATGAGTACATGCAGGGACTTCCGTGGAGTTTCAGGAAATGCTTTGCAATTGGGAGGCACAAGGAGCATATCGCATCGTGATACCATGATCTCCGAGCGGTTTGAGTTTTTGCGGACTGTCTGCATATTAACGCCAAGCAAGACGTTAACGTCGGCCTGACAGGAGTCTGAAATCTTGTCTCCTGAGAGAAGTTTCACGCCATCATTGGTGAAATTAGCTGCTGAACGTCACAAGTGGTGGATTCATCATGGATGAACACAGTTTCAGGTGGAAAACTTACTACTTGGCTAATCTCCTTCACCATCTTGAAAAACAGTGGCAATTTTAGAATGTGATGTGCTGAATTTAGAAAATCAGGTTTCATAAAAAATACTGGAAGCCTGTGATGAAGCTAGGAGCGATAAAGCATTGTAAAAACTCCCCAGAGTAGATTCAGCTTTTTTGTTAACAAGGACATTTTATGCCCAGATGCAAGGCACAAAATTGAGCGCCGTTTCAACGACGACGAAAGTTCATGGAAAATTAATGCTGGAGTTGCTCAGTTTTGATCTACATAGACGAGATAGTCGGAGAGCTGAGCTGTTTAAACTGTAAACTAACTACTGTTGTGAAATCAGCGAGACTCCGGAAAGCAAACAACACACGAATTGATGTTTGTAAATTCCATTACTCGGCTGTTATTTGCGAACTTTCTCCGAACACAAAATGATGTAGCAAACATTTTCAACTGGCCCACTAGAACTGCAGATTCGGATACAAGGGATAGAATCCTAGACCAGGGTGATTGTGGATTTTAGGGTAGACGCCAAGCAATAAGCTGCTGCATGAATAGCAGGTAGCAACCTACAACAACTAAACAGGATTTTCTCCTTTAGGAAATTAGAAGTCCCCAAGTTATTTTATATGGTGTTGTTTTGAATGTTACTTTTACGCGTGATTGCACTTTTTGGTGAAAGCTGCACAAGTACTCGAGATTGTAAAATGTGGCTTCATGAGGTTCTCTTTAGGAATAAATGGTCTCACTTGCGAGAATCGGTTGGAACTCTAAATCTGTTCACTTCCGAACCAAGGAAAAAGGATAGAAAGTTGACAAGGCATTTAACAGTTCTAGACAATTATCTAGCATAGGCAGATAACTAAGCAATTGCTACGGTTATTTCTTCGGCACATTATGAATATTGAAGTACAGACAGTTTACATGAAAGTCAGAGAATCTCTCTCAAAAAGGAGTAAGTGTATGAAGCAGTCTACTTTTAGAAGCAACTAGAGTTATTGCGGTCCATGGATTCATTCATAAGTTTACAAACTACTATTTAAAGACGTTCGTAGAACTTTCTTCATTTGAGTTAACAAGCCATGTGGATTTAATACATCTGCTACACTAGACACGAGGAGGTTTTGCAAATCTTCTGTTACTAAACTTCTTGGTCATTCCACAAAAAATGATTAAAACTTTATCTTTCTATTTGACTAAACGTCATTTCACTCACAATGATACGAAACTAAACCTCTAAACCAGATATCCTGTGGACGGACGGGAATCGAACAGAAGAAGATTCGGTGACGGATTGCGTGACAAAAGCTCTGTACCCATAACGCGTCAAATTTCGCACTATGTGTATCCTCATGGCTGTTGAAAGTATCGGCCAGAAACTTCTGATGATTGCTCAGCATGGAATAAGGGCGATTCAAAATCAAGATAGTTACTGGGAATAAAAAAGCAGTGCTCCTCGTTCACCACTTGTAAGAACTACAGAATATCTTGGATTACTTGCAAGCAGCTTTGCAGAAATGCCAGTTTGTGGTGAGAAGGGAAACTTGCTGTCATTGTCTCCGTAACCTACACTAGCGTTGTGAAGAACGGGGAAATTTGGTACCCTTGCTAATGGTTAAACCTGAAGTCCATTGGAAGGCTAGTAGGGGACTTACTAAAAAAACCTCAGCGGGATCGATATCGAATCCTTAGTTCAAACCGTCACGGGTTCGGGTGCAGATACCAAAGTATTTGGAAAGCCACTTCACCAGCGACTATCTACGTAATCAAACATTTTTGGATTGAGTGTGCAGGTCTCACGCTGCACATATGCCGTTTAAATAAAAGGAACCAGGGTGTTCGTATTGGATCGAATGTCTCCACCTGCCTAATGCAGTGTCCCGTATTTAAATTCCGCAGTCACTTCTTTTGAAACTTTAAACCAGTGAAGTTCATGGTCTCTTGGAGCTACTGTCATTGGTGTTTGAAAGAGATCAACCAATGCAATGAGTATAGGACACTTCATGGAAACGGAAATCAATGGACGTGGTCAACAAGGTGTCCAAAAATGTATAGAAAAGCGCTGGGAGAAACAAAGCTGTCGGCTGAGGTAACAGATGGGGGTCCGTTTAACTGTTTCAAGTATCATCAAGGATAGAGATTAAAAACCGTTGTCCACCATCAACGGTTTTAATGAAGTGTGGACAGTTTACTAGAATTTCCAAGGATTGAGGGGATATACACTGCGTTTGTGAAACCTTCCGTACTCCGTTCAGCTTATATTGTTACGTTTAAAGTTAGATGGAGTAGCACCGACGTGCGTAGTGTTTGCCGGTGATGTAAACTTATCGCCATCGTCCAGGATAGATTGAAAGGTGAGTAATACATACAGAGGCTTGGTAGACTGATATTTGGCAGTTATTTTGTCGGTGACTTCACAAAATCTGATTCCCACTTACCGTATGATATTTCATCTCATTAACCTTGATATCTGTTGCCTTTGAGTACTGACACAACGATAGGTTTTCCATCGGCATGTACTGACATTGCACAAACATCGATCTAATTACCGGGATGGAGGTGGAAATCCTGTAGCGACCCTATTTGATCATTAGTGACTACGTTAGAGTTCTGATTACCATTTTTAATATTTTTGCTCAAAACTTTTGTATAAACTTGACCGTTTGTTTGAACAAATAAGAACACCAATAGGTACCCGCGCAATCAAACGTACTACTCGCGCCGCGTGCTCGCCATCGTTCCGCCGTATTGTCATTTCATCTAATCAGTCGTTTGCTCATACTATGACTTTGTGTATAAAAAATATACTTTTTGTTTATTCATTGCGTTATTCTCAACCGGTCGTCTTCGGTTTGTTTGATCCTATAAGCTGGTGAGCCCACTTATATAGTAGATTAAGGTGTATGATTGAATTCAGTGAACCATTCTTTTCCCTCGTCATATTGCGTTACGATTGCTTGTAGTGTACAAGTTTATTTTTTACATTATACATCAGTTTAAATTTGATCAGTTGCTATGGGCATTAAGGAGATTGCGTCGAAGTTTTGTATGCTGTATCATTCATAACGCTGACAGTCCTTGCTCTTGAGGATATTAATCCGGAATTGTGGTTCACGGTATTGGAAATAGACCTTAGCAACCGGCGTATAACAAAATGTTTGAAAGAGTTCTTTCAACCTATACAACGCATTCCCGGCAATATGCTGAAGATTGTCAGCGATATCTGACTAGGCTCAGTAACCAATCGTTATGAGTAGGCTAAACAAACAGCTATTCTACCAGTTACAGTTAGGCGACAAGAGGCCATTAGTTCCTCTTCGAGATTTGCAACCTGCACTGGGTTAATCCCAGTTACTAGAGTCTCTCTTACAGGAGTTGTGGATATAAGGACCTTGTGGGTATGCACAGGGACTATTATCCGTGTTATCCTCACGCCCATTGGATTACCTAGTGGTTTTGGCCGATGCAATAAACGTCTGTTTTCGAGGTACGGCGCCTTTGTCATTAGTTGGACAAGCAGCTATCTTAAAAAATCCTGCGGATAGTTTGCTGGCGACGAGGGTAGCTAAAATTGCAGTTCCGCGTAAGATACAACCAATGTCGTGAGTAAAACAATCTTTGGAGCAAAACGCCAAGACATTTCAGTTACGAATTAAATGGCAGATCTTCGTGCCAGCATTCAGCATACCAGGCCACCATCTAAAATTCCTCTGATGCGTGTCCGATCGTCGTCCAGACCAGAGATTAACGGTCTTTGTTGATACCGTGAGACGTGCAGTGCAAACACCAGATGATGCCAATCACCATGTAGCCTACTGGGTAGCAAACATTTAAACCAGCAGGCGGGCAAGCCATAACAAATACAGCCACAGGCCAGTCAAGAAGCAGCCGCCTCTTTTTTTGAAAGATCCGATGTTCAGAATGAACTTCCTAGTCGATATAAGAGTGAATGTTAGTGTCATCCTACATTCGGTAACAAGACGTCAATTAGAGCTTTCGGTAGTCGACTGATGAGTCTTAACCTTGATTTTTGCTGGCTTTTCCTTGTAAACGATATTTCTCCCCTTATTATTGGTGTCGATTTATTGCGATATTTCGAGTTTCGGGCCGACGCAGATCGGCCGTGTCAGACTGATACTCCAACAAAATTTAATGTTTGGAGTGAAGCGTCATATACAGTTGTGATTAGTCTAGTGTTATCTGATCCCGTAGTTTGAGAGCCTTACGGGAAACTCTTGCCCGAATTCCCTCAACTGGTTCGACCCGCCAACCAAATACCCACCGTAACAATTGACGTTACGCATCAAATCGTCATACGAGAGCCGCCAGTTAGACGTCGTCCGATAGGCTTAAAATTGCCCGAGTCGAATTTGAGCATGTGCTTCAACTCGGCATTATCGGTCCCTCCGATAGTTCCTGGGCTTCGTCTTTGCACATGGTGCCTGAAAAACTAGATAACAACCAAGGCTCATGTGGCGCATATCGGGCATTGAATAACGCAACTACTCGCCATATATATCCTCACATTTAGGACCTACTGACAATCCTTTCGGGAAAGCAGATATTCGCTCAAATCGACCGAGTGCGCGCCTAAGACAAGGTTCCTGCGGCCCCCGAAAACATTGCGAGAACAGCAGTTATAATGCACACGCCTTGCGGGTGACGGATCAATGCTGTGGACTTAGCACCCTGGGACAATCGCGGCAAGTTCCTTAAAGGAGGGAAGAGTGTGCTGTATTATCAAACCAGAGGTGCAACTACTCCAATACTCGACGGAATACCCCAACTAAGAGGGGGAGTACGTCCAAGTGTTGGAATACTTGCACCTCCGGTTTGATAAATCACCAAAATAACACCGTTCGGACCTTTCGAAATTTTACGCACGCCGTTTGGTCTGAGCAACGTTGCTCAGACTTTCCGACGTTTAATTCGCGACGTGTGTCGCGGACTGGATGGTGTTCACCCCTATTTGGGTAATAGCTTCGTCACTGGCTCATCACAGGAAGAGCATTGCGTGTATTTGTGCTCACTATCCCCGGTTATCGCACCATGGGTTAAACGTACACCCAGTAAAGTGCTTGTTTGGGACGCCCCAAGTAACTTTACTAAGTCACAGTATATCTATGAGAGGGACTGGACCTCCCTTCGACAAAGTACAGGCGACAATGGACTACTCGGAGCCCATATCGTTCAAGCAACCTTGTTGCTTCGATGATTTAGCACATCGTTTCATTCTTGATTGCGTCCGTCTAGCACAACCGACCACCGACCTGCTTAGAGGTAAGTTTCGCTTATTTTCACTTACAACGGCCGCAAAAAGGCCTTCCTTAATTTAAAAATAGCTATCGACAATACAGCATCGTCGTCATATTATCACTGGTCTGTTCTTTTATCGTTAACTGTGGATGTATCAGACGTGGCCGTAGGAGTTGTCCTGCAACAATCAATCAATCAATCAATCAATCACAACAGCCATGAGCCTGACCAAAAGGTACTGTGGCTCGGGCCGCCGCTCACCTCAACAGTGACGTGGAATATCCTAGAAGAAAACGTTACTAAGAAGGGTGAAAATTATTGAGAAAAGACTAAGAGGAAGAAGCGGAAATGGAATACGAATACAACTGATCAATATGCTGTCAAATGTGCAATCTTCTTTCATGGTTTGGCATGGTGCATGTCAGGTGCGTCGCACAACCAGAAGACACGTGAACACTACTGTACATGGTTGAAAGAAAGAGAAATAAATTCTACTCGGAGTGTATACCTTTTGCATGTCGATGGCTCACAAAACAAGTTTTCACTAAAACTAACTGACTAACCTATGTACCTTTTACTTTCCCGCCAACCCATAGAGGTCTAGTTTTGTATTTTGATCATGGCGACAGTGATCGGAGTTCGGTTAGGCAATTCGCAACCGTGTGTTCATAAGACATTTGTCCAAGCCTTACGATTATCCCGGCTCTGTTCTACTGAAGACGAAAGTGGAGGTCCAGTTGGGGACCTAATTGCCCTCACATTGATAATTGTTTAACACAATTGTAAAAAAAGGTGTTTTGGTGAACAGTCTGTTTTCGGTTATTCATCATCGGGCCAATTACATAACATTTTATATCATCACGGTTGTCAAGCGATCAGAATCAAAAGCGATTAGTCACACAATTACATCACGAGATTATGATGAATAACCGAAAACGGACTGTTCGCCAAAACACCTTTTTTACTTCTAATGAACTCATGGGGCTATTCGAATCATTAACACAACTGTGTGAGAAACTGCCTGTGATTCGCTCGTCGAACAACTATGTTGATTTTGATTGGCACGTAACTTTCCCGATGATATATGGTACGAAATAGACTGCTCGATAAATCACCCGTAAATTCAACTGCGCCTTTTTTTATTCACTTACTTACTTTCAGCCATAGCAGATTTCTTAAAAACGTATTAGGACGCGTAATTTTGTGCTTTTCTGGTTCTAACTAAAAATGTTGTTCCTTTTACATTGTAACATACGGAGATTGCAACATATCTGTTGTTTGGACTTCACAGTATAAACAAACAACGCACACAGCTTTACCACGTTCCAAATGAGAAACACCAGTATAAAAACGAGCAAACAAACATGGGAACAAAACAACGAACAAGGCTTGCTTCATTAAGCCAATTACAACACACTTTAGCA
>JTDE01000382.1:155158-175780 GCA_014338405.1 Paragonimus skrjabini miyazakii
ACGCATCCGTGTTATGATTTCTCTTGTCAGCGTGTTAAGAAACATGCTCGCGCTCTCCATGTTATCCATCTTGGGACTTTCCGGCACTTTGAAGGTGTAAGACAGGAAGATAAGGTTCTCCTTTAGAGAATCGAACACAGCATAGCTTGTTTTTAGTTGGGCAAGTTCAGCTTCCAGTTTAGATACCTTACCAAACAATTCCGCCAATACATTGTCTAGGGGGATAGAACAGTTTTCAGTTGAAAAGATACTGGCGGGAACCATCAGTTTATCTTCATCTCCTTTAAAAGCAGCATCTTTGGAAGGGCCTTTGTAAGTTTAGGGCCTAGAGCATTTGTCGTTGGGTCATTCAATATCTACTTTAGAACTAAAGCAAGTGGTTTTGACACCAGTCAATCTTGCTTGACGACCGGTTTCGGTCATCATAATTTGTTATATGAGGATATTTTTTAGACAAACGGGGATGTAAATAAAATGTGTAGACTGTGCGGTATAAAAATTGTCAAAAATAACAATTATATGAGAAATTTCAAAGTAAATATCCACGCAGTAATTACTTGCCCTTTTCGAATCGCGCGCGCAAGATTTTCTTAAGCTCTAATAAACCAAGTGGTGCTATCCGATTACCCAGGGATTTTGGCTGTAGCTTTCCTCGGGTAGCTCTTAATAACGTACGTAATTTAGGGCTGAAGTTACATGAAATAAAGGCGGAAGTTTACTACCGTCAATGAAAAATCCTTGCTTTCAGCAAAATCTGGATGTTGTTCAATGTATACGATAGTGAACTAGTGATAACACGGTATGTTTTGGTCAAGTGCGATGAGATACCTCCGCATCAATAAGATGGTGTGGCTTGCTACGCTGAAAATAGAGATGACGACGAACGCAGATTGGTCACGTTTTTCCGACGTCTGTCAAACCTTGGAGTTGTGCAGCAACGTGCGCTTTAGAGGGCTGCTGGCGGTAATTTTCCTCCACGGAATTCCAAAGCTACTTCGGCTGATAAGCTGCAGTTCGGTTGTGATCTTAAATCAAACAGACTTCGAATCCAAGAAGGCTGCCAACTTGCTTATCGCACAACCCATTGAGAAGAGTACAATAAAAAACCGGGGGGTGCCACTTTTGTGGAATGTGGTTATTGCCGAGGTAGACATTTAGATTACTGAAAGAGTTAAACATCACAAGGGTTGTTGGACCTGATAGACACAAACCAAGGTTGCGTTGTGAATTTGCGCCAGCTTATTGTGATCCTTAGAAATTCTATCGAGAACGGTGTTGCGGATTTCCCTATGTAGATGAAAAATCCCCCTGACCTTTTCAATCCTTGTGTGTTTTGCCTTAATTGTAGAAGCCACTTTTAATTTCCAAGATGAACTTTCACGATGAGTATGGCTTTCTTAGCCTCTTCAATCTAAAAGTGTCTCCGTGAAATTTCAGATCCAAATAATGTGCATTTTGTTTTCGTACACTAACCTAAGGGCTCAGGACAACACCATGAAAACGCTTAACGGCTTGTACGCACCCATCCTGCTACAACTGTGCTGGTTTTTATTAGCTAAGACACAGGTAGTTAATCTATTTTGTTGAAATATCCACAGATTCTGACACCCAAGATTCACATCTACATGCTAACTTTAACCGATAGCTCCGTGTTCTTTACATCCTTGGCTGTCCACCTTACTGCTAACTGTTATTGTACTCCTTGTGAACTTGAACAATTTGGGTCTAGGTTAAAAGTTTTATTCGTTTTTTTAATGAAATTGTGATAATCGATCGGACCTACTTACACCTGTAGGGTTCGCTTTCTCTATATGCCAGTCAGCGTTCTGAGGATGACGCTACGGTGTTCGGTGCGTTTAAGCGTTCCGTCGCTTACAACGAAAATTATCGCGGGTAATAGGAATTCGGTTCAAAATTTGTCGTTTTTCGATTGCGATGGCTTTTTGGTGAGTGGGCATCGGCTGTCACATTTACGTTGTGAAAACTGACAGTTGAGTTCGCTTAGCTATCTTATATCCGTTTAAGTTTGAAGCTATGATTAGTCTATATCTGTTTTTCCGCCACGTTTTTACGATTAACTGTGGATCACTATTCGGTTATAACGGTTGTCGTTTGATATTTTTTACGACAAGTCTTCTCATACTGAAAAGCATATCTGTTGTCCGTTCATTTACTCGTCCGGGTTGATCTACTAAGGTAATTCTCCGGCCGGAATGTGGTACTTGCCGTAAGTGACCTCACACCAACCGCATCGGACTTACAGCTGGTCAGTACTCGGCTTTAGTCCGAATTGCACTGGGAATAGTTTTTATCCTGTAGCTTTGGAGGCATATGTTCCATAGTGCGTTGTGGGAATCTGCCCAATCCGAACAACCCTCAAGGTTGAGGATCGATGCCAAGACAAGAATAACCAAATCTCTAGATTCGTGCCTTGTACAGTTTGGAAGCTCACTGCACTCATTAACTTTGCGGGCGTTCAAGACCAAGAGACGCGGACCAGAGTCAGCAAGCTATGCGTCATATTCCTACCGTTGGAAGCTTCCAAGAAAGCAACGGAACTGTCGGAACAGTCAGCGGGATACGCGGCAGTAGCTCTCAAGTACAGAAGGGAATGCAGCATTTGTTTGATAGTATGGAGAACGTGCATAGCAAAAATCGATCCTTCGTTGCCGGTTAGGCAAATGTTCGCTACCCTGATACCCAGCTACCGTGATTACGTTACTCGTGTTAACTAGCTAATATAAAAAATGGACTATTAACACGAAAGTGACATATAATCAGAAGGTTAAAAACGCAAAAAATACACGTATGTAGCAAGTTAATATCGGTGTACCAAATATGTGTGAAAAGCAAAAACTCCATAATAAAATGTTACGACTTATTAAAATCAGAACGGCGCAGCAGAAATGACTGATAGTTATAAATCACCAAGTGTGACAGTGGGAGTTTGCGGAACATGACGGAGGGACGGATTGATGTGAGAGCAATCCTCGACTCGTAATTCGTTTGCTGGATCAAGCTGTGCAGTCCTTAGAGTTGAAGACGCTTGCCGTGGGACTGCGCGTTTTTGGCTAGTGTGGCAGCATCCAGGCAAGATATGTTGTTCAACACGCTGTGCAACAGTGAATAGTCAATTCTCCTGATGTCCCGCGTGGAGGTGTGTGAAAAAACCTGAGTAAATGTTGCGGCTGTGTTCGTGGTCACGAGCCATGCCAAACCGTGATATAGTGATGTGTTGTCAACACCAATATTAGCGTTGTTAACAGAGTTAGAACGGCTGATCATGTTAGGCATTCCTTGTCAAGTGCTTTTTTGAACGGTCCCAGTTAGGCGTTGTGCTATGCGGTTGCAGTCATCGTCGTCCTGAGCCAGACCGGACATTGATTAGATAAACATGGATGTTTTTACAGTTCACCGTAGCCTTTGATAAGCGGTATACGTCACATATTGGATACGAATTTAGAGGAGTAATCAACCTGATTACACATGGCAAATTCAACAGAGTAACTTATGTGTGCGGACAAGCGCATTGGTGGTGTAGTGGATTTATCATGGTGGTCCAATTTACCGGACACCGACCTATCAAGTTCGAATAAAGTCGCTCAAAATCTTACACGACCACAGCTATGGAAATCATTTTGCTAACCATTTTTCAAGCATTCAGTCCAAATAAACGTATGTCAAAGACAAGCGAGCTGGAACATCAGTTTCCGAAGGCTTAAGGCTTGTTTCGAGCTAGGTTCGTTGAAGAGCGAAAGTTGAAAGCCTCGCCCTGTGGAACGAGACTCATTGCATTTCATGAGACCATGTATCTTGGCACTCTGAAGGTACTGGTGACGACACAAGGGTAACTTCTTACACCCTTGGTTGTAAAGAGTCGCCACTTCCTATAAGTAGCTTGATGCCCCACAGTGTGTGAGCATACGTATTCTGTTTTTAAACAAACGGTAGAGTTGCTGGCACCTTGTATACCCGGACGATGGACTGAACGGTGGCACTCTGAAAGACACCTAGCACCGGAAGACCCGTATCCCTTTTTTACAAAAACTGAAAGAAGGGCTCCTGGATTGTTCACCAAGAAAGGTAACCACGTAGTTAAACTCCGTTTAATGTGGGCTACTTCCTGACAAAGTGAAAGTTGGAACACGCTTATGACAGGGTTTTCGTGAAATATATGGTCACGGAGTGCTACCTGAACAGGCAGTGGCCCCAAATACCTTCAGTACCGTCGACAAACGAGGAAAAGTATTCACATGAAACAATCACTCTGAGGGGCGGCTCTGGAAGGCTCTTAAAGCATCCACTCACACTCTCATCTATGCATCTATGCAACGCTCAGTGTGACGCTGAAGCAGGCGCCCGGTTGCGACTAGTCCGAAACTGTTGAAAAGGAAGCTTTGACGGAAGCCAAAAAAAGCTTGATCCTTGCTCTGAGGTTTTGTTTCAACTCTGAGGCTATTCCGTGATGAGGTGGCCCTAAGTTGTATCTAAACCAAGTGTCTTGGTCTGATGAGTGAGCTTTCAAAACCAAAACATGTTATACGACAACCATCCTCAAATTACGGCCGTCACGTGAACATGACTGATACCAGAGACCGGTGGTCACAAAATTTGTTTTTCTGACTAGCCTGTTCACCTGGTGATTGCAAACGGAAGACTTATGGGAGAGGCAGCTATCTGCGGTGACCCGAGGATGGCCCCAACCCTTATACGCAGTGGTAATGTCTCAAATTCTATGTGCGATGATGTTCAGTTTGAAATCGAGTTCCGTTATCACAATTCGCTTTGGTTGGGTGTTAACAACCGCAAGTTGGACGACTGACTTTTCTGTATCCACTGGACGAACTTTTTTCTACTGGGCACTCTTTGCATTTGAATGTTATTAGTAATGTAAACGTCCCAAACCGGACATAGTCACAGCGCCCAAAAGACAGCTCGGACTCAGATATATCAATAGCTGAGCAAAAGGAGGTCTGGACATAAAAAGTTGAAACGGCAACCAGGTGCCGTCAAGGAAATAGCTCCACTATGTTGGTTCTCGAGGTCAAAAACTAAGTCCAATTGAACATTAAGGCCGTCTTAAGGCACAGAGACAATTCGGTCTTGGTTTTGACAAGGAAGAAATCTGCGCCCAAATTCAAACAGGCTAATTGTGATAGTAAGGAGTCACCACAGGAGGCTCCTTGGTTGTAAACCAAGAAGGCAGGGGGTACAATGATTGTCTGTTCAGAACATCGTCCTTGAGGTCACGTGCTAAACGCTATCCTAAACGCAAAAAGCAAATTTTATGGAAGACGCCATTTCTTGTCAGGGTACACTTTAATGTTCCTTTTGTATATTTCCTGGTTGTTTTGGCACCTAAATACGTTCCCTTGCCTGACTGGTGACGAGTAGCAGAGTATGATAGTTTATCTTCGCTACACTGCATGGGCGCCAATTCGGTTGCTTTTGACTACCACAGTTACATGGGCCTGATTTGTAACACGCTGGTAAACACCTCTTTTTGCTCACCTTTCTCCAGAGGAATTTGTCAGCTTCTTGAGCAAGACTATTTACTGGACAGAGACTGCCCGATAAGCCTGAGAACACTGAAGCACTGCGCCATGTGCTCAATTGGCGAAAGCCGGAAATCCCTCGCATTTGCCTCCAAAAGCTGTCAAGTACCTAAAATTGCGCGTTAAAAATTTTTTCTTCCAAACTGCGTGCGCCACCGCCGCGAGAGACCACCTCCGCCCCCGTCCTTCTGTCGGTCTAACGGTGGGGTCAATTTCAGCACCAACATCGTCGTCGAGTTTTTCGTGAAACAGCATGCCGTAATTTACACCTCTGGTTAGTCACCGTTCTCTTCTTCATTAATATGTCAACAGCATTTTTAACCGCAGAATTCTCAGAACATGATATTCAAGATCTACTTTTCACGTCAAGCCGCTTTAATTCATTGGGCTCGGATTAACCCAAGTACATTGAAAGAAGCGACTTCTGTACTTACCAAACCACTTCCTGATTTATTTGTTGACCGCATCCCTGTTGCCAACATACCCAGGGCACAAAAAGTAATTATCGTCATTTCCAATTAGAAGTCAAGTGGTCGTCTCTGTTCCGTCAGTTTCCAACCAATCAGGCTAATGAATATTCAGCGAAAAATGCTAGAGCGTCTCCTTGAACGATATATACTAAAGCGCCTTTCAAGCAATGGTCTCATTCATGTGTATCATCGCGGGATCCTATCAAGCAGATCCTGCGTAACGGAATTAACATTCTCTATAGACAGCACCGGATGTTAGACATTATGTCCATGTATCAATTTCCATCATCTTCGATTTGTTAAAGCGTCTGTCCAGGTATCACATGACACACTTCCTACAAAGAATAAAGGCATTCATCATCACGGTTGATAGTTGCGGTCAGATTGTCTCGATTACTAATGACATAATCTTCTGTTTGAAAGCTGGCTGTGGTCGCTTCTCCCATGCAACGATTGTTACAGGCGTACCAAAAGTATCATTCTTTGGTCCAATGACACTTTTGCTCGATGGCAACGATTTGACATTGAGGATTTCTAGTCACTCTGCGCAATTCCAATGACTTGAAAATCGAGAATTTTTATGATCCCAATGCTACAAACGAAACCAAGTGCAGCTGAGCGATAGTCGGAAGAGCGATGGTTTCCAAACAACGACGATAAGTGTACACATGTCTCCTGGTGACGATTCTGACAACATCTTCCTGACGCGCTGGTGCAAAAAGAGGTGTGTCCCCAAGGTGAGTGTTAAAACCTATCTGAATGTATGACTGTCGTCCAAGGCCTTCTTCTCGATCCGTGAAAAAAGCAGCCAAGAAAGGATTCCTTGTACCGAACACGATGTAGTGGACGTATCGAATTGACAAGAAGTCATTACGGATGCTTCATGGGACGTTGCCTAACAATAATTTTAATATGTTGTTTGTCACGACTGAAGGAAAACTGCTATTTCATGACGAGATCGCCTTTGGCGTTCGGAAAATCCTAAACTGCCTGCGAAATGAGAATTACCTTACCGGCACTATCGTACTTGTTCACATTATCTCATAAATGTAAATTTCCCACAAACCATTAGTAGTGAAGCTAGTGCGTTGGCGTGGTTACTGCAGCCATACTCGTAGATGTTCAGTCAATCCGCATCACATCAACAACCGTCGACTACATTCCTCAGGATGGTAATGTTTGAGCTATTGCCGTTGGGAACGCCAACTTATCCATCCGACGATTGTTTGAATTATGAAAGTCCGCTGAGGTTTCGTCGACATCCGTTCTCCTTGGCAGTTGGTGTGTGGTAGTGCTAAAGATTACTCCACGTCCATCTCCCTAAAGTCTTTACTTTTGAATTGAAGTCCGCTTGTGTGCGTTGAGTGAATCAGTAAATAGGCTTTGTTTTCAGACTCTCCGTTCTCTATTTACGATTCCTGATTCTCGTTAGCGTAAGGCTGGGAAAGGTTTGAGCCTAAGACTCAAACAGCATGGAGCAGCCCTTGTGGTACTAAGGAACCTGTTCCGAAAATCATTTTTGCTGCTTTCTGATATTTATTGCAACCTGCTTTATTCACCAGATTAGACTTTTTCATATTTGAATAACTATGTACAGTCATACGAAGCAATAAAGTGCGTATCCCACTTCCATTCATGTCTAATTACTCACATTTGTTGAAAACCTTGTGTGCACATTTTAACGGTGCAATCAGAAATTTCAGTCCCCAAATCGAAACTCGGCGACGGGGATGCGAGGACAAACACCGTGAGTTTTCATGTCCCGAATAACGTTCCAGCGGACATAGAGCACAGAGTGGCGCAGTTTGGACTGCAATTCCAGCTGGCACGCATCGCTTGGTAGGCTGCCATGTTAACATATACTGCGCTGCTCATGTCACCAGTGCCCCGCGTACGGGATTTGGTGGTTAAACCACTTGAAATCAACCCTTATGATACACTGAGGGGCGCATTCTCTGAGCGTATCGGCTTATCAAAATAAAAACGGATGAAGTTGGTACTTAGCTGTCTTCAGCAAGGGGATCTTACCTCATCTAATCAGATGGGAAGAAAACCAACAGGTCGATGAGAAACTCGTGCAAAACCTCTGGATACAGAGAAGAATTGATTTCGTGCAGGCGACCATGCTTCTATTCACGTCGAAGGGTGCTCCGGGTCAGTTGGCAAGGTTCACCGATCCAGTTATCCAGCACTTCCCCAGTAAAGTACACCAGGTGAAGTCACACGCATGAAGTATAACCGCCGACTTAGCAGTAAAGGTTAAAGAAGTTGGGCTGAAAATTCAAGTTCTTAAGGCTTTTCGGTATCATTCGTATTTCCAGCAGTCCGTGGGTATCTCCTCTGCGTAAAGTGCCAAACAAAATGAAAGGCGATTGGACCCCTTGCTGTGACCCCTGAGTTGAACACTGCCATCGTTCCACACGGATACACTATGCAGCATGTCCGCGATCTAACTATCAGCCTCATAGATAAAACAATTTCCTGCAAATTGGGCTTCGTCGTCGTCTACTACCAAGTGTGTGTAGCTCATGCCCGAACGACATATTCTTTGTGGTGTGTCAACCTCAACGGTTTTATTCATACCCAGCGCAAATAGTGTAAGTTTAACTTTGGAACAGTTAAAGTTAAGTGTTTCACGGAGTGTAACAATTATTGGGCGCGGCTGAATTGCAGCAGTGTGATGTCTTTCGACAGAATTTTCTATGACAGAGGTTGTATCTGGCCAATGTCAAGAAGAGCATTGATTTTAGCGAAACCTGTAGAAATTTGTACGAACACTGGAGCTGCGCAAAGTAGTAAATACATGCTACCGGAACTCGTCGAAATACAGAATCCACTGCCGGAGGATTGTCGTGAGACTTGGTCCCTGGGGCAACGAAACAAATGATGATCATGAATTTGGCAACTGTCTTTACTACAGGGGGTTTGTACTCGGCAACTTGCAGCTTCGAGCGATACGTTGAAGCACATTGAAAAAGCGCCGAACCGTCCAACACATGACCATCTGCCTGACCAACTTGGCCAGCAGTAGGCCAGCCGTCGGTCTGCCTTTACTACTCCGCTGACCAACCAACAATTAGAAACTTCAGTGGATGGAAAGCTCTCGTGGGACCAATTTTATCGTTGAGTAATGATCATGAATAACCGAAGAATGGTATGTTTTACTGCGATTGATATATCTGATTTCAGAATAGGTGATTGTCACTTTAGTGTAAATTTTGTCCACCTAGACCGGTGCGATAGCTCTGGGTCATTTGATTGTCACGTGCCTCTGGTTCGGTTGCTTTTCACCTTATGACTTTTGTGACGTTTTACGGATACTTGTAGATAACAACGTCGTATTGCATTGAATGTATGCGTTATATAACGCACGTGTTAAAGACTAAACTAGAGACTGTAATTTTTACCCATGGAATAATGGCAGCAGTCCGTAAGCGTTGGATTATGTAGAAGTCTAATTGCTTTAACACATGAAGCAAATAACCGGGAAGTAAGAACGGTGCCGTCAGCGTAACTGGTCAACTCGGATGCCACTCTGACCAAATGGGAAGCAACTATGACCTACCCCGAAACGACTCTAGATTTTGTTGCATGCTTACTCGGATCAGACACTTTGCAAACTCGCGCCAGAGTCGGCGTGTTTTATGGGTAATTGGTACATCGAACTTGACGAAATTGGGACACCATTCAGTGTGTGTGCAAATACACATAAACCATAATCCACACAGGATATTGTGGTAGAGAAATTCGCAGTCTGTACTTGTTTCCTTCTAGACTGTGTCTGGTCACATTTTGACAGGATATGATGAGCATCACGTCCAAACCTGTCAAGCGCTACCCTCGCACATTGCGGAACTAACTTGGCGAGATAGGCAAACGTTGGCTCGCGCCATCGCAAGCTGACCTGATCTGTTTTCTTAGTCCATTCAAACTGTAGGTTGGAGGGTAGCACCTTTACAGTCAGTTCTGACGTATTCGAATGAACCAAATCAGATCCGCGGTGTTGCGTTCTATTGAGTGTGCGCACGGGAACAGCGCATGTATCTGTTCGGCGGACACATCTGCATGATTCATCGTTCATGGCGCGCTTGCCTTTGTTTCATGGGATTTGTCGTGTGGCCTCTCTGATAGGGCAAATGAGCATTAATCTGCCTGCGTCTGTGTGTTGCCATTGTACATTCTATTTCCTTATCGTACAGTCGTGCCCGTTTGCTGAGACCTGCAGTTCCTACCACACATTAGTCCTCCTTGTTACAATACAATACTGCTGCTTAATCATACCTGTATGCTACATTTCAGATACAACAACTGCATAGTCTAATCATCGCACTGCATGAGCTACCATACAATATGGCCCTTTGAAATTACGAGGTGCAGCAACCCAGCAAACACATGAGCGACTCCGACGCGTTGGCCGGAATATATCTAACAGGCGGCCGCACGATAAGCGAATCGGATGGGAATAAGAACGATTGATTGCCACACTCAACCTCATAGTTGAACGTATGCAAAAGCATCTCTATAACTTGTAATATTTAAAACGTTTCATTTGCAAACCGTTAATAATCGCCGCCATGTTATGCAAGTTTTTGTAATCGGTGCTCCCAGCGAACACGCGTTTGCAGTTCGATTTATTTAATGCATCGTGAGTACAGCTGTGTTGTATTATTTGCGGGTTGTCGTCACTGGCAGTTTTGTTGAAAGCTTTGTAGAAGTGATGGATGTATTTCATGATTTTGGGTTCCGTTATTCCAGGTTTATCAGCAGTTTTTTACTTGCATCTATACCACGTAGTCAGTATGAACTGCTTTCACTGGCGATCAAAATGGAAATGGGTGGAGTGAGACGATGATATAGCACATGGTCTATTAACAGATATAAAACGTGAAAGAGATGGGTTACGCATGCTGAATGAAAGATATGCATCATGTTGGGTGTACGAGGACCCCATACTACTCGCGCCGTCAGTGGAGCATGCAGGTTAGATATTACGTGACATTTCCATTGTGTGATGCGGAAATACCCCATACACTCACACCAAATGGTTCAACTATGGCAACTGCTGCTTTTAATGCAGCACCCGTTAATGGATCAGGTGCTGCTAATGAAAATACAACCCATAGTAATACGTGTTTTATCTGCATACGTATTTCTGTCGCAGTCAGTCATTCACCCGCAATATCTAGTATGTGTAGTATTCTGGAACGTTTTTACTTTTTGAACCGTGTCTATTCTCCGCAATAATTAGGCCGGAAAACCGAACACTTGGCAATGACATCTATTGCAAGTAGACTGGAATAAGGTGCTGTAAACGAGGCAAGGTAAAAAACGGAGCATGACCAACCAGCCGGCAAACGACCTGAAATTATCGTGACCTTGGACAAGCGAACAAACGACAGAGTACAGATATGCAATCAAACAATGTCAGCAATACCAACAATCATATAAATAACAAGATAGTGAAAATACGTGACAAACCAGGAGTATCATCACGTATTTCAGACGCCATCTGGTCGCTGTTATTTCACTGCAAACGGCTACATCTGTTGACTTGAAATTGCTGTTGGCTTTACTGAAACCCTACGTTTCTGATTTGCCACTTGATTCGTTCACAATGAACAGAACTTCACGGGGTACACACAAATCGATGCCTCCCAGTGGATGTTACGTACACATATGGATGCCGACGTGTACGCGGGGCGTTCACCATATCAACGTTCCACTAGCGGTGAACAATGCAATCCAGTAAAGACGGGGCACCGCTTTTTGAATAACTTAGTATGGAGTTATGGCCAATATTTGGTCGCATTGCGCATCCATTTACCAACAATCCACTCGTCATCAGTTCGTATTGAGGTCGTAGGCTATGTGATCCCAGTGATAATTATCTGCGGCCGTTTGTATCCGAAGTGATTGAAATACGCAATTCTGGAGTGACGCTGGATGACCTACATTTAACCATTCACGTAGGCGTTCAGTGCGTTATTCGCGATGCCCCAGGTCGCAGCTACGTCAAGCAAACGAAACGCCATAGGGATGACAACGGCTGTGATAGGGGTATGCGAAAGGGTGTTTATCACGGTTTCCGACGGATGACGTTAATTTCAAAATCCTCCAGCATTCGCATTGACTCGTCTTTCCCAGAAAAACGTCAGCCGGCTCATTACATCGGAAACACAATGTTACCTCAACTGCTTTTGGTTATGGTTGCCGACTTCCATCTTGACTCGTTGCACCTCGTTTTCATTGGTGTCATGAATAAGCTAGTCCACATCTGGTACTTTTCAGATAAAGGTTTAGGCTTGCCTCGATCTAGCAGCTTGCAGCAGGCTGTTGAGCGCAAACTAGGGGCATCTGTTTTACAACTACCCGATGACATCTCCTGCAAATGTGATATGTTTACCCATTTTGAACGTTTCAAAGCCAATGGGAGCTGCGAGTTTTATTGCATTTGGGTCCCGTAGTTATGCGTTCATTCCTCCCATACCTTACGTATTACAACAACTCAAAGTTCTTTCTTCTCCACTTGCATACTGCCCCATCCTAGAATGTATCATCCATTAATTGGTCGTGTCAAGTTTATGCTTATTAAATTTGTTAATCAGTTTGCCCATTTGTATGAGAACGATCAACTTGTTTATAATATGTATTGTCTCACGTAAATATGCGAAGATTTGCGGCGTTTTGGACCACTGCATATTTTCTGGGCGTTTTATCTAGAAAGTTTTCCGAGTAGCATCATACGTTTTGCTAGGAGAACAGAAGAGTCGACTACTCAATTGCACCATCGGGTATTTGAATGCTCGATGCTCACTCACGTACAATGCAGTGGTGCACCCATGGCTGACACCAATCTAAGTAATTAAATTAAATTGAAGCGTGACATTTTCAGCGTGCGCTCCAGTTGATACGTTTCTTGCGTGTCTCCGGTCAGCTGTGCTTCGATAAACGAAAAGTACTATTACATTCACAAAAAGCAGAATAATGTAATATTTTGTAAACCCTTCGCACGCGTTTGTGATTTTTCCTCTCATGTTTCTCCCTCATCCCACTTGTATATCTATGGGGCCTCGGTCATATCCACCACCATCAGGTTCAGCGATTCACCGATTTGTTCACGGGTTCGAGGTTGGAGTCCCAATTCACCCGGATCTAGTCAGTTCGTCTGTTTTGATGCCAGCGGTTTTCTATTGACCTAAAATGCAGTCATTGAAAACAGGGTGTAGCACCGCTCTAAGGGATTAAAGAGAATACCGAGAACAGAGTAAAATACTAATCTAACAATCTTTACTGGTAGGTCATTCCAGTATTTGATAACCTTGTAAGAGAAGAACTGTTGCCTAAGAAATTTCCGGGGTCGAAGCTTATAGAGCACTGTGCTAAATAAAATGTGCATAAGAATTAAGTCGCCGCGGAGTCTTCTAAATTCAAGTAGATAGAGATCAAGAATTTCAATACGAGACTCGTAAGGGGAATGCCGCGAGCCAGTGACCATTTTAACAGCCACTTGCTGAACACGTTTGGTGGCGAGTATATCCTTTCTCCAGCCGGTGTATACTATTTGATTAGCATACGCAAGCAATAATCTTACGTAGACCCCATAGAGTGATTGGAAGGCATGTCTGTCTGTGAATCATAACGGAACACTATATGCTATTGCTGTTTCACTGCAAGAATAATTACATTATACAGAGGCTGATTGCACTGCAATTTCGCTGGCTGATGTGCTGCCTTATTAATACCGCGTAGAAGCTAGCTCTGGGTTTGAGCTAAATACACTTCTTATTACTGTTACGTATTCCAAGCTATTGCAATTGGCGTCGTGGTCAATATGTTCATTGCGATGTACTTTTGCAACATGGAAAGTCTGAACGTCCATTCAAGTTCACGGGATATGGAAGATTACATGGAATGCTTCAAAATTTGGTGTATCACTCGTAGTAATATGACAGAAGAGGAGAAAACGCCGCATTTCCTCACGGTCATTGGCAAAGATGCTTATGCATTTATTAAAATCCTGGCGTTTCCCTATTTGCTTCATTCATTTCCGCACGATTCTTTGAAACATCTGTTACTGAAGCATAGTCAGCCCGTCAACTTTGGAGATGCGGAAAACGCGAACTTTCTTACTTTAATCAGAAAAGAAACTCAAAAATTCCGTGCGTTTGAACTTCAAATTCAAGCAACAAAGTGTAATTTTGGTGATCAACGTCAGAATCGGCTGAGATCTATTGATTGCGGGAAGTAATTCCCCGTCTTCAACAAAAGTTGTTACTACTGCAGGAGACTTCTTTTCAATCGGCTAGAGCTGTCTGTGAACAATTTCAGGATGTACAAGGAGCGATAAATGACGAACATAATGCCGACAGTACTGGGAACCAGGAAAACCAACAGCAGTGGCAGTTCGGAAAGGTAAACTGTCAGAGAAGAACGAAAGTCGAGCCACATCATTTTGCTTCTAATTCTGTCCAGCATTTTGATGACTGCAAGTCATGAACAGGTCATAAACATTCTCGACTTACGTGTCCACTTCGCAACTCCAAATGCTATGAATGTGGCGAGGTCGGTCACATTCAAACCGCCTGTTGTTGTTCGAAAGCGTGTTTTGATCAGACTTTTTATATGAACAAAGTGTTGCATCTGACTTGCAGTCCACTGCTCTTACTGTGACTTCTATTAATTCTCGTGGTTCTACGCATCACGTAGTACAATCTTCTATTGTTAACGGTGATCCTAAACATATTTTCGGTAAACAAATTTTGGTCTAAACACACTTTGTGCACCAGGTATCACGAATAGGTTGCCATAGGCCCTCCGAGCGACATATGTGCACACTTGCTGTCGTTTATAGGAAGATTTCAGTCGTCCGACCATTGCTTAATAAGATCAATTTCCATGTGCAAAGCACTGAGGCTACAAGCGTTCCAAATAAGCATAAAGGATGGCGTCGCTGTAAATAGGGTCGGGAGGGTCATTGATGTATAGTAGAAACAACAGCGGATCAAGTTCGGATCCTTGAGGAACTCCTGTGAAGATCGGAGGAAGAGAAGAAAAGTTCGATCCGTTTTTTACCTTGAAAGTTCTGTTATCGAGAAGGAACGTAACCCAGCGGAGAATCTCTCTTTGAATCCCACAAGTTTCTAGTTTATATACAAGAGGACCCTGTGGGACACGGTCAAATGCATTCGCAAAGTCGAAAAAGATAGCATCCGAGATATGGCCATTGTCTTTGGCGTCTGTCAGGCTATCCATGAAGATCAACATATTGATTATGCATGACCGGTTGGGAAGAAAGCCACGATGGGAAGAAGAGAAGAGGTTAGTTGAGAGGAAATGCTTAAGGATGGAGCGTTCTAACAAACATTCCATTACCTTGCGGAAGATGCTGATGAGACCGATCAGCGGGAAACTGGCATGGGAGTAACGACCACCAGTCTTAACTATAGATAAGACAATGGCCTCTTTCTATGTCCCCGGAAGAGTGCTGGTCCAAAATGTCTGTTTAAACTGACTATGGAGGGGCACCGCTAAACCAAGGGCCGCTTCTTTCAGGATCTGAGGATGGACTCCGTCTGGTCCCATTGCACCATAAGGGTTTACCTTGAACAAGAGAGTCTGAACGTCGAGCACAGAGAATTAAGCTGTTAGGAGTGGGCACCGAAACTTTCCCTCCAGGAGAATTGGATGCTAGGTTGGTGGGACCATATTGCAAACTGCTGAGCAGTATTATCTGAATATCTCGGCAACTACCTGAGAGTTGGAGGAGAGTTACCCGTCTGGAAGTCGCACAGGAAGCGCTGAGGGCTTAGTTTTTCTCTAGCGACGCATGTACTTGGAGAAAATGTTTTTATTCTCGCGGGCTACCATTAGGATTTTTGATTGTATCTGTTGGTTGTGTCGACGAATTTCCCGCATGCACCCGTTCCGTACAGAGCGAAAGGTTTCTAGGTCCTCCGGCTTGCTCGTTAGTTTCTGCCTAGAGAACAAACGGGAACGTAATTCAAGAAGACAATATATGTTCCGCGAAAGCGGTAAGCAAGATTAGTTGAAGTTATTGTCCTCGGTTATGCGTAAGTGTGTTCTCATTCCCGGTGGTTACGAGTTCAACGCCATTTCTCTCTTGCACACTGTGCGGTACATTCTGTCATCGTTTCTAATCCGTAGATACTGATAACTTATGTTACATCGCTAGTGTTAAAAACTCTTGCGATGTAGCAACAACGGATGTATCGTGTTGTTGAGTTTTGTAGACAACAGGGGTCGCAGTTATTAACCATGCGTGGTTGTTGGCGGACGCGATGGCTGCGTGACCCACAATAAAGCAATCAATGACAAAGAAATTTTTAACATCTCACGCCTTGTCACCTGCAGGCAAATTTCAGTTGAATGACATCCGTATTATGGAGAACACTGGTAAGTTCCATTACAACGTTCCATTACTGCTGAAAAACCATCGGGAAGCAAGACGGCGTGAACGGAAGGCAGAACGTGAACTGAAATTCACTTCTACGGATACCAGCCACGCCGCGTTTCCTACGTACAAAAAGGAAATAAATGAGCGTCCTCCTTATTTTTGCTCACTCTTGGACGCAAACATAATGTGTCGTCCTCCGAGAGCGGCGTTTTACAAAACTCACCTCCGCCCACAATGCATGCATGTTTTTACCTGATCGAAGCTACTCCAAGAAAATGAAAGAAACGTGAAACATTTAACCATCAAATGGTTCTCTGGAACCAAATACAGAGACGGTAGGAGACCCAACTGTCGACATTCGGAAGCTAATCGCAGAAGGGTAAAAACCAACAAGGTTGATGTCTTTCAATTGAAAGAGCGATCCGGAACTGGAAGCCGCAAAGAAAATCTTGAAGGTGGAAGCCAGCAGAAAACATGAATAGGTACGGTATACTGTCGATTCATGGTTGAAGTTGATTGAAGTTAACCCACCATATAAAAGTACCCTTTATTTTGTAAGATATTTCTTCTGTTATGCAGATTAATCCAGTCGATTTGGATGACCAGATGGAAGCGTATCGAAATGATATACGATGATTCCTGGAACCACTGCCACCACTGCGTGTACAACATCTATCAGGTGAACATGCACCTGAGATTTTCGGCGCAGTGAAACCCTGCTTGTTACAAGTCTTGTTGGTTCGTGTTATGACTTCATATGTTATTATCTCCCAACTCTTAAAATATTTATTTTTATAAACTTTTATGTTACTCTTGTATCCCCAATGTTTTTTCTTTTTATGCCCTTCTGCTTCCTCATTTTATTGTGACTTGTTGTTCAAGCATTTTTGTGTTCCGTTTGCTTGTTGTGTGCAGAATGCTTGATTCAGAAATGGTTTCAACTTATACCGAGATGATTGCCGCTCGCCGGTAACCCTTGGGCTGTAATGTATCAGGTTTTATTCTGAAATACACGGATACATTGTTTTTTATCGCCACACTTATCGTTTTGCGTTGATTTATGCGTGTTCACTGGTCACGTAGATTAATTTTATGGTAATATGTCTGCATGAAGGTCAACTTAGAGACTTATCCTCGACGCCCCTTGTTCATTTCTGTATCGGCTCGTGTGAAATCGTTTGAAAAGTTCGAAATGAATCCTTCATGACAAAAAGAATCCGGTTAAATTAGCTTTCCAGGTCCTTAAAACTGTGATCGCTCGTTGAGGAAAATCGATTGCGGGAGAAGTCAGTGAAACATACGGAATAATGACAAAAGTCGGTTAGCGTTAGGCTAAGTAGAATTCATATTGCTTTACCACTTGGAGAAAATGAAAGGTCGTGTAAGAACGGAGCTTCCAGCGTGACAAGCCAACTCAGAAATTACTCCGGCCAACTAGGGAACAACTATGGCCTACTACGAAACGACTCTGGATTTTGTCGCAATTATATTCGGATACGACTTCTTGCCAAATCACACCAGAGTCGGGCCGACACGGGGCCATGTTGGAAACATATGGAGATTCTATTAACAGCCCACTGATCCGATAGATGACAATATGATACGGCCGTCCGAAAGAATCTTGCAATACTTCATTTGCCCTTACGTGCGCCCCTGGTTGTGGCGATGTTATACAATCTTCAAATGACTTGCGGGTCCTTCTTCGACAATAGTGGAAAAAGTGAAACAGATGCGGACCGTTAGGTTTCATTCTGGCTTCAGTAAAACACTCGAAGTATCTCATGAATTTATAGTAATTAACCTGATCACCGTCAAACTAAGTCAGCTCAACCTTTAGCAAATCAGCAAAACTCATTGAAGGTGCGGAGGACGATTATGTCTTGATGCTAGTTCCGAGATTCGTACGCCCAAGTTTTCCCCAGCCTTAGGTTAATGCGTATCGAAAGTCGCAGTGAGAAGACGGTGAATCTGCAAACAAACTTTATTTATTAATTTACTCACTGTTCACAAGCAGACTTCAACGCAACACCTAAGGGCGCTAGGGAGTTGAACGTGAGAGAACCTTGAGCACAACCGCACGACGGAAATTTCAGTCGACCTCCAGAATTCAAACAAGTGTCAGACTAGTTGGGCGGCGTTTCCAACGATAATTGCAGTATTAGAGATGGCGCGGATTCATTATACAGCTACTCCACCTCTACGACGTTTTCTCACATCATCTCTGCACTACCAAGTGACACAGTACAAGAAGCGCGTGATATTATTGTCCCCACATCCGACTGAACCATACGAACATCACAACTCGGCGCTACTCAAACGTGCAACAGCATCAGAGCAAAACCAACTTAAAGCTTACACCAACCTGATAGTCGCAACAACCATTTTTGATGATATCATGTCAACTTTGACTCAGATGCACGTAAGTGTAGCCCACCTTGCCAATTCAAATCACAGAAGTTTGGCGGGAAATCACGAACCCAGCCAGTGATGACGCCCACTGTGTCTGGCACCGGTTCTTCTAGTTGTCGTTTATGTCAGAGACTCAGCTTCCAACTACATATTTCTAGTGGACTCAGGCGCGGAAATCAGCGTGATCCCATCAACTCTGAAGGATAAATTGCGTGTTAATAAAAACTTTTCCTAACCGCGGCTAATAACACGACGATTAACACTTATGCACAAAAGTAACTGACGCTCAATCTTGGTCTTCGTCGTCCTCTCACGTGGGTATTCACCGTAGCTGAAGTCCCTAAGACCATCATTGGTGCTGATTTTCTGCTATACTTCAGCTTGCCGTTGGATCTTAGAAACCATTGTTTAACTGAATCAATCACCAGGCAGTCAATTGAGGGATTTCATGCATTTGATCCAGTAATCAGCGCAAGTGTGATACCTCGGATTGACCAGGAGACGCATCATAAGCTCCTTAAGCAGTTTCCCACTCTGACACAACCAAATTTTCGTGTTGTAACCATTGAACACAACATCACTTACCATATCGTCGCGTCGGGTTCACCAGTTTAAATGCTGGGTAGCTAATCACAATACGTTGTAAATAGTAAGGGTAAAACTTAACATTCGAATATCATCAGAAGGATATGCAACCAAAGTTTAATGTAAATAACAGACAAATATAACAGGTGCACTTACAGCGGGGGTTCGGACAAAATGCTGAGATATAATCCGTGGATGTGTTAATGGAGTGTTGAGCGGAATCCTATAGATGTCAACGTAAGGATCTACAGGACGGAAAAACTGTGTAGTCCACGGAGCACTATAGCTGTGGTTTGTTCACCGGCGCGCGAGAGACCCAGACGAGTTGTGCTCACATGTGTGTACGGTCTCGTTATCTTGTCAGCTCCGTTGAGGACACTGGGTTGAATCACATGTCATAGGCTAATTTCCGAGATGAGGTTTGTTGTGTGCTGATGTGTATGCGTATGCGTGCGTGCGTGTGTGCACGTGACATTGACTACAGCGGTGTTGACAAACTGTGAGTCGTTCGCAGTCACTGCGGGTGCATCCGCGTAAGGGTCACTCAGCGGTGGATGTGTAGGCATAACATTCAGGTCAAATGCTACGGTAAGTCGGTTCAGGCATATGACCTTGACCACACAACCTGTGCGCAAACCATAGTAGGCAATGTTAGGGCTCAGTTGATTTCACCGTGGCTAACCTAAAGGAAAGGCATTCAAACAGAGTTGGACTTGGAGAAGGCTGGAGAAGCAGTGGTAGCCGTCGAAAAACGGGTTTTAATGTGTAGAACTTCATCGCTCAATTTATGGCCAAAACAAAATCAGAGAATGTCGTTGTTTGAACTCTACAGGCTTGCTTGTTAAGAGGGGTGTGGCAGATTGTCGACACCAAGTTTGTCCCGCTCTCCGTAAACTTGAAATTCATGACGCGGGTTTTGTGGTAGAATTTTAGTTAGATCACCTTCGACGTCCATAAAATCTCTAACTCCCTGCGACGTGAGAGTTGTCTGACCAGTACCACCGCGCCGGTTCACATTACCTTCTGAATGTAAATTTACTACAAACCACTAACATCAAAATTAGTGTGGTGGCGCAGGTATCGCAGCTTTACTGGTAGCTGTATAATGAATCCGCGCCATCTCTAATACTGCAATTATCGTTGGAAACGCCGCCCAACTAGTCTGACACTTGTTTGAATTCTGGAGGTC
>JTDE01000383.1:2798-18075 GCA_014338405.1 Paragonimus skrjabini miyazakii
GAGGCACTCCGGGAGATCCTGCACTACGACGGAGTCTGAATGGGCAGCAGAGTGTTTGGTTTTTATAACAGGCATGCCAGTGCCAATAGAACGTGACGAAACCTGAGCACCGGCCACTACTGACGCATAGAGTCTTTTTTTGTCGCTTTGCTTGCGTTCAGTTAGTGCTGTCACGTCCTGAACAGGGTGGTGCTCACTAGCGTTGGCGGCAGTGTTGTGAATTATGGATTGGTTGCAGATTGACTCAACAGCTGCAGCTATCGCAGTGCAGTTGGTGCCTGCTTGGCCGGTGAGTAGTTTCCCAGAGAGACGACAGCTATCGCAGTTAAGTTGAATGCATTCTAGATTGGCTGCACTGAGTGCGTGATACAGCTCTGGAGAGACGCCAAGACAAGAAATATGAAACCATGTGTTGCAGCCAAAGCATTGCAGTGCATGGTCCCTTACACGGACAAACTTGGTGCACATGCTGCAAATGGACCGCTTGACCATTTTGCAACAGTGGCGAGTCGCTGTAGCCAAGAGTTAGCTAAGACAGTACCTAAACGATATGCCACGCTACACTAGCAGAGTAGTATACAGTTAGTCAATAGTTAACTACTATACGTAAACAGAATCAAAAACCAAAAACAGCAACACTTATCTTCAAATCCAAATCGCGCACCTTCATTGGTAATTGCACGTTGAAATATTGAAATTCTAGCTCCACGTATCTGCTGATCTACCGACGCTCAACCGTCATCATCCCCATCGCGTGTAAATCCATCTTTCCGTCGTCCTCTGAATCTACTGTAGTGACCAGCGATCGTGTGGCTTCTCCAATGATCCCGGCTGCAACCGTGTTTTCCCGCTTGTCTGGTCTGTGTGCATGATTCTTTGCACGCCTGCAATAGGAGGCCTGATATAAACTCAGTGCCAATTTCTTCAGTCGTGCAACTTATTGCACGCAACGAATGCTTGCCCTTTTCTTAACGACTCATCTATTATTCTATTCCTCAAGGTCGTTTAATCCGAACCTTTTCGAGCGTTGTTTAACGCACTCGAAGGTTCCACGCACTTTTCGCTTGGCGCGCTTTTGAGTGCCGCCGAGTGGGCTGTAGCCCACCTCGTGCTTCTTCCCTTCCTCATCTTGGTTGCTGCCGTTGGTCCCAGACTAGGCTAGCGCTAGCTATTTATCATATTTCTAAATATTGCTTGAAATATACGGTTTGTTTACAAACCCCGTTGCCTTCTTTAGTTCGATGCCTGTTGGGATTACGTTTTGATTGCTCTTCAGGAAAGACGTGTTATATTGTTAGTGGACAAGGGTCTAGCGCATAGCTACTTGTCACTACACTACTATCTGGTGTCGTCCTTCCCTCGTGTGGTTGTCTACTTAATTCACCGGACTTTGACTTGTCACTGAGCCGTTACTATTTCATTGATACGTATTCCTTTTCGTTTGTACACATGCCTTTTGAACCTTTCCGTTGCTGTTGCAACTTTCTTTTGTTGTAACCATATTTTTGTCATTTTACCATTTGATTGATTAGGCCACTACAAGTTCGTGTAAAGTATACCGTACATCTTCTAATATTTTGATGCATTTTCGTTTACAGTGTAAATCAGTTGTCTTTTTACCAGACGGACACCAGTTGTTTGAAGTGGTTCGATTTTATAATACACTTCTGGTGGGCGCGTCTCTTCTCCTTGGTGTTTCCGGACCGTCTTGATCAGGATTGCATATAGTGAGCTTTTCAGTGACTGAATTCTGTACTGATTATTTGTGTCCATAACCTGGTAGGGGTATGGCTGAAGTTTCGTATATTCCTCAGCCTTCCTCGCATATTTCTCGAACGTCTTGTCATTTCTGCAGCGACCTGGAGATTTCACTGGCATTCCTGCGGTATGATGCGTAAAATAGTTCTAAAACTCATAGTTGCATATTGTACCTAAGCTATTAAGAAAGTTCGCATGATGCATGTTGTCCGATTGTTTGTCTGCATGCCATGTGGCTGTGGTACAAACCCGAACGCACACGTGTGTCACACACTTCCGGCTGAATCGCTCGTCGACGGCCGGTCTCTAGTCTCTCTAGCTAATTTACGTGTCGGTGCCATTTTTAACGCTATAAGAGACTATCCGTATATTTTGTGGAATAAATATTCGGTCTCTTCTCTCAACGGCCTTTTCTATTTTGCGTCTGGTTAATTCGTACCTGGGAAAAACGAATTAGTGTGCTGTGCACTAAACTTCTACTCAGGCGTATTTTCTTTCTTTTGTTATTTTGCCTTCTGTTAGTGAACAGAAAGCAACTACCTCAGAGGACATCGTAATATTTGAACTTCCTGAGTTTGACGATCGAAACGCTAGGCTGTGTGTCCGCACAGAATGAAGCTAGTTTTTCCATTTCTGTGGATTCACTCACAGCGCACCGTCATCTCAAATTTACTTGAGGCCGAGGCTGTGAATGTTGCAGGTGTATTATCTGGGCGTCCGGCTGGGAATCCTTGAAAAGTCATAAAATCGGACATTAGTAGCAGGATGGAAGCTTCTAACGAGGTCAACCTTCGTAAGCTTCTTGTAGGCGTCAAACTGGGAGATCGCACTCTCTCAGTTATTCCCCCACATGGTAGCTGTCAAACAAGCAGAATGTCAACGAACCGGTGTTGTGCAACTTGTGGCTTCAAAACCTCTCATGCAATCTCCGTCACACATGGATTATTTTAGAAGAGGACGTTGTTGACTAACCTGAAAGTCTCGGTTTACTAAGTGCATCACATTTATGTTCTTCAGCAACCGGCCCAACTGCAAGCATCTTGCAGTCGCGACACCCCAGCGGGATGTTCCAAATGTAAGGGGGCATTTTTCATAACATTGTTTACAGCTAGCAACTCCAACAAAAATGCTAGCAGGTAAGCGGTCACCAGTGCGATCAAGGTATCGCTCTCAAAGTGGACGGCGCACAAGTCGACTTGATAAGAGTGTTTGCCACCATTTCCGTCGGTCCGGAACGCTTGCCTATCGTTGCAACCAGCTTTGTTCTATTCGGAACGGTCCAACTCAGACGGGGAACGACCAAGCCGGTCAGTAATGGCGGCGGTTGACGCTGACACGTACATTGGTTGCCCGTTTCCATTCATTCGAGCGTTCAATATCCCTCAGTTTCCTCCCTGATACTGGTGCCGAAGTCATTGTTATTCCACCCACTAGTGACAAACAACCTCAACCCAACGTCCTTTACTTTACAGGCCGTTAACGACACTGTCATACAGATCTGTGAAAGGAAACTACTCAGTCACTCGACCTCGGTCTCCGTCGACAATTCCACTGAAACTATACAAATGTACAGCGTTCAATCACTGGCTTTGATTTTCACATCTTCTTCGGACTCTTGATGAGCGTGAAAAGTTGGAAGTCGCTGGACAGCACAACTTATTGCGTACACGAAAAGGCTATATCGATTAGTCCAGAAAATTAAGATTGGCATTTCGCAGCTCTGCTTCGACAGTTATCACACCTTATCAATCCATCAAGCTCACTGTCCTAAGTAAAACACGACTCTTTCCGCTACATTACCCACAAAGGATCACTTATTGCCGCGTATCTACGGTGATTACTACAAGAGAACTTCAGAATCGTCAAATCTGAATTTGAGAACCTTTCATGATTCGGCATTTTTCAGCTTTCCAGTAGTCCGTGAGCCCCAGCCTTGCATATGATAAATAGAACCTCATCCGGCAAATGGCGTTCGTGTGGTGACTATCGCGCTTTGAACAACACCACCGTTTCTGACAGCTACCAAGTTTCACACATTCACGATTTTTCCATCGGTCTGCACAGTATGACCATGTTCTTAAAGCTTGATTTGGTTCGGGTATACCTTCAGATACCCGTGGCCTCAGAAGACCTAGCGAAAATGGCCATCACCATCCCCGGGAGGCTGGTTGAATTCCTCTGCGTGCCATTTGGTTTGCGGAATGCAGTTCAGGACTTTCGGAATTTCACGGACCAAGCACTCCGAGGTCTGCACTTTGTATTCGTCTATGCCGACGACAATCCCGTAGTGGATAAGGTCGCACAGCCACGCTTGTCACACCCCCGTGCAGTTTCAGCACGTTGCGATCAGCACCGTGTAACCACATACAGTGAGTTGTTCATCGACGGCATTTTGAGCTGGATATCTCTGTTCATAACTTTGTATAAAGCCAGTTCCTTACAGGCATATACAATCAGCTTATTTATATTGTCAAATCATATATACCGGCCTGAAGTAAAACATACACGTTGTTGAACGTGTCCAGCACGCGGCTATCACACTGGTCACTGGCTTGTGAAATGTCGCGTATGTGTCTCGATTCAAAATTCGTGATCTATGTCCACTTGAATTTCGACGACTTCACGGTGATTTAATTTTTACACACATCCATTTTGCTACACGTTTCGTTGAACAGTTCTTCAACGTAGCGGATGGTGATTACCGACAAGAATATGACAGAAAGTTTTACAAATTTCGTCTCCGTGCCTACTTTACACAACGGTTTTTTCCTATGGATTCGTGAACTAGTAAAACAGTCCTATTTCTGAAGACGTCAGCTGCACCTTCAACAGTTCGTTTTAAAGACTTGCTAGACCCTTGTTCACCCGAAACAAGCTAGTGATCTTACTCTATTTTCGGTACTCACTGTAGTCTGGGAGAGTGACGTTACACTCTGTTTCCAGTTATTGTTTTTCAGGCCAGTGCCTGCCCGCTTGACACTGAACAAGGCGAACGAACTACATCAAGATAATTCCGTTTCCTGCTGCGAATCCGTGTACTAATCACATAATTCCACCAACAGCGTGAAGTGTATTTTCAAGGCATGCTTACAGAGTAAATACTGGCTCAGTGCTAGAACTATTGCCACCATAAACCTGTTTCAAACTATTAACTGTCGGAACATGCATGCGTGCAAAAAGCAAATAAATGTCTACTGTATGTGATATGACTTGACAGGAAAACAGATAGAAAGAGAATAAAGCAGAATAAAAATTCAAGGTACCCATGATGGAATCACACTCTCATGCGGGCAGACAAATATGCTAATACTAGGGATGAAGGTAAGAAAGAACGAAAAACAAATTCATGTGCCCTGCTGATTCAAAAGGCCTCCAAATATTCCTGAGTACATCATCAAATAACAAGTATCAAGATGGTGCAAAGTATGTCATTGTGATGATCATCACCTCAGAGGTCCGCGGTTTATTCCAGGAGTTTACCACCCTACATGGAAACTGTATTCGAATGTTCATCTTGGCTCGTTTTTTAGCGAGCTTTCTTCCGCACCTTCGGAGTGCTGAATATCTGTTAAGAGCAAACAAGTGCCCTCCGTCATCCTGAAAACCCTTTGGCGCACAAACGTTCCAGCTAGACCGTCTAAACGCCTGCTTGGGTAATCCATTCATTTGGGTTTTCCGCAGATCTTTCCCATTCTACATTGCAATACTCCCTGTGTTTGCTCATCCTTTGTAAAATAAGGACCACACGCCTGTACGTAGTTCTCTAGGTGTGATTGAACGTACACTTTATATGATAAACCAGAACCGCTGGTTCGGTTACTACAACCATCCTGTTGAACTGGAATAACGCCCGGTTTTCTTTTCGAGCAGCGGTTACATACTGGGTTGCGGCCTTAAAGTCTGCGTTCACCTGGATTCCTGAGGGCATAACTTCAACGATAATTTATTTGTCAACACGAGTTCCAACCCATCTTGTGCGCTTTGGTGCCACTTGGATGCAATTTTCCGAAGGTTGACTATGTTTTGTCGACAGTTAGTGGCATTCTCCACTTAATAGCCCCACTTCCTATATGGAACTCTCCGTAGGACAACCAACTATTTTCCCGTCACCCGCAAACAAAGAACACGCACAATTCTATCTGCCAGTTAAATAACGATTATCCACTGGTGAAAGTAGCTGACAAAGAACTGATTAATAAGGGACTCCACTTATAAAGAACGCTGCATACATCTTATCCTCCTTCGCCTGCACATCTCACCGATTTCAGCCATTGAGGCTGGAGGTCGGAGGCCCAAATCACCCGGATGCAGTCAGTCTGTTTCTGTCGATACTTAGCGGGAATCTAGTAGAACTTGATAACGGTCAATAAAACAGCAGCTGACAACCTCAAATGGAAGGTCGGTCCAGTGGTTGATAACCCCGTAAGACAAGAACTTTTGATTAAGGAGAACCCTAAGTGAAAGCTTACAGAGCTTCTTGTTGCAACTTCTTTGATTGTTGCCAGTTATTTAGGTAAAGAACGGATTAAATCACCGTACAGTCTTTGAAGTTCAAGTCGACAAGAACTAAGAATTTCAACGACGGTGGCTATTCCCCGAACATCTTCGAAGGCCAGAATGTCTTTCTTCAAGCCGGTGTGCGTTCGTTCTATATGGCGCCGGCGTGCTGTGTTTCGCTGGTTGTTTTTGCCCGATCTGATTCTTGGTGTGTGATCGGATTGTCTGAGCAATATTATCTCTGGTTGAATGTGCCGAAGTTCTTGGATTGTGTCCGTCAGGCCTGTTTTAAGTGGCGAATGCTGATGTGGACGTGTGCGTGTGAGCCACTTGCCATATGGCGGTACAGAATTTTGGGCTACAGGCTTTAGTTGAGGGCCCTAATTGCTCTCCTGTCTAGGTCTGCACGTCCTGGCAGTAACTTAAGCCCACATAAAACGTGATGATACAACAGAAACCAAATACCATACTGCGTCGGCCGTCGCGTAGGATAAACCGGGTCGTCCTATCTACTGCACATGGCAGGGTGGATAGGCGAAAATATGCTACCACCAATCACTCACCCTTATACTGTCCCCCCAATATTAATCCCCGAGCAGATAATGCTGACTCAAGTTCCAGTACCCCGAAGAGCAACCTGAAACAGGCCCGGGGACGCAAGACGCTCTGTGTTGGAGCATGGAATGTGCGCACGCTGCTGGATCGATGCAACTCCAAAGGACGGCCAGAACGGCGCACTACACTGGTCGCGATGGAACTGCGTCGCTATGGGGTCGATGTAGCAGCCTTGAGCGAGACGAGGCTTGCGGACCAAGGTAAGTTACGGGAAACAGGTGCCGGGTACACCTTCTACTGGATAGGTTACCCGACAGACGGTGCTCGGGAGCATGGTGTCTGTTTTGCAGTCGCTGATCGCATCAACGCTTTAATAATAAGCGAACCGCACGGCATCAGCCCTCGAATGCTGTCTATGCGCCTGCGACTCGGTCCAGACAAGCGCGCCACATTTGTTAGTGTTTATGGTCCAATCTTGTGTCACACTGATGATACAAAGGACCAGTTCTATGATCAACTGTCCGCCACAATCCGGTCGGTGCCTGTGACTGATCGACTGTTTGTTTTGGGTGACTTGAACGCTCGAGTCGGGTGCGACTCGGTAGCTTGGCCGGGAGTCCTCAGACCCTACGGTATTGGTTCAGTCAACGAGAATGGTCATCGTCTGCCTCGCCTGTGTGCTACTCACGAGCTATCACGAATACCCAATCTCAGCTGGATGCGAGCGACATCACGACGCGGCCATCACCACTTGCTGGACTACGTGATTGTGGGACAGCTCAACATTCGTGAGGTGCGTATCGCGCGAGTGATGCGCGGCGCTGAATGTAGCACTGACCATTGACTGGTCAGGACTAAATTATTTATCCATGTACGCAAGTCTGTCCATTGTAGACCTTCCGGACAACATCAGAAGATGGATGTCAAACGACTGGACAAGTGCAAGACGAAGGCTGCTTTTCAGTATGCCGCTGCTGCTAATCTACACAACCCTCCTGTATCCACCACGGCCGTGAGCATGTGGCAGTTCATCGAGGAACTCAGTACGACGGCAGCCACTTAAACGATTGGTCGCAAACGCCAGAAACGTCTGGACTGGTTCGATGGCAACAACGTGGTTATCGCCGAACTGGTACAAGGGAAGAATACCGCGTTTGCTGCCTCCACAGTGGACCCGGGCAATGAAGCGAAGAAGGCAACGATCCGAATTATCCGCCGTCAACTGGCCGTTAGTGTTCGCGGAACGAAGGACAACCGGTGGATGAAGCATTGCGGGCGGATGCAGGGCTTCGCAGAGCACCGACAACATAAGGAGTTCTACGATTCGCTCAAAGCGATCTTCGGCCCATCTATCCAGTCTACTGAAGCACTTGTAGACGTGGACACCGGCTGTTCGTGCACCCAGCCAGAGGACATCACAAAAGAATGGCGCAAACACTTTGGTAGCCTACTAACTCGTTTTGCTACCATTTATTGGGTGATCGTGAACAGCCTGTCGCAAAAGGCCATCAAGCCCTCACTTACTTCCGCTCCTGACGTATTAGAGTTACGGAGAGCGATTGGTCAACTTAACAACGAGAACGCTGCAAGTGAAGATGGATCGCCAGGTGAAATCCTGAAGAATGGCCGGCCGGTGATGGAACGTGCACTGCTCCAACTGGTTCACTCCATCTGGGAGCACGAGGTGATGTCACAAGAAGAATTCAAGGATGCTGTGAGAGTACCTTTGTTTAATTCCGTGAGCTGTCAGGCGTTATGGACGGTGCGTGGTAAGTTTGGATGTTCAGGTAAGTTCGTCAATTTGATAAGATTGTTCTTCATTTAAAGAAGACTGTCATCCGACCACCACTTAATAAGGTCGTAGCCAACTTGCTGTGCAGCAGGATCATAGGCATCTGAGATGTCTTATTCGCCGGCATCAGTGAAAGCATTTCTAGACATAAGGTCGGGAAGATCACTGGTATAAATATCAGAGGAACTAGCAGACCAAACGTTAGAGTAGCCGCCTGCTTTGAATGTCTGATGATTGTTGTTTTATAGAAAATCGTTGACCACGCTTCTTTTCTATTTATTTTTGCTGAGTCTTCTTTTTATATTGAAAATCTTCCTGGTAGAGACTGCTAGCCATTCTTGCAAAGACTGACACGGTCATTCAAGTAACGCGGGTGACAAATCTTTTCTCCCACGAAAGTTAATCTTGATGGATTACTAAGTACTAATACCGTTTCCTTGTAGAGACTAGTTCTCGCGTTGTTTCTCTCCCTTGCTTTCCACTGCTGGAACTTTATTTTATATGTACCGTTGCGTTTGATCGCTCCACCACCTGCTTGTTGCTTTCGTTCGTATTCACATCGATCGTTATCATCAGAACTTGTATATTTGGTAGACTTAATATCGAGGTTTGTTTCCATTTGCTTCTATTTTGTTTAGAACAATATTCTTGTAACTTGCCAACTCATTAATATGAAACTCGTCCTTATGATCGTTTTCATTTTGGACCGGAATCTGTTGCTTAATCGGCTCGAAATTTATAGACGCGCGCTTCATTACAGACGAGAATATTCCAGATCTAACCTGTAGACAGACTTTTTGAGGAGGCTAAGCGTAGCTCAATGGACCGCTAGACGTCCGGGATTAACACCGGGTACGGATCCTTGGGTAACTCCAGCGGAGGTCGAGGGAGTCTAAGAAAAGTCTTACCCGGTTTTTACTCTGAAAGTTCTGTTATCAGGACGAAATGTTTTCCAGCGGAGAACCTCTCCTTGAGTGGTATGAGCTCCTAGTTTATGTACATGGATAAAGTTTGTAGCAGGCTCAGTTGATTTAGCAAAACCGAAGAAGATAGCGTCCGGGATGTGGTCATTGTTTGTGGTCTGTGTCCGGCTATCCATGAAGATAAACACATTGGTTATACATGACCGGTCGGGAGGAATGCTATATCGGGCAGAGGGGAAGGATTTATTCGAGAAGTTCTCAAGGAGGACTCGTTTTGGCAAACGCTTAATTTTCTTGTATGGGGTGCTAACGAGGCTAATCGGCCGATAACTAACAGAAGGGTGCCGATCGTCTACCATAAAAATAGGTTTGACAAATGCCTATTTTCATGCTTCTGAAAGACTACTGGTTTGAATTGTCTACTCAAACGGACTATGGAGGGTTACTGCCAAACTGAAACCCACCTCTTTAAGGAGCTGGGGATAGATCCCATCTTGTTCCACTGCACAGCAGTAATTGGTCCTGAGCAATCAGCACATGAAAGTCAGCTGTTTTGGGTGAATTTTGGAATTTGTTCCTGGAAGAATCGACTGCCAGCTTAGCGGAACCATACTGCAGACCCCTGAATAGTATACCCTGATCATTCTGGCAACCACACGGTGGTTGGAGGTTTACTCATCGGATGACTACAGAGTAAGCGCCGAAGTTTCAGTTTTTCACCGGCTGCGCACGTACTCGAATAGAAAATGTCCGCTGGCTACCAGTAAGTTTTTGTGCGTAATTGTCGGACGTGTTGACGGGTTTCTTGCCTCCAATTTTCTCATATAGTGCGGAAGAGTTTTGGATCATTCGGCCCGCCCGTTAGATTCTATTTGGAGAGTGGATGAGACCGTAAGTCAAGAGAATGGTGAATGTTCCATTGAAGCAGTGAGCGAGAGGATGACATCCATAGTTCGTCAGTAGGAGGTTACTTGTCAGCTTCGTGAATGACAGCTTTAATAGGATGTCAGTTTGAACTCACTGCTTCAGACTCGGTGCTGAGTGTACTTAAGATTCTACTTAATGCTTTAAAGTTTGCCTTCTGGGAGTTTCGAAATGTAGTATTCTTTGCAGCTTTTTGGAGCCATCAATGGGTAAAATCGACAACCAACAACAATTTTTTACTAAGCCTCAGCGGTGGTCAACTGACCACCATATACACCGGGTGAGTTGCACTCGTGCAAACCAGGTCAAGTAAGGGAGTCGTCTGTCCTGGACGATGCCTTACAGGTTGCTTGAAATGCTGTGTTCGCGCTTTATTGTGAATCAACTTGGCCTAAGATTCCGAAGTTGCGCATTAAAGGTCCTCACGAGAATCAGCTACTCAATTGAGTTCGGGAACGTTAAAATAACCCATGTTAAGAGGGTTAGGAAAACGAGATTTGAGCTAGAAACTGTTAATGTGAGACAAAAATAGCTTCTTCTTTAAAGGCGCTACCCGGTATACAACACCAACAACGAGCGTGTCACAACTATGCAGCTGAAGTTTAAGCCAGAGTGCGTCACATTTTTCTGGAGATACAAAGCCCATATGGCAGTCGGCATTAAAAGCTTCCTGTTTAGAATGACAGCACAGGCTTCCATGCACCTACAGGAGAAGTCCGTTTGGTGCAATGAATAACTAGAGGCATGCAGCTTATTGTATCGAAGTCCATATATCGGTTCAACCAGCTGATGCTTGATATTGTGTTTAAAGAAATAGGGTAGTCAAAATATATTCACTTGAGAGTCACTTCCTCGTTAATCTGCACACACAAAAGATAGAAGAACACCAGGAAGGACCTGAGAGAGTAGTTATTGTAGCAAGAGGAAATGCGCAAAAAGCGACAGGGTTTTGAACGCTATCTTGTAGGATAGCAATCGTTGGATCACAGCCTGAGAGCATGTGAGCGTCCGTGTGGGACCCTTTGTCCACTTCTGTTGGTCCAAGGTCGGCGGTCTCCCAACCGCCTTCACTTTCCGAGATATAGGAGGGTGATTTCTAGTTTTACATCCATGAAAACTTGAGTGGCTCTTTGGATTAGAAAGGAGCTTGGTACAAACTGACCACAGTCCGTCCGAAAATAATGCGATTGTAGCGAGACAATTATGGTCCCTCTTAGATGAAGGAGGTCACCTTAGCAAACTCATCAGATTATATAGCTTGGAATATAGTCGTTTTTAGCATAAATTTTCGAGGCGAAAGGATAGCAGGCGGAGGGAAGATCTACTCCTTCAAGCCTACGCAGCTTCACGGGTCGTTGCCTCTCCCAGAGGACGGGAGTAGCAGCTACTGCTGTGGCGTGATTTTTTTTGAGACACTGATCCCCATTCAGAAGAAGAGATTAGAACTTGAGCTTTGGCTTATAACTTGGGGATGGTCTTGACGCATGAACCTATCTTTGTAAGTTTGGAGCGCTTTTGCCGCACTTGTAATGGGCGATCCAGTGAGACACTTTTCAAGTTAGCATGAGTTGCCTCCATTTCTATCGTTTTATTCCCCACCTCCCCGTGCTAACCCTAATGGGTCGCGTCACAAAAATTCAACCATCATCTTGGTAGCTTCGAAGCAACAGTTGCTGGCTGAAATTTAAGTTGAATGAATCTGTAAAGAAGGAGGTATTTAACGCCTATTTGGCTGACTTACCTGGAAAGAACGTGATCGATAACCGTCTCCACAAACTGGCCATCCCTCCTTCCCGCCCAGGCTCATGGTGGACTCCTCAATTTGAGCATTGTACAGAACCATCGCCCACCTGTATGGACAAGCACGATATACTGTTTAAGATGCTGCAAACGGACTTATCCCTAGACAAGGTCTTCTGCTTTGCAACCAGAGCCATTTCTGCAGTGGCCATGTGCAGTGCATTGACATTTTCAGACGCCTTGCACTTCAACACCTCTTGTTTCTGCTCAATGGCAGCGGCGAGCAACCGGGTGTGTACGGGCCCAGACGATGCGTAACTTCTTCAGAAGAGGCAGCACGTACAGATAAACGGCATTTCGGAAGAAGTGAGCTGTGCGTACCGGTCATCCCTGAGGTGAGTACACTTAAAAGCCACTAGTGTGAGCAAGTCTTGCATGGCGTGCCGATTTCAACAGTCACAAAGCATCATACCGGGCAGGAACAATTGATATAGCCGATCCACCAATATTGCTGGATCTCTAGAATGTGATCGTGTTATACTATGTGAACGAAATGAACGAATGTCACCGTTATCAAAAGCGAAAATAATGGGGGTTATATCTGACGTGTGAAACTATGGAAAACGAACAAAAATATCTTGTAAGATAATAATCGACAAAATGGCTGCGTTAAACTATGTTAAAAACTGTGTGATGTTCAGTGCTTATGGCACCGAAAGTCGATAATCACAAGGTCACGGTCACAGCTGTAACAAGCAAGCCAGACGTTCTGGCTTCGTGTACCCGTTACACTCGTATACCAACTTTGGGCAACGTGGAGACACCAGTTGACAGCGTTCTTCTGAAGTGAGGGTTCCAGCGACAGTCCTGTGAAAGGAGACAATAGAAACAAACGTGAGCCAAAGGCCCAGTATGAGATGCACACGACTTACACAATCGAAAACAAAAGTGGCGCCAACAACACAGCGGCACGGTGCGTTACACAGCACAAATTGATTTGTTTTCAAGGTAGTGGCAGTCGGTTCGTTTATTGGAGCACATTTCCTTTCGTAACCATAAAACCTTAAATTTACCAAGCTTAGCAATACACGGATTGACCTTGAAACGCAATCTTCTCATTGGGTAATTTGCCCTTCTCGATCGAGATGGAGAACTGTACGCTGGTGTACATATGATGTGCCCAAATTTCCGAATTAAAAAGAACGCATATGTACATATGTAATACGTGTGGTAATGTAATTCCCCGTATATAAGTTCATTTCCCATATATATAATATATGTAAATGTATATGGATATTAGTAATAAAAGAAATTTTTGAATAAACCCACACAATTCCATATATGAATACATATATGAATATATATAAATGTAAAAACGTATACTTACAAAGGAATGTGTGGTATATATACCAAAAGTATATATAATTATATAGGTTTATATTTGCATACATGTTTGTACACGTATGTGCATACATATATGCATATATAATTTATATTTATCATTTGCATCACTTCACGGCAAATATCCGTTTCACGGGATTCGCCTTGAAGGTCGTTCAAAAGGCAAAACGGTCCTTTTGGCGCGAATCCTCGATTTTTAAATATTTTATGAAATTTTACAATCGGAATTTCAGGCAAAGTACTCACAGTACATCAATTGTAAATAAGCGGCGTTAATGGAAAAATTGGAACACATCGATTAAGTCCCAAAAGTATTAGCTTCGTGATGAAAAAGTTTCCCACCATTTTCGCGAAAACAACTCGTTATTGACGTTAGCCCACTTATTCATGTCTTATAAATGCAATCATTGCCATTTTCGAGATGAAGTACGTCATCCTAACACCTGAGAGTGCTCAATTTTGCGGCGTTTTGAAGATATGGCCGAAATGGAAATATACGGCCATATTGTGTTTACTTTGCATTTCAACAGGAACACCAACACATTTGGTAGTGAAACATGGATGACAACATTTCCAGCTTCATTTCCTATACAATATTTATACTATTTCTCTTTGTTTGCAAGATTTCAGGTAGATACTGGTTTCTGAAACGTTGCTCTTAGAAATGGTTGGAAATGACGCTATCATATGGTTGTTTCCATCTTCGGTGTATATAGATCGGCGTAAGAAAAGGGTACCATGTCCAACTCTATCATCTAGAATCTTCAGAATTAAATTCTATTCACCCTACTGCATTGTTTCTAACTAGATTGGTGTCGCGTGGTGTTCATGCGGAACAATATACGGAAACAGATGAAATCAAGCTGCCTGCCGATCACCGGGATGTATACCTGTCAGCCAGTCACACTACGATGTCTAGAACGCCAAGTATCTATTGCGGTGCAGAAAACGTCCAATCGATATGGCAATCAATGGAATCAAAGATGATGATAACCATGTACTTCAAACGCTTCAACTACAGATTTTTCATCAATTCCCGCATGTGTTTGTTCTCCAAATTGTTCATGGTAAAGGTGGTTCGGAAGGAGCAGCTACTAGTGTGAACATATACTGCATACTCAGACGCTGATCATAATTTAAGTCAATCGGGTGGGGCAGCTACTGGTGTGAACTCCACCTCATGTGTTGCGATGATCGTTAACAGCACTCCTTGTATCACTGCGGTCATGACGTTTACGTTTGCCAAGATGCACTTTAAGTCACTATCTCAATCTAATTTGCAGCTATTTAGCTCGTACGTAAATGAGGTTTTGTGGCGCAAAGGGCATCCCTGTAACTGTGTGGGACGACTGTTGCATGCTTTCTCGCATACGGACTGCCACTACCGTTAAGTTTCATTATCGGTAGTTAATGGTAGGTTGTTCAGTTTAACGCTTGCGCATCTTCACCCCTTAGATCCCCACCTCAAAGGTTACCCGGTGTAATGAATTGTATAAATAGAAAATATTGAAGATATGTCCGAGTGAAACGGTTGCAGTATACATATTACACTTTCATTCTATCACCAATGTAGGAACCTAGCTATTCGCCAAGTATCATTTTATAGTCATACCTGGAAAGTGTAATCCCGCGAACCATGTCGTCAAACTGTTCTCCACCCTAAAAGTTGTATATAGTAGAATATACT
>JTDE01000383.1:25907-44007 GCA_014338405.1 Paragonimus skrjabini miyazakii
AATCATGTGTTTTTCGGTGTCGCGATTTCAGACGTTTGAGCTTACATTGCTCTTTACCAATTTACCAATTTACCAATTTAATCGACACGCAAAGGTGATAGAGGTTGTTGTGCAGAAACGAAACCCCGTTTGTAAGCAAAAGTGGAAGTCTCTACAACGGTGCCCCTTCACAGTCTGTCTAAACAGACACTTCAGATCAGCACTCTTCCGGAGGCATGGAAAGAAGCAACCGTCACACCTATATCTAAGGCAGCCGATCGTCGCTCCTCCGCTAGTTATTGGCCGATCAGCCTCTTCAGCATCCTACGCTAGAAAATTGGGCGCTTGTTAAAAGGCGCCTCCCTTAGACATTTCATCCCAAACAACCTTTTTACTCTACCCAGCATGGCATTGTTATTGACTGGTCATGTATGACCAATATGTTAATCTTCATGGGTAGCCTGACAGACGCCAAAGACAATGGCAATATCTCGGATGCTATCCTCTTCGACTTTGCCAAAGCATTTGCTCCTGTCCTCTTGTACATAAACCAGGAGCAGGTGGCACTCAATGAGAGGTTCTTCAGTAAATTACACCCTTTTTTGGTTACAGGACTTTCAGATTAGAAATCGGATCGGATCATTCTTCTTCCTCTCAGATGTTCGCTGGAGTTCCTCAAGAATCCATACTCGGTCCGCTGTTGTTTCTACTAATGATCTGATTAAGATAATAGTGGTCTACTATTGATCTTCCCCACTTTATTTCTAGCAGCGTGATTCCTCCTGCTGATGATTTAAAAAACTGGAGTGTTTTTGATCCCAGTGCATTTCAGTGACCGTGACAGCATTGAGTGCTGGTCGGATGACTGCAGTCTCTCTCTAAACGACAACAAGTGTGCACGCATATCGCTTCGGGGAGACTCCGGGTGCCCATTCGCGATTCACGGTGCACAAAGTTTAACAAGTATCGCAAAAGTTGACCTTAAAAAAGGCCTAAGGACTTCGCCGTTGACTGGTTTATCCTTTTATTATCACCATCAGATGGCCGCCATAGAGGGGTTTGCACTCGTGGAACGATAAACTAGCCTTTCCCCGCATAGATAATTATATATTCCGGTCGTACTGCGGGATCTATGTAAACCTACTGCTCAAGTGTGCTATTCAAGTCGCATGCGCCGGCTTGAAGAAGGACACACTGGAAATAAAAAGTGTCCAGCGAGTAGCCACCAAAATGATCAGTGGCTTCCGGCCTTTCTCCTACGAGTCTCGTCTCGAAATTCCTGATCTTTAGTCACTTGAATTTTAAAGACTCCGCGGTGCCTTAAGCCTTACGCATATTTTACGTAGCGCAGGACTCGTATAGCAATTCTTTACCCCCGTAGTTGATAACGTTATAAGAGGTCACGACCAGAACCTCTGTAAGCATCGACTCCGGACCTTTCTCAGACGATATTTCTTCTCTTACAGGGTTATCAGCCAATGGGCCGATTTTTCATTAACCGTTGTTTGCTGCTCTTCTAAGGACAGTTTCGAAGTACCATTAGATTCTCACTTACTCAAGAAGTTGTTAGATTAGTATTATACTCTGTCCTGTTAGATTAGTATTTTGCTTTATTTTCGGTATTTTCTGTAACCCCCAAGAATGGTGCTACATTCTGTTTTCAGTGACTGCCTTTCAGGTCAATAACAATCCGCTGACATCAAAACGGATAAATTGATTGAATCCGGGTGACCTGGGCTTACAACCGCGAACCCGCGAACAATCGCTGAGTTCGCTGCCATAATTCGCGGAGTTAAAGCGACATTTTTGCAAAGAAAGAACTCAAGCTTAATCAGATTTCTCCGCCAGTTGTAAATCTACCCGAAATCCCGCCAACCTCAAGCCCTCCTGACTTTTGATTTGTCTTCGCTACCTCTGACTTCAATTCATAGTATCGTCGGAAAAGCATGTCTGTTTTCAAACTGCAATAGACACCTGTTATCAAATTTTAGCTTCGCTAATCAGCGCGCGTGCTGAAATCGTGATTCCAAATTACTGTTTGTCTCTTACACCACAACACCTCTCTCTTTGTAAGCCCTACGGTTTCCACTCCCACTGACTTAACCTCACAAAAGTGGCAAGCCACTGTAGCCTCTCTTTCATTTCATTGGGGGTGCTTTTTCACGGTGCTCTATCTTTATTACAGTTCGGCGCCTAGTAACTAGTTTAAGCCTGTTGTTAGTCCCTGCTTGCTGACAAACACCTTGAGCGTTTCAGTTTGTTATCCGGTGTATGGCTCCCCGAAGCCGCAAATCTCAGATAGTTACCAAAGGTGGTGTCAGTCTATGTATTGGGTCCACTAAATCTGCGAACTCTTTCCAACGGGGATTATGGTTCACGGTTGCCAACACTGGACTCACAGGGTATACGAACCCCACATCACAGTTGCGCTCTTTAGAACGTTAACACATGACATTGTTGGTTGTCCCCTTTCCCCTCTTAACAAAAGCAGAGCAGGATCTAACCTACTGTATTCTAAAGAAGGCCCGACTACTGATGCCACTTAAGCTGCAAGCTGTCTTATTACAAACTGCGATACCCACTCATTAAGTGAACGTCTGTAAATAGCGTCTACCACCAGACAAATAATCTGCTAAACCCCTCCACAACTATTCATAGATCTTTACTTTTGCGTGAGAGTCCGAGGGCCTCAATCGGAACGTCAGATGCCCAGCGGCCAGCTAAAGAGATCGATCTGATTACCTCCTGCAATGTTCATCGCCCCAGTAGCACTGTTAAGGTTTCCGCTGTTAACCACAGCGCATGCGTGAAAGGTAGCAGCAAAAGAACCGGTAAACTTAACCTTTCTGATGTGAACAGCTTGCTAGCCTGTGGACCGGAGTCTCTAAATGAAGTAAATGAAATAGCCAAGGCACAGGGTACTGGGAGCCGTCTCAAAGTCTCTGAAGTTCAGTTTGACATTGGCATAAACTCAATTTTCTCTGGTAGTCCACACAGCGTGATTGTTTTTGAACTTGCAAAATCACTGACAAATTCATTGGATCAGTATGAACATCACGCCAGCCAACTATTGTCCGAACTATGTGCCTTAACTTGATTGTAGGATTGGTACAATTCAGCTAGATTCCAACGGCGTTCATGGTTTAAATCGGCTGTTCTAACGCAGTTTTTCCACATGCAGAAGGTAACCTTTGGAAGCCCTCAATACACTGAGATAACGCTCACAAGAGCACACCTACGTCGGGGTTCTAATATGGCGTACGTGTGCCGGAAACATGACCTTCCCAACCTGAAATGAATCAGGAGAAGAGGGTCGGAAAATTCTTTTGACAACTGTGGCCGAAGCCTAATTATACATGGAGTGCCAGAATTGTCCACTTCAACATCGTCACAGGATGGCAACCTTTCCCAGTGGCGATTCATCAAAGGTAAGCTTTTCCCAAGTGATAGTATCTGTACTAGAGTAAAAGGAATCCCCAGACCTAGCCATCCTACCCACGTAGGCGCATCAAATTTACTGAGAGTTGCTTTTTTACGACTGTTTTGTTTTGTATGGCTTTGAACGCATGCACTGTCACGGATCGGACATGTCCAGGGGTGTACGGGTTCACGGTACGCCTCCTAGAAAACTGAGGCAGCTTAGAAGATCGTCACTTTCAATTTCAACCCTCGAACCGATAGTCAACGTCTTAGCAAATAGTGACCTCCCTCAACAAGTTCTCTCAAAAAAACGTGCTAGCGACCACTCCTTGCGGATCAGCTTCAGTCCATATTGAATTAAACCTTCAGCTGCACTGAGAGTGGTCGCCCGTCCTCGGGTCACGACACCAGACAGTCAGCCGGTAACATCTTGTTTTAACCCTACCGGCAGTGCGAAATCCGAACACGAGACTCGAGTGCGTACATTGGATTTCTACCACTCAGTAGGTGACTAAAACGAGTTCGACACGTCACCCATAAACATGTCCAGTCCGACAAACAATCAATCAGAAAGCATAAGCCTATTGATCAAACTGAACCAGACCACCAACGGTTGGTAGGACAAATAAACAGGCGTTAGGATAAAAGTATGTCGATCGTCTGAAACAATGGGAACGCGTCCGTAACACATCTGAGGAATTTGTAACTAACCAAGATGACTAGAGCTGCATATACACTAACATTTCAAATTTAAAGAATTAGCTTCCGGAGCCGAGATTGTTTTACGGAAAAAAGAAATTTGGCATTATGGCTCCTACATGAATATGGCTTTGGCGAGGTGTAAGGGACGTAGAAGTAAATCAATCGAAAATGAATGTTTTAAGAAGGGACAGGATCGATAAGCAGGGGGGCGGAGTAGCACTGCGCCTGCCTAAAAATTTGGGCCACGTGGAATTAGGCGATCCAGTATTTCGTAAACTACTTGACCACATTTTGGTACGCATTCGCCCTTGTTTCAGTAAGCCCCTCGCCTTATCCCTTATATACCACCCGTGCGCAAATGACAGTGTACGACGGTAACCTAAGCGCTGCTTTACACAGAGCTCTCGAAGTAACTTCAGGTGGTATTTTAATACCAAGCGATTTTAATCACTCGGAAGTTGATTTCAAAGCTCTAAACGTGCATACCGGTCGGGACTATTCTGCCACGTCGTTTCTACATACCAGTATTACATTATAGCCATTTAAAAGTGTACTACGTCCCACCAGATGGCGCCAGACCCTTGAAATGTCCAGTTTAAACCCAGTCTTCACTAACGGGCCTGATTCGGTCGTGAACCTCAGCACCGCAATGCCTGTGGGTTGCAGCGATTGCGGTTTAATGTTGCTCTGATTTATTTATGCCTCTTTTAGAGTGGTGGTTGATCCCCCAACACTACGCGACTACTTTATGGGGGATTATGTATGTACGAACGAATACTTTCTAACGGTTTTTAAAAAATTACCATCTTCATCCTCCGTGAAAGTATTTTTGCAATATGTTGAGGCCAGTATTAACACGACGGCTAGCTTATTTTTTCCAGTATGAATCAATAAAGTAATAAGCCGTCCCATGGTAGTCGTAGATAAATAGAAAAACTTATTTATGGCAAGCGTTATACCTGGGTGCAACTCAAGTTAACCCACAACTCGGAAGCTTACAGTCAATATAAAAATCTAAAACAAGTGTAACGAGGTTGATCATTTTTTGGGCTAATTGAGAGGAAGCCCCAAGGGTTTTCATAGATAAATGGCTTAAAACGATTTAGAAAGGCCGGGTATTCGCAGTCTGCCTACAGATTCCTGCCGGAGTGACAACATCTGGGAGGCAGTGAAGATAAATGTGGATGCACCTGAAAAGTTGTTCCTGGGACATGTCACCGAAGCCACATTGTCCGTCAAATGCAAAACCACTACGTCCAGTGTCCTGTTTGTCTCCAACGACGCACGCACATCCTACCACTGTTCTTACGAAACTTAAAAAATTGAGCCCTAATAAGTCTCACGTTTCTGAATACATACCGTCAATATTGTTAAAAAATTATGCAGATAGCCTAGGTGCATTCGATGGTGACTTGTTTTGTAAGTCCTCCTAGGAAAGTGAACTACCTGCTGACTGGAAGCAATGTAAAGTAATGCCGCTACACAAGGGCGGTGCGCGCACCTTGGCTTCAAACTACAGACCCAATTCCCTTCTCAGTATCTGTTCAAAGGTATTTAAATTCACTGTTGATTACGCCGCCTGATAGCACCTTTACATACACGAAATGATAGCTCTTCAAAAGCATTGTTTTGACAGGGCAACTCGTGCGTTACCAAATTAATAACTGCTAATGAGCATTTGGTTCTGTGGACCGAATGGGCATTATCCTGCTAAACTTCTAAAATGCCTTCGACAGGGTAGACCACGGCATACTGCATGCAAAACCGCAATGGTACGGAACTGAAGAGAACCTATGAATGTGGTTTGAGGCCCATCTGAGTGGATCCACCTTCTCTGTTCAAACAAATGGCACTTAGTTGATAATACGAAAAGTCCCGTGTTGGGTGCCGCAAGGGTCAATTTTTTCGACCGTTGCTATTCACCTTTTTCGTCAATAAATTGCCGTCACATTTTTATTTCAGCGTTCTTTTGTACGCAAACGACGCGGAGCTTTAAAGAGTCATTCGTAACCTCTCTGATGAATCCAGTCCACAGTCAGACCCGGAAACCTTGTGTCACTGGTGTGGGTTCGACAAAATAACGCTGAATCCGGCGAAGTGTAAAGTCCCGAGTCTTCGTCATAACGGTGCAACTTTGTGTCACGCTGGTAATGTTAGAATTTTTGTATCTGAGCAGGTGAAGGAATTAGGGTCGACTGTCACCCAAGATCTAAGTCTCTCTGTTAACCGCGAGATGATGACACACAAGGGTATTGATGTCTCTAAAGTCATCAACCGTAGCCTACACTGTATAACCCCGGCAATTTTCACTCTTATTCATTTTACCCTAATTCGCCCTTATCTAGAAGTAAACATTCAAGGCTGTTCCCTTCACCGCCATAAAGTTGTCTTATTCCTCGAATAATTTCAGCGCAGGTCCACAAAGAACATGAGGGGTCATCGCTACCCGAATTATCAAAACAGACTTCGACGTTTGAACCTGTTCGTTTCGAAGGATGAGGGGTGACAGCATACTAGCCTACAAAATGTTAACCAACTCCGGTCGCCTTTGCTCTTCCATCCTACTCAGAACGAAACATGCAAGTTCATGAGGGAATATTTTTAATCTTAAGCGTCCATGATACCGTTTGCTTTGCTGGAGTCATTCGTTTGCATTCCGAGTGGTCACTTTCTTGAATAGCTTGCCAAAAGAGGTCATCTCAGCTCCGACCCTCGACGCACTTGAGATGAGAGTGGGCAAATATCTCAGAGAAGCCTCCGATATTTTCAGTCCGCCTGCTCTGCCAAGCATTTTCCGATAGGAAGAACAATCAGGATCGTAAGAACTACACAGGTAAATATGACCGTTATGTTGTAATGTGTCGTTTTTGTATAAACTGCTTGATGAGTGTCTGTCTGCATGTTCTGTTGAATGTCCTGTGGGCAAGTGCATGTGCTGCGCGACTGCCTAATGTAGAGAGCCAAATCCTTGCACCTCACCATTTCCTTCATGCTTCTAGTCACTTATCAACTCGGTACCTATACGCCTGATTAACGCCTTCCGCACGACCCTCCTCAACGGAAGATTTTTCTTTGGCCAAAGTCTTCGTTCCGTGTCACCCAAGAGCTGGTCAATAACAAGTCGAAGAATTTTGCAGATCTGCAAAATCCCGTGGATAGAAGAAAGTTTTAGAGCCGACTGTCGCCCGGAATCTAAGTCTCCCCGATAATGGTCTGTTCTCTGACGGCGGGCCTAGCTTCACTGGAGTGCCCCAAGGTTCAATTCTTGGCCCGCTACTATTCTTAATATTCATCAACGATCTTCCATTCTCAATCACTTCCGCTTTATTACTGTTTGCCGACGACGTCAAAATTTGGCGAACCGACAACACCACCGATGATTCTCTCATCCTCCAGAAGGACCTTGGCACTCTATCCAGTTGGTTTCAAGTGAACCGACTCGAGTTTAGTGCCCATAAATGTAAAGTTATGCAGATTTGCAGCTCTTCAATAAGCCATGTACCACCTTGGCGGGTACCCGCTTCAGAGAGTTATTACCGAAAACTTCCTGGGAACCACTGATTTGTACACTAACTCGGGCTCTGTGAACGCTGAAACAAATGGAAATAAGGTTAACAACATAGTGGCGTTATTGAAATATCTTATCGGCCAGTTCAACCCTAATTGTTTTCAACTTCTTTATAACAATTTTGTTCGATCGCATCTATGATCTGGCCACCACACCTCCAAGGGACAAATTGCTTTTGGGGACTGTGCAATGTCGAGTCACTAAGGAAGTTCGGGGTTTAAAAACTAGGCCACGTGAGCAAAGGCAGAAATTTTTGAACATGTACTCTTAAGAGTATTGTCGGCTTACAAGTTACTTGGTATTCACCTTTATGATAATGAAGTCTCGGGATCATCCGTGCTCAACAGGCGAAAGAGCATTCCACAAAAGGTCACCCTATAAACCTAAAGATCCAACACAGCAGACTAGAATGCAGAAAGCTTTTTCTCATTGCGCGTTTGCAAGGCTTGGAATGCTCTGCCAGACCATGTTGATTCTTCTAGCTCTGTAGACATTTTCAAGGTTCGAGTTGACCATCATCTATTGCATTCGTTCTGATATTGTGCCATTTTTCCTCATTGAAACCCACTCCTGAAGACCGTGAGATTCCACGTTCCAGTGTAAGGAATTCTCAAAAGCTCCAGCTTCCTACTTCCGTTTACAACCCACTGAACCAAAGATTATAGCGGTCAAGTCAAATTCGTGCATAAGTTGCTTCTCTCGTTTTGTTATCTTTTGCCTGTAGGTTTTTTGCATTCGGTTATTAATGTGTGTAAGCATCTTAAAAGCAAATTGCCGTTGTTCTCGAGTTGGTTCCAATTAGCTGATTATAAGTTAGGTTATCTAAGCCAGACAAACATCTTACCGGTAATATGCATCGAGTCTCTTATCCCCGCCTCAACAAACAGTGTGGCAAAAAGACGATGGCCGGGGTTCAACGCGACGTATGCGATAGATGGTGCCATCGATCGTGTGCATTCATAGGCACAAAGCTATATAAACTGCACGGCACATTCTGATCTGTGCTCGGTCTTTGTAGAACGCATGACAATATAAAGAAAGCCCCTTAGGCTTTTAGACAGATCGGAATCCGCAATAAACGTTTTACACAGCTCGAATTCCAATACCCGTTCCCCAAGCCGCCCACCAACCAAACTCGGAAATTAGCTTCTGCAAAAACCACGACTAAACAACAAGGAACCCCGAGAAAAGGTGTGCGCACTCCGACGGCCTACTGCAAGCAGCCTGTATACCCCACATTGAGAGATAGCTAACTTGTGCGCTCGACGCCACTTACGTCAACGGTGATACGTCCTAAGAACCACAGTTTAGTCCACCCAGAACTCCAAAAGAGCACTGAGGCTGCTCAGGCATCAAAAAAGTCAACTCTTAATAAAGCTCCTGGACCTTGAAAACTAATACTTCCGATGCGAAGTAGGCAAGTGAAGAAGGATCGCAGGACGCCCCTAAATGATCGCGTGCACCTTAGCCCGACTGACGTCGATGCGGTGCTCACATGGATAACGCAACTCGAGACACCCACGTACCGTCACGATCACTCTACTAAAACATATTAATACAGTTATACAATTACAAAGTTTCCACGAGGCCACCATAAAAAAGGACAGGAACATAACCATCTACGTCCCCAAATCGATCACACAAGATCCTAAACATAGGAGATCCTCGGAAAGACAATTAATTCTAAGTGTTCTGCGAAACGCTGAACTACCCGCAGGGACGAACTGGCACAGAGCACACAGACTCGTTAAGTGGACTGTACCTAACACACAAACGAATCGTCCCGGACCGCTCGTAGTCGAATTTCAAGACCGTAACATCCGAGAGCTGTTGCTACCTAAGGCTGACGTGATAGCTCAGAGGATGCCAGTCATAAAAGTTGCAGGAGACACAGCCATGCATCACAAATCTGACCCGTTTGTAGCGACGTTGGCCGCACCGGAAACCAAAAGTTAGCGCCTCGGTAAAAACAAGGGTCAGGGAGCGGTTCACAGCGTCAAAGGAATAAGACGAAGAGCAACCGTTTAGGAGAGCTAACCACCGATAAGAAAAATGGTTTACGTCGGTCCGGTTTAAGTCCTCATATGAAAAACGAAAGAAACCTCCGAAGGATCAGATGTCACCGATCTACGGAGTAGTCAGAAAGCCAGCTTGCCGGAGCTGAAATGCATGCTGACGACTGTATGCAGGCTGCTTAATAAGAGATGCGGGCTGCAAACAGCGATTCACTCCGTAGATATTTGGTTGCTCACAGAAACATGGCTCAAAAAAGAAGATTCGGGAATTGGGCGTGTGAGTTCCAATGGCATCGCAGTGACCGTGGCAATGCCGTTGAAGGTGGTTGCCTATTATTGATCAGGAGTTCTATAAGATAGTCACTCGTGAACTGTAACTGCAGTTGCGTGAGTATTTAAACCACCGTCAAACATTCTCCATGTTAACCCCCCATTGATAGTCTTCGGAATTTATCGAACTCCGGGTGTATAACCAGAGAAAGACGATGCATTTCTGAAAACATTCCAATCGGTTTGACAAGCAGGCTATCGCGTGCTCGCTTCGAGGACTTGAATGCTCTTAAAATCAACTGGAAATCGTGATCTGTTAGTGGTAAGGGTTTTGGTCAGAAATTGCTTAATCTAATCAGCAGTTTCACACTAACACGGCGTGTTAGATTGGCCACGTGATTCCGACCTGGTCAGATAGCTTCAACGTTAGACTTAATCATAATTCGTCACAGCAGTGGCGTCACAAACGTGTTGTCTGTGGCAGCACTCGGAGAGAGTGACCACATGAGGGTTTGTAGTGGTCAGGACTAGTTACTGAATAGACTAGGTAAATGCGAGCGTACCTCATTAGGCTATCGATGATAACAAAATGAACGAATGAGACAAAATAGTTACAAAGTTCCAGTAAGTTATGGTAATCAAAAGGGTTTGACTCACAGGAAAGTGTTCACAAGTGTTCGAGATGACCACCACAATATTCCGAATTGCCATTATCCGGAAGTGAGTGATATCACAGAGTTGCCGTGGACTGCTGAAGCGCAATCAGAGATGCGACGATGTTCGTAGTAAAACGGAGCTGAAAAATTGGATGACATATCCGTGTAATATTGTCAAACGACTGCGCAACGGAGAGAAGAGCAGACCGACGTGCACAAAATCTGTGTTGAATTGCAAGGTCACTTTTATCAACTTCAACAAAATGCAAAGGTGATACAAAAAGTTGTACAAAAATGAAACATCGTTTGCAAACAAAAATGAGGAAATCTCTACAGGTTTATTTCTCGGTTCTGTGCTGTCTGTTAGTAAAGTAGACACACAAAATGCACTGAATTGACCGCAAAAACTGTTATTGGAAACTGATAGAATGACCTGGAACCCGAGAATTTCCATGTAGGACGCCGATAACTTGTGGGCAAACTGCGTTGACAACCTCCTGGGCTCTTACAGATAGGAACTTCCCTCAGAAACAGGTCAGAGGAATGGATCGGAACCCATGGGGTTTGCCCCAGTGTCAGGGTAGCTTTCTAACGCAACCATATAGCTTGGAAGGCACAAATGCGGTAAAAAAGGCTTAAAAACTTCATGATGTACAAAAAGCTCGAAACGAAGCCATTAAGGTAGCAAGGAATGGTCGTCTGGTCTACGAGCTCAACCTAGCACGTGATTTTAAACAGTACCGCAATAGGTTTTACGGTTATGCTCAGTCAATGTCCTCTCTAAGAAAGGAAAATGGGACCACAAGTTCCTATAAAGGAGAGATTATATCGACTGACGAAGGCATAGCGGAAGCATTTATGTCACAGTTTCAAAGTGTTTATCACTCAGACAATGAAGCACCTCAGCCTCACCATAACACTGTGAGCGTAGCCATGGTGGATCGGGACATTGCGCCCCACAAAGCTGAACGGACAATATCCCAACTAAGCAGCACGAAGTCCGCAGAACCCGATCATATCCACCCAACTATCCTAGAACCTCCGGCCAAGTTGCTGGCGTCGCCTTTTGCCTAACTGTTTAATCTTACATTAGAAACAGGAGTAGCTGTGAGGGACTGGAAACAAACCACTACAATTCCCATTTTCAGAGACGGTAACCGACCAGAGGCCGGAAATTACAGACCATTTAGCTTGACTAATGTCGTCAAAAAATTCTGTAAGCGCATGTTATGAGAGTGGATCCGCCGACTTCTCTGCTTTTTCAAAGCTCTTCAACATGGCTTTCTAAGAGGTAGATCTTATCTTACCAGCCTGCTGACGTTTATAGACGCTGCCACTGAGATGATGGATAGAGGGCGGTCGAGGTGTGCTATCTGGATTTCAAGAAATCCTTCAATTCTCTCAACCACACGCCTTTGGTCTAGAAGCTACGAGAACCTGGAATATCTCTTAGAATCTGTAAGTAGATCCCGCAGTTCCTAGTTGAGAGGTTTTGTAGAATTGGAGTAAGTGGAGTACTATCAGACAGGGGTTCTCCGTTAAGTGGAGTACCTCATGGGTCAATCTTCGCCCCTCTGCTCTTTTTGGTGTGTATAAATGATCTGACCGACAACCTAGTTAGCCCATGTTACCTGCATGCAGATGACATAAAGCTGGTTGGAAATGCGTCAAACTCGGGCGTCTTCCAGGAGAAAACCTTGAAGGTCTGCGAATGGACATTAATGAGCGAATCCCCACTGAATATTCTCAAAATTCATATCCCGGGTACTGCTCCGCAGTCGACCCCCGGGTATATAATGGATGCACGTGGACGAACAGTCGAACTAGCGACTAACCATCAAACGAGAGACTTAGATATCTAGGTCATTAGCACGTTCGCTGCATCTTCTCAGTTTGCCGCAACCATGACAAAAGCATGGCGGGCGTTATACCGACTGAAATTCGCGATTGCCAGCCCATGTTTAACAGTGGTTATCCCACTCTACTCGTCATAGTTCGCTCCCATCCGGAATATTGTGCCCAAGTTTAGTCACCGCATCTCAAAATGAACATAGCTGTTCTCGAAAAAGTACAGAAGCTCGCCACACGTATGGTATTGGGTAGAAAGGGTCCAAGCTATCAAGACCGACTAAGTTCGTTGAACTTATTCTTGCTCGAACGCCGGCGGGTGAGAGGTGACTTTATTGTAGCGTACAAGACTGCCCACTACATCCACATAAGTTCCCTGGTATGTTTGTTCGTGGTAGGTCAAGGCACAGATTTAAGAGGTCAAATGTTTACGATCAAGAAAACCAGATTACGACTGGCTGTTCGATTTAACTTTTTTGTCAACCAACGGGTCAACTCGTGGAACAAATTACCTGAAAAGAATGTTGAGGTCCGTAGTGACCACAGATCGTGTGGCTTCTGTAAGGACCCCGACTGCAACCGTGTGTTCCCGCTTGTCTGGTCTGTAAGCATGATTCTATGTACGCCTGCTATAGGAGGCCTGATACGAACTCAGTGCCACTTTCTTCAGACGTGCAACTAATTGGACGCAGCAAACGCTTGGTCTTTCCTTAACGACTCATCTACTATTTCATTCTTCAAGGTCGTTCAACCGGAATCTACTCAATCGTTGTTTAACGCACTCGAAGTTTCTGCGCACTTTTCGCCTGGCGCGCTTTTTAGTACCGCCGAGTGGGCTATAGCCCACCTTGCGCTTCTTTTCCCATTCCTCTTGGTTGCTGCCGTTGGTCCCAGACTAGATTAGGACTAACTACTTATCCTATTTCCAAACACTACTAGAAATATACGGTTTGTTTCCATACCCCACAGCGTTCCTTAGTTCGATGCCTGTTGGGACTACGTTTCGATTGTTCTTTAGGAAAGGCGTTTTACATTGTTGGTAGACGAGGGTCTAGCGCACACACCCTTGTTCACTACAGGTCTCTAGCGTAGACAGTTTTGGGAACACACTGCTTGCAAAGATTGTTGGGGTCTCCAACGAAGACGTGTTCAAAAGCGAGCTAGACAAATGTTGGAACGACCTTTTTCCTGTTCTGTACTAATCGACAAATGATCTGCATGATTCAGAACAACCATGATTTGTCATCTCTTCGTTTATCCGTTGCATCCGCAACGAGAGAAAACGAAGTCTGGCCAGTCTCCGGGTCACACTAGTCAAGCATCAGGACGTCAACAGGTACAGGCTTTCATCAACTACTTGGTCTGCAGTTGAAATTGAACCATTGAAATGCACAGCACATGCATGATTATTACCTAAGTAGCACGCCCCATATGGTCCCCTAGGGGACCCCTGGGGGCTTTCGCGGGCTGGCGGTGGGCAAAAATGGGGTTTGACCGATTAGCCACCAAGGGGTCCCATGGGGGAAAATGGAGCTGGCTCCAAAATCGTTTCACTGCGCAAAAGCTCACATACGCACCCGATTTCTTCCAACTAATACGCATTATTCTCTCGGTTCTCATATAATTGCTCCACCGCATCCGCATTGGTCCCTAACCTATCGGACGATCCGCCAGTGCCAGAATGCATGCAACAATGAAAGGTTGTAAATGCATGCACATTTATTTTCCATAATCGTAGGTGTAAAACACCGCTGTTCGGATTATTACACTGGTTTCTTCCCATACAAATGGTTGGCAGTGCAAATCAGATCTTCGTTCACTGATTTTCATTGTCCATATGGCTTGTCTTCGAAGAGTATCTGCAATGAGGACGCCAGTGAAGCAGATTAACATAGTATTCCCGTTTATGTAGATAAAAATGCATTAACAAACCGTTACATTGATAGCGCAACAAGCGATACCTAATGTTCGGAAGGCAATTTACGGTTGATATGCCCCACTAGATATAACGCAATAAACGTGTTGATGCAGGTTGCAAACGGAAGTACACAGTTATAGATAATAATCCGTCTTACCTGATCTGCGGACTTGTAATGTTGGTACACGTATTTCAATAATCTGAAATGTGAGATGAAAAGAAATATGATACCACTTAATACAAGGATGCACAGTATTTTGTACTACAAGTGACACTCGCTCGTAATTTCTGTCGCATAATTTCAAGATCCCAATTCTGTAGCGGAAATGGGTATCCAGCATATAAATCTGAAGGCAGATATTTAAATATATGCATGTGTTTGCGCAAAGACGAATGAAATAGTCTTCTATTATTTATTGAAAGTATGCAAAACAGGCACAGAAAACATTATCCTTTTGCATGAAGAATACAGAGGCATTCACCAATGATAAAATAATCCGTTTCTTACAGGCGATGGAGGAAGCGGTGGTAACCAGATGGATAAGCAGATCAATGAGATCGAGGTGAGGATCGATAAATGGGGATAACTCACTGAATAGTATATACAAGACTGTATTAGACGTAATCACTATATAAAACTTAGGCGTAAACTGTAACATGCTGGCCGGCTGTTTCTACTCGGGTTGTCCGTTACACTTACGGACTAACTTTGAGGCATTGTGGAGACACCGGGGGACAGCGTTCTTCCGAAGGAAGGGTTCCAGCCACATTCCTGTAAACGGAAACAACAAAAACAAGCCTGAGCCAACGGCCCGGTGAGCCATGCACACGACTTACACAAACGAAAACTAAAACTGCACCGACAACACAGCAGCACGCCCTGTTACGCAATTCAAATTCAACCTGTGCGTGCTTGCTGAGTTCGACCGCACGTTACGTAAACATTAGGTTAGATGTGATGAAAACGAAAGCAACTGATTCACAATAGTTCGTAAAGGTTGTATGTTTAGGTTTCCACTCCAGTGAATGAAGGGTTCCAATGGATGCGGTTTGTCGGGTTGCTCCGAAGAGATTTTGGGTTCAAAGTGGAGATAATCGTGAGGACAGATAAATTCGGATATCATCGTGACGATTGATAAATTCGGAGATATGTTGAAGTAAATGGTTGACTGCCTTAGCCTTGAACCCTCCAGAAATCAGTACATAGTCGACAAGTATCGCAGAAAGAAGGCAGGACTGGCGGTCTTGGAGAAAAATTTTGTACTATTGATTCATTCGATTCGCATTGGTTAAACACTAAGTGTACACTTGAATTTGAGGAGGGTGAAAGGTGTGAAGAACAACAAAAAGGATCAAGCACCAAAATACTGTAAAAGAGCAACGAAACGAATTTTCGCTGCATTAACCTCCTACACTTCCAGTAAATACTTGATACCTAACGGCGATCCTTCATTTTCTGTTGAACATAATCAATATTGCCTAAAAACACAATGACACCGAAAAACAAATCACGACAACCTACCGGCGTTCTAAGTCAAACCAAGTTGAGCGTAATAATTTATGATCGATTAGTGCATTAAAACAAAACGAGGAAGCCAGACATAATAACATGTAGGCACTAACATCAACAGAAGTGGAGACATTGCAAGAAGTATACATAATCGAGTAACGTCGTGTACTTACTATAAAAAACCCACTTATATGCAAAACCCCATTTTGCCCCAGAAAAGCCCTCATTTTACCCCACTAAAACTGAGGCTGTGTGCTGCTCAGATAATAGTACAATAGAAAAGTTGTTCAAGTGAAGTAACAAAACAGTCGCAATACGAAAAACGCCAGTTTGTGAAGAAGCATTTCAGGCTCATGCATGATCATGCATGATAGATCTTGTAACTTTCAAAATTTTGTGAAGAAAAACGGATTCGTTACATGACTGTTGGGTTCACCTTGTGAAGTGCACAAGGTGACCCTGCCCTGACAGTCAAGATCATGCCATAAGTGTAACGCACAGTACTGTCGTGTTTTTGGCGCCATTTTCATTTTCGATTGTGTAAGTCCGTTGTATAAGTGGGGGACGGTTTCCTTTCATACCCGGGAAAAATTAATTTGAACGTTCGAATTTTCTGATTGGTAGATGGATTAACTCTTTGTCAAATTAATTAATACCAGTGCGCTTTCCGTTCAGCAGCACAGAATGCTGATCCTCAAATTGGGGACCTTTGGTCTTCCTTCAAGACTGGTGGGATAGACACAGGACTTATTGAGGAATCACACCTTTCATGTAGAGATAGCGGGGAAAGGGTCCATAAAGTGTGCGGTGATTAGCTGGGTACCTCAGGGGTCAGTGCTTGGACCACTACTATTTTTAACGTTCATCAATGATCTCACCAAAAACCTGAAGTGTCCCTGCAACATCTTCGCTGATGATGTGAATGTTCTAGGAAATCCTGACAACACGAGCATTCGGGAGGTCTTTGTGAAGGTTTGGAACGTTTCTATCTAAAATCGTGCCTATTCTCTACGATAATTAAACTAGAAAACCGATAAATGGACAACGACGCTTATTGCAAGTAGACCAGAAAAGTAAGCCATAAGCAAAGCACAACAGAACCCTTGAATGTAGACAAGAGTGATCAGCTGCTTGCTGGGGAACAACCGGGATCAGTCAGGTATTTCAGCAAGGAGGGGGAGGAGAAATAGCTGAGGAGGGTAGAAGCAACCAAAGACGTGAGGGTGCTCATGGGTAAAAGAAGTGAAGTTATTTGAGAAGGTTCAGAGAAGTTTCACAAGGTTGTTTGAGGGAATGCGAGATAACTCATATGCAGACGTACTAAGAAAACTTGATATGTTTGCTCTTGCGTGAAGGCGGGTTAGAGGAGACTCGATAGAAACCTTCAAGATTCCTAAAGGAATAACCGGAGTTGAGGCGAAATTCCTGTTCAATCTGCATACAAACTCACACCCCTGAGGCCACAGTCTCAAGTTGGATAAGAGGAGGGTCGCTACATCGATTAGGGCTAACTTCTTTGCGTGTCGAGTCACAAACTGTTGGAACATGCTTCCACAGAGTGTAGTACCCTATGATAATGTGACAAAGTTCAAAAGAAAACTAGTTGAGTGCTGGCCATTTCTCTTCCCGGACTTGTAAGGGTTTAGCTTGGATGGGTTTCCAAAGTATACTTTGGAAGGAAAGTATACTTTCTTTGTGATAGATTTAAATTAGACAACCTTTCATCTCCATATGCTATTATCGTTATCTCTTTTAAGTCTTATTCAGTGCTTTTATTTTCTCTACAAAGTCAGTCTTAGCATCTAAAAGCATAAGTTATAGGAATCAAACCCTCGTTGCAATGTGTGAGACCATGGCCTTACTTATGACCCTTGTTTCACATCATTTCAATGGGCGGATACACTTATATGTATCGGTGGTAACTGTCAACTTGTTGCGTTCTGATGGCAGTGATAACTTGAACTTCTCAGCTTTTATTTGGTGGCCCCCATAAAAACTCATGGAAGTTGAGAATCTTCTTTCATTATCACCGCAGTCCTGGGCGCCCTCAGACGCTCACCGGTACAAGAAACTGGACAATTTCTGTCTGAAGCCGTTTCGTCCAGGAAACCGAACTGAACACATAATTATAAATTCTCCGTCGTAGAAGTGAATATATTCGCTTAGAAAGAGAATAAACAAGTACGTCGGTTTGGTTAATGATAATTGTATTCG
>JTDE01000383.1:56720-74282 GCA_014338405.1 Paragonimus skrjabini miyazakii
AAACGATACGTATGGTTATCAAGTTTAACAAACTATTCCTATTCGCCAACGACATCAAACTTTCCTACACTACTCCTCCTAACAGTCTCAGTTTTTTAAGAGGATATACAGAAACACTTGATGTCTTTAGAGTCTTGGCAGATGAAATTTTCAGCCAATAAATTTAGCATCGTTGCACATGGTCGTCATATACGCGAGAACTTTATAAAGGTGGACGGTCACAGTGTAACAACTGCCAACTCAATGCGCGACCTGGGTATACGTTACTCAAAGACATTCAATTTCGCAGAACATATGTCTTTCCTACGAGACAAACGATAGGTTACAGTAGTAAGCACTCACTCTTCCTTCCTGTTGCTCGACTACACCCTCATAAATTACGTATACGACCTCAATTCGAGTACTGCACGTTGATATATAGTCACCTGCGCAAGTCTAATAGGCTAGCTCTGGAAAGTCTCTAACGTGCATCCATGAAAAGTTTACTGGACTACCCATCTTTTCTGAGCTACGGAGAACCCTGCCCGACGATTGCACTCGATCCGTTTTGGCTACGGTGACTCGAGCTGAACATTGCACTCGTGTGTTACCTAGTTTATGGCAGTAAATTTACCGTCAGTTTCGCAATCCGCTTCCAACATAGCTCAAAATGCAACCTCAGAAACAAGGAATTTACTTTGGCGGCTTTTAAATCTCGAAGAAAACTACGTTCAAATTTTTCCCTAGTGAAATATTCTTACATTTGGAACAAACTCCCATATGCAATTAGAGCCAGTAAGAATAGGCATCGATTTGACCGAAGCTTAGAAACTTCCCTGACGACAACGAACGTCATGTCGTTTCCAAACTCTACCTGCCTGAGGACGATCTCTTTGAAAATGGAAGTGATAATATCTTAAGGAGAACATTTGTAGTGACCAGGGAGGGTGTAGCTTCTTTAAGGATCCCGGCTGCAACCGTGTTTTCACGCTTGTCTGGTCTGTACGCATGATTCTATGTACGCCTGCGATAGGAGGCCTGAAACGAACTCAGCGCCACTTGCTTTAGTCGTGCAACTAATTGCACGCAGCAAATGCTTGCCCTTTCCCTAACGACTCATCTACTATTTCATTCTTCAAGGTCGTTCAACCCGAACCTTTCAAGCGTTGTTTAACGCACTCGAAGTTTCTACGCACTTTTAGCTTGACGCGCTTTCGGGCGCCGCCGGGTGGGCTGTGGCCCATTTCTCGCCTCTTTTCTTTTCCTCTTGGTTGTCGCCGTTGGTCCCAGACTAGGCTAGAACTAACTACTTACCATATTTTTAAACACTGCTGGAAATATACGGTTTGTTTCCAAACCCTGCTGCGTTTTCTATTTCGATGCCCGTTGGGACTACGTTTCGTTTGCTCTTTAGGAAATGTGTTTTAAATTATTAGTGGACGAGGGTCTAGCGCATACCCACTTGTCCACCACACTCTCTGTACCGCGTGATGTTACGTCACCTACCCTTCGAGTTGATCAAAGTCACCAGTTTCACCATTGAAACAAGACAGAGCATGTACATAGGTATGTTTATAACTTGCACGCGAATAAGAAAACGTCTATGGTCAACACATGGGTGTCAATATACATACGCCCGTTTGTAATAACCCAATGATCTTGGTACGCTCTTACCTGATACCTGATGCTAACTAGCTGTGTGTGGTTATTGCTCACTATACAAGGCTGTGTACGATAAAACTGTTTGGGAAAAAATACTTCACTGTTTGTCTCACATGATTGCATAAAAACCTCGCGTTACCATCCGTGCTTATTCCCGTCCTAATAGATTACTTAGCAATTTCTCTGTGTTGTTAAACATCTTTTGCAATCTATATATCGGTCGTATAGAACAAATCGACATCAAAATTCGATAGTACTCATATACTAGAAAAAGATGTTAGTCTATCTATTTTTCGCTTCCTATGATAACAACTGTTTGCTAATGCTATACATTTTAGTAACTAACACAACGATTAATGTTAGACGCAAGGTTTTGCCAAGAAATTACATACCGTGGTTTACATGATCATTTTACATTCTCCCATTGATCATGTAATTCTATGTTTCATTTTTGATTTCACAAATATACCTAGCGCGAGAAAACATTCTACAACTTCCGGACCTTCAAAATCCCGTGTTGGTTGGACAATTCGCAGGATTTGCAAAATTCCGTCGATTTTGGGCAATTAACGAACTTCTGTTCAGAAGTCCGCCCATTTTTCTACGAAAGACGGTGCTTTCCTATCTTGCTTTTCTCGACCAATGTTTCTACACATTTTTCGGGGCAATTCACATCGAATAATGGTGAAATCCTTCGACTTTCCTTTCATTCATTGTCAGATCACTTCTTTTTGGCATGTCCTTGACTAGGTTGACAATAGAGCAACCAAAAACAAATGGTACAAGCTGACATCTTCGAAGAAGCGTGTATACTGGTGCATTGTAAAGTTTTATAATGATGTTTCCTTTTGTGATATATTGACACATACACTCATATTAATGGGCTCTATTGTTTATTTTCGCTTGTGAAAGATTGAAAGACATTTAACTGTTTTTTTCAGCGTTCCCGGACCTTTACTTCTGCGATTAACACGTAGGAAGCGGAAACACGTAATAAGTGGTTAACTCAAGTAAGTTTTGGGTAGACAAGTGGGGAATGCTCTTGATTCTCTTCCCCTAACAATTTAGAATGTCGTCCTTGAAAATCAGTCGGATTGTGACTCCTATACTAATTGAATTAAAAGCGCAGTGCAGTGCAATGCGGCAAGGTTAGGAAACAAACCGTGCATTTCCGGTAGTGTTTGTAAATACGATAAGTACTTAGCTCCAGTCTAGTCTGGGAGCAATCAAGGAATGGAAGAGAGAAGTGGGCCGTGAGGTCACACCCAGTCGACAATACTTGAGAGCGTGTCAGACGAAAAATACCTAGAACCTTCAAGTACGTTAAATAACAATCGAAAAAAACGCAAGTTAAACGACCTTGTGAATAGATTGATTGTTTGGGAACAGTATGCATCCATCGTATATAGTTAATTACAGGAAGTAAGAAAGTGATACTGAGTTCATCTCAGGCCACCTGGAAGAAATATAATCAAAAGTGTGCATCCAAAATAGCAGGCGTAAACTCACGATTCCAGCCGAGACCCTTAGGGATGCCACAAGATAGCTAGTAATTACAAAACAATTTATGCTCTGATGTTTCCCGGATAAATGATTTATACAGTAAGAAAGGAAAATAAACGCAGATAATGAACAAGAGTGCGTTTTGAACGTTAACAATAAATTCGAGTTTTTGAAACTGAAATCAATTTGGAAACAATATGTAAAAAAAATATATTCTCAGGAAAGACAGCCGCGTTAGCCCTGGAGGCAAGAAAAAATATGTTTGCTCTGCCTTGTGACCTTACTGACCAAAACGCTCGCAATAAAAAAGCGATACACTGGTGTACCCACGGTATCTGAACGTAAGCAGTTGGAACTCCGTACTGGGTTGTCAATTGTGTGAAAGCGAAAGTGTAACAATGACAGTTATAAACAGAAGAAAACATTCATTAAGTGATACATTAAACTCGAAAGTAAACACCAACTTAATTAGTATAACAGTCGAATGTAAGTTGCTAACGTTTCCATCGTCTATACTTCAAGTTGTCATCATATTAAGTACACACCTACCGAATAGTCGACCATGTTACCTCATCGTGACCAAAACTCGTAAGGGTAGCGTTCAGATTTTCTGATCCGTTTGTAACAAATCTGTGCAAACTACTAACTGTTACGGTTTCTCAACTCTTGACTATAAGACGAGCATTCATATCAAAAAACTGAAGTCTTTCGCTAATGGCGACAGGGTAGAAGTGACAAACGAATTGGAGAAAAAGACTGCAACTGCTGCAAACCCTCGGAAAACATGCTGGTTCGGAATAATAATACGCTTATTAGAAGTCGAATTTTTCTTGCAACAATAGCTAATGAAATTCTTGGATCCAAAAACATCAGTTGCTCCCAAGTCAAACCAAAAGACCGGTGCAAAAGGTAAGTTTGTTCAGCTCCAAAAACGTGTGCGATAGGTGGAAAATAACAGGATATTTAAGTAGTGCATAAAGACCTACAAACGTTCTCGAATCAGAAGATCGAAAGCCAGTTATCAAACATAGTACTTATTGTCAGTAAGTCCCCAGTGAGCATTACGGAATAGAAGTCGAACACGTAGTTTAAAAAATAGCGAGGGTTGCCTCCCAATTGTTTTGGTCATTTCTGCACATTCGCATTGGGTAAAATCCTTTTCTCGAGAGAGGAGACGGTTTTGGACAGGATAATGGGACTCCTGTAGTGACTAGCAACCGTATGGCTTCTCTATGGATCCCGACTGCAACCGAGTTTTCCCTCTTGTCTTTTCTGTACGCATGATTCTATGTACGTCTGCTCTAGGAGGCCTGATATGTATTCAGTACCAATTTCTTCAGTCGTGCAATTAATTGCACGCAGCAAATGTTTGTCCCTTTCTTAATGATTCATCTGCTATTCTGTTCTTCAAGGTCGTTTAACCCGGACCTATTCGGTCGTTGTTTAACGCACTCGAATATTCGACGCACTTTTTACTTGGCGCGCTTTTGAGTACCGCCGAGTAGGCTGTAGCCCACCTCGCGTTTCTTCTCCCTTTCCTCTTGGTTGCTGCCGTTCATCTCAAATTAGGCTAGAGCTAACTACCTATCATATTTCCAAACATTGTTGGAAATATACCGTTTGTTTCCAAACCTCACTGCATTCTTTAGTTCGATGCCTGTTGGGACTACGTTTCAAATGCTCTTCGGGAAAGGCGTTTTAAATTGGCGAAAGACGAGGGTCTGGCTTATACCCACTTGTCCACTACAATGCGCTTTGCAAGCCCCACTGAAATAGAATGCCTAATAACTGCAGACTGAATAATATCCTGCGTTGTTTATGCCAATAGTGTAAGAACGGTTTTCCATTGGGGATCTGAACACGATACATATAAACAAAACTAATACAACGGATCCAGCAATAGTATCATTTGGCCAGCCAACTGCACTCGTCAGCCTATCAACAAGAAATACAAAAGAAGTTGACAGTCTTCATTATTAGGACATGGTATGCTCAGACTTTTAATGACCCTTTCGCAAGGCTACCGTTGTGGTTATAGCCTTGACTTCTTCCAACACATGCATGCCGGCCCTCACGTCTCGAACCATCTCAGGAGAAGTTGTGAATACTTCATTCCCAACCACTATGGACCAAACACTTGAATGTATCGGAAACTGCTAGTTGATTAATCAACTCACTATTCTGTAGTAAGATCTGTAATAACAGAAGACTTTCAGGACCATCCCGATCCGCAATAAATCCTGTCAGCAGTGGGACCACCGAATCGCTTTAGTGAGACCGAAACAATTCTGTGTAAACTGAGTACAATCTGAAGCACTCAAATACGCAGTCATGTCTCTTCTTCTTAATTATGCCCTCTTCAGTAAGTAAAGGTATAAAATAAACCATTCATAATTATTGGATAGAAAACTGATGAAAATTCATCCGATCAATAGGAACATGAGTCACAATTCATACTCACAAATTCCCGTGATTGCAGTTGCACGGTTCACGTATTCGAATGAATCTCTTCACCATTGGTTTATAGCGAATTATCCAGTTTTTTTTTAATTGTTACGAACAGGCTTACAAAGCCCATGTGAACTCCTTGCTCGTAACAGTGGTGGATAATCGTGTTCCGAACCATACACTTGACGGACAAACTGTGTGCCTGCACAGCATCGAATGGCAGGTTTACATATTGTGGTATATCGTCACCCTTGAATATTCCATTCATCGTGATTGAGTCTGGCTTACATAAACCGCTGACCTTCCTCTATCAAAGATTCGTCGTGTTTTTATTAGGCCCGACAATTTTCTAAAGGGCTTGGTCGTAAAGTTGAGAATGTGCTAGAACTAATGCTGGGGATTCACCTTCCATGGTGCACAGATCAATTCCTTGACTTGGCTTAATTCGAGGACAGAGTTAATTCGATAGCAAAGTTATACTACTGGACTAAAATCAGAATTACTGATTAATAATGTCTGAGAACTTAGACTGATGAACTCTGAAGATCACTTACAGTTCATCAAAACTCACACATCCAGATAATGCATTCCAGTTAACCCGTTTCGGAAGAAATCCTTCCAGTTTCTCTCTGTTTGTATCTCATCAGTAGTGCGTATCTTCATCCAGACCGGAATGTATACCCTAACTCTAATAACTGCGGGTGAATGTGTTAATCAGTATTCGATTTATCTCAGAGATAGTTACGATGGGATATTAATGATAATTCAAACGCTCAAGCACAATCTCGTGTGGTTCAAGTTCAACTTGTCCAATCATTTATACGGAACACCAATCAGAATCGCTCCGTTTATTCCTGTTGATAACTTCAATCTGAATTTCTCAGTTAATTCGAAACAGCCCACCTCATTGAACCAATCAAATAATGTCATAGCTATTGATCGATATCTGAAAATTTAATTTTTTACGATTTAGACGAAAGTGCGAATTCCGGTCCGGAATGGGATTTACACTATTACTGATGAACTCTAACAATAGCGAAACTCGAGTGTAGTAAGTCCTTTTGAGATGGAAAAACCAAAAGGCTTATCTGTAGGCGAAAGCGATGGTGAAATGTGAGTGGTGTTCGATTTGAAATCCCACGCAACGTAAACCTACACACTTAATTCAGCCCGGTCAGATTTTCTACCTGCGCTGGTATAAACTCATCTTGGACGAATACGATCGTTACAATCACGCGACTGCCTTTGATAGCACTAGGCAAGTAAAATATAAACTGAATGTACATCGCAGTGACTGGGCTGAAATACCACGTTGACTTTACCTTTTGTTCTCTCTGGAAGGAGATCTGTGTTCTAGTTTCGTTCATGCTACAGCTCTTCAGAAACGCTTATTCTTACCAGTAGTATAATTGACTTGCGAGAAGGTAAAATCCACGTCAGTTATGGCACATCGATCTTGCTATGCTCGTGTCACGTAGAAGCCCTTTTTGTACACAGTTACCCGTTATTGTAGTACGCTTTTCTCGTTTTTCATTTCGTTCGACACATGACATGGGTGCAATGGTGTTAATTTTTAAGATGCATGCAATCTCGATGGACACTGGCATGAAATAATTTTGCAATGAGGAGTGACTAATCCATTCGACTTGTTCGCAAACAGACGGCTTGACATTTCTAGAGTGATGAACTTTTCGGCCATTCTGATGCTAAGAGGACCAATAGTCAAAGAACTTCCCCCTCTTCTGTTGAATGAACGGTAAGCACTTCAAGAAGACTGCAGAAGTCACATCTTAATTGTTCAGAAATGTAGCTGCGAATAGTGGATATTGTCTGAATCAAAACTGGTTATCTTGCTTTAAGATTTAGTCTAGCTGGATGTTTAAGTGCCTGTAGGAGTGACTCAATCGGCCCTCACACAGCGATAACCAAAGTGGTTGACTTGTAATAAATGGTTTGACGTTCGCGATAACACATCATTCTAATCTCTCCGATTTAGATTACTTTTAAGCTGTACATCGTTCGGACTTGTTTAATGACCATGATCCAGGATACTCAGAAGGAAATATTTTTGTTTGGCTTGTGTAACTATTAACACAACGATTGCCAGGCTTGTGCCAATTACTCAGATCTGACGACGACCTTATGAATAATCAGATGTTCATTTTTACTCCAAATAACAGGTATTTTTAATATTCCTTTTGGAAGTGTCATTTTTAAAACACAACTTCAAAACCCAATGCATTTCTTACGTTTCAGCTGTCCATTGAAAATGAACGAAATTCTATTTAAATATTCTTGGATTACTTTGTGGATGAAACGCTTCCCTCTCCTCTCGAAGGGTTGCCTCTTATCCAGAACACCACACATAGTTGGAACGGCTTGATTTTCTTTTAAAATATTGCCTCTCGAGAAGACAACCTCAAACGTCGACAGATTAACTCCCCCCCCCTAAAAGATCTCCTTTCTAGTGAGCAAAGCACAGCTTAGAAAAGCAAATTGTCATTTGAAGAGGGACTACAGAATAGATTTTGTACATAAGTTTCGCTCACATGTTGCTTAAACAGACGGACTAAGTAAATGGTTCGTATAAACCCGCAGCTATGGAAGCACTCCAAGTGATTTTGTTGTATAAAAACATTAGTTCATATCACGAGTGCACGGTAAGGTGAGCGGCGGCCCGAGCCACAATACCTTTTGGTCAGGCTCATGGCTGCTATGATGATGATGACAAACTGAGTGTTCATCAGCGACCGTTCACTTTCTATTCGTCGGACAAAACGATGCCTTTGAATAAAGTCATTTTATCAAGAAAATTCTATGTATACATGGTTTCATATAACATTTTTGCCTTACGTCATGCGTACCTGTGACATCACATCGCACCGTGAATAACTGCTTGATCTGACGAAACAGATCATATACATTTATCCATAAATCCCACCAAGCACAGTTGTCAGTTCTTAAAACTGTTGATTTATTCATACTCTGCTAAAACATCCAAAGTTTGGACTGAATTTCAGTTTACTTGCTCTAATGTATCAGTTACACTCTAGGTAAATGAACTACTTCCCAACAGCATTCAGTTACCTATGAACATTATTGGTTCGGGCTGAATGTAATCTTTGATTTTGCTGGTTATTTTTTCATCAAAACTTGTAGTTCAGAAGCATTATTAAATTGAAACCTCTGGAAGGGTCCTCCCTCAACAGGGGACAATTTCTGTTATAATATTCAACGTGTCCTTTAACAGAGAAACAACGTATTGTTTTTCAAAGTTCAATTGTAGTCATGACAGTGAAAAAATTTCGAAGTGAACAGTTACGTTGTCCCCATATACGTTTTTAATAATTTAAAAAAATCCTGGTGATAACTTTTTGATAGCAACAGGAATGGGTAAATTAGAATGCGTATAGAATAAATATTGTTTATTCTTCCTTAAATATACGATTTGCAGTTTATGCTTTTGCGTTGAAATGGTTTTATAAAATATGGTAGTTGTACCGATCTTGTATTAAAATGAAGTCCTAGCGAACTGTACAGCATTTCGCGTTTGCTTGCACTACAGTCAACGCAACTGGAAGACCTATCCAGTCTGGTTTGGCTTTGTGCCTCAATGTATAGGTCTGTTCAGTGCAGCTGTGATCAGGATTACGATTTTCTGAATGCGGACTGGAAATCCATTGTTGAATTGTTCGGGTTAGAGCAGATTGCGGAGGCCGTTGATTCGAACGTTCCGCGCCTAGTCCTTCGATAATATCTTGTAATAAGTGGATTTCAGGTAATGTCTTCTTTGATCCCGTTAAATGATACTTGCTGCGAATTTGCTTGGCCATGTTACCTCGGTTTATCTCTTCCAGTGTGTCACACACGATGTACGCTGTTGCGTTGAAGTTAGAATGACGCCACAGAGAAAGTGCATGTAGTGCAAGCACAGGATGATCGGCACGTGACTGAAATTAGTAGATATTGCAATTGTATTTAAGGAAACCCTAAAAGCAACTCAAATATCTAACGCTTATAATAAAATTGTTTTAGAATTTTGCCTTCGTCGGACAGTTTATGGGGCTGAACAATGAAAGAGGTAAAATTGATACAGACTCATCATCACGAATGTTAAATTTTTCAGTTTTGCCATAGAAGTTTTTTAAAACAGTCTCATCATATTCCTGTCTTATATTTCCAGACCATAGTTCTATGACATTTAGGTAACAGTGTCAACTCCTGAGACATTGCTGTAGATAGTGAGATTGATGTATGTGTGGTGATGACAGTCAAATGCTACAATTTGCAGAAAATGCTTCTGTTGTAAACTGAGGACAGAGGCGGTTTTGGACGGTAACGCAATGGAAGCTCTAACAGCCTCCTTGTTTTACACTCCGGAATCCAATGCCAGCGTTCTGTCATGCTTATCGATGGTAATGAACAGATTAGAAAACGAAAACTACGAAACAAGAGTCAAGGCAATTGATTCCAGTAGTCTTTTAGGATACTTGTCTCATGTATCGTTGTTGTCATATAGTATTACGTCACACCGATCATTTTTGCAGTCCATCTACTGACGGCCAGAAGGCACGAGGTGAACACTTAGATTACTGTAATGGGTTAATCATTGTTGATCGTTTTCGTCTCTCACGCCCTCTTAATTTACGAACGTTACAGCTGCAGATTACTAGGGAGGAGTGAATAATGCTGTTTTGTAATTGAGATGTTCGATAACAGAGATTGATTAACTAGGTTAATAGTGAGAACTTTGATAGAGTGTTGTTTCAGATACTGCTTTAGTCACAATATAATTACGTTGTTTGCTTGCAAGATCCAGACGCCCAGATGCTAAATGTTTGAGTTTAGACGTATGGGTTGTCATTACTGACGAGTAGTAGGGGATTTCGGTTGTCATATCAACTGAATATCACTCACAACTGATGGCAGCTGCCGGAGTTCTGGTCGCGGCAGTGGCAAGGATATGCACTACTGACGTGTTCTAATGAGAGCAAAACTCAAGTCTAGTACTTCTTTTTGAAAGGGGCCGACTGGAAAATCTATGGGGATGTGAAGGCTGCGACTAATTGTAGATGATTTTCAATCTATAAGGGTTATCATTAATTAAGTCTCAATTCTAGTGTGTATTTCGTTCACAGGACTTGCCATTTTTTTCATGTTTGTATGACAACTAAGTAACGATGTTAATCACTGATTCGGAGTTGTGAGTGACATTGGTCACACGTTGAACACAGACATCAAAAAGAATGAAATTATGTAGCCGTGTTATCGAAATGGATGTATGAACGCATTTACCTACCAATCGTTTGTTTAACTGGGCTAGCATTTCTTCTTTCTCTATCAAACCGCGCACGGGATTGAAAGGTAGCTTGTAGAACAAATTTCGCCAGTCTTGTCCGATGTGTTTTGCCACATATTTAATGATGGCATCCAGTTTTTTCTCACTTTTTGTTTTCCATTGTGCCACCCCTATAAGCAGAAAAAATGTGCTGAAGATTTGAGTAGAATTAGGACATTCTTGTGGATTAAGTAGGTTTCCTTCTACCTCAGCAAGATCTGCAAATTGCCTATTGCGAAGGCGATGCTTTTGCAACCCTAGTTTAAAGATCAAACAAATTTCACTTCATTTAGACTTCAATTCAATTCCCAGTGAAGACAAAGACTTTGTATGTTTGTTGAGCTCTGACAAAACTGAGACTTAATTCTGATGTTTCTTTTCAAAATGGATTGAATGGTAAATCTGTCCGAACACAGTAGCTGAATGGTGTTCAAACAGTATTAATCTGATCCTTTAGTATCCATCTGTAGTAAGATATACTATTCCGTAGATTAAACTATACCGGTGATCCTGACTAAACTGACAAGTTCTTATGTGTTACGAGCGCGTAAACAGACAATAGAATAACGGTTAGCGAAACCGTAGATAACGGAACGACGTTCAACGGTTGTGAACGGCTGACTAGGAAGTATGCACGATTAATACGTATCTTCCCGGCCAACCCAACCACTTCAGGCTAACGAACGAACAAAGAGAAAAGATTGGCCTCCGGACAGTGCTACTTTATGTCACTCAATCCGAAGACAACATGGTCACAAACTCGTTCGTATTTATAGGGTTTGTGACTAGCAACAAGCAATGTCAAATGGAATGGAGCAGACAAATGACTAGACAGTATAGTCTAGGTGTGTAATCGGGATAACAACAGTTGTCACGAGGGCGTAGGTCGATTGTGAAGACCGGAGCCGCGCACGACCATGGCAAAGGTAAAGGTCACTCACAAGTGAACTTTGTCACTTGTGGTCACATAATGTTTTCGGGGAACTGGCAACTTCCCCGACAAATATATTGTTTACGTTGACGTTGGTGATGCACAACCGAAGTTGCTCCAACATTTAGTGAGCTTGCGGTATCGTAGTGGTAACGTCGTTCGCCTACCTGTCGTCTGAACGCTAGTTGCACCCTCCAATGCTGTGACTTCCTCTGTAGTCTAGTTTACGGAAACATGAAACTATTCTACTCACGCTCTGTCTAAGGTGTCACATAGTGGTGTCACTTATGGTGCCAATGCCAAACACTTTTCTTTCAATATTCCACTGGATGAGTATGCATATTCAGCATAGAAAGCAAGAAATCTATGAAGCCACAGTTTCACTAAAAGTAACGTGAGCTGGTGATCACACAAAAACAACTCAGGGCACTCGTTAACGTTGACAGAATTTCAGTCTGTGTGTGTGTGTGTGTGTGTAGAAGGTATGAACGACATTCTGGAAGATGCGCATGAGGAATCAAATGACCTCGACGTTAAGTTTCTTTCTGACAGTAAATCGGTCGACGTGGGGGTATGCAGATGATACTGCCATGTTTAGCCTTATTACCGAACAAGGTGAATGTCTGGGCTGGTTTATGCGAAATGCGTCTCGCACGTTCAAAGTGTAGTTTCAGGTCTGGGGCATTCCCATGTAGTTTACTGCAAGCAGTTCACCTGAGACCGTAGACCATTTCAAGTTATTGGGAAGTACAACATCTTCAGTTTGTAACGTGGTTTATGAGCTAACAGCGAGGATATTGAAAGGGCTTGTCGCCTGTGCCAATGTACACCTTTTGCACAGTCGAAAAGATTTCCGGGTGTTGTCAAGATCAAAAGTATATAACGCTTGTGTACGCTCTATTTTACTCTATGGTTAAAAATAGTGACCCGTTCGCGATGAGTACATCAACAGACATACTGTGTTCGATCACCCTTATCTCTCAACTAAACAACAACAATTTGGACAACCGTATGAGCAATGCGAACGTACGTCAACGTGTATTGTGCGATGCTCGGTACACACGAACAATCGTCCGAACAATGAAGTTTCATAGTCTGAATGCCAACAGTTTGATAAACTTGTGTACTAGTCAAACAACGACATGATAATGAAATATGAAGATCATGACTATTCCGATAAGTAAACAGGACATGTGTCACCTACACGGTTGGGAATATCGGGCTGCCTCAAATCGTTGGTTAGGAATGTTATCCGGAATAGCAACACTACACAATCAACGGCCAGTATATACTTCAATCCTTTTCAACATATATTTTTCTACCATATTCCATGTCACTATACCTTTTTCCATACTGGTTTCTCTTTTAGGCATAAGAACTTATCTTTCGTGTGAAAGCCTTTCGTTTTAGTGCAGTAGAATTTCTCCATTGTATTTCCAGGCTGTGGAAGTGGCTTATGATTGATCTAATGGACTCATAGATTGCGGCCTTTTTGATTGCGACTGCACGCATTAGCTGCTGCACTAGGAGAATGTCCGAGGGAACACTTGAGTTGTGAAGGCCGTTATGTGGTCCAATCATTAGCTTGTGTTCTCTGCCCCATCTGGGCTGGACTCTATACCCTGATCGGACCACATGACGGCCTTCACAGCTCAAGTGCTCCATCGGACATTGTCCTAGCGCAGCAGCCAATGCGAGCAGTCGCAATTAAAAAGGTCGCAAAATATGAATCCACTAGACCAATGATAAGCCACTTCCACAGCCTGAAAATACAATGGAGAAATTATACTGCACTAAAACGAAGGCTTTTACACGAAAGATACATTCTTATGCCTAAAAGAGAAACCAGTATGGAAAAAGGTATAGACAACATTTAAAGGGTTTGTGACCAATCAGAAGACAAGGACAGAAGGGGACCAGAAAAAGATCCAGACAGTACAGTGATGTCCCAGTTAAAGGACGAGCATGTGGGCGGTATGTCATGAATTAGCTCTAGGTTGAGAACGCTCCTGGAGGGCGAAGGGCGTAGGCGGGTGAAGTTGCACATGACCGTGCCGACTATGATGGTCACTTTGAGCAGAATGAATTAGGCCTTTCCAAAAGTAATTTAAAACGGTATTATCGGGGAATTGGGTTCTCCCCCCGACGTTATGGCGCAGTCATCGACTGTAATTAACGAGACAGTTTCCATTTTCGCTCTCGAAGTGATCGGGTAACCTGCAAACTATTCACGGGCGCTTATTTGGCTTTGATTGAAAGTGTTCACTTGGTCACTGTTCTGTCGCCAGGTCAACGGAGATTTGGTAAACACGCTCGCCCGAAAGGCATTTCGGATCAACTTTAACTTGAGACTAGGAACCAGATATTTTCTACCATTGAGCGCTAACAAAAGCTAAGTTCCAGACTAACTTCTCCCACTACAATTCATCAAAGTCCCTAATTAATTCTGTCACCAAATCATTTGATTTGCTCTTGGTCCCGGCTCAGTATGGACTGGCTAGCACGGGGAGCCTCATCAAACCTCTTCTGTAGACTGGTTTGTACACGTCATTACCAACCCTTTCCATCCGACCACCAAAATAGCTTAACGGCATTCAATAGAACCGACCAGTCAAGATTTATTCAGCTTATCTGCTTGCGAAGTCAACATCAGACTCTGACAGTCCGTGGTTGGAGAAAGTACAGCCCTTCTTTTCGAAGATAGCTAGCCGATAGGATCGCTCTGATTGTCAGACTGTTACCAAATTTGAGTTACACTAATGCTATTGGTTATACCACATGGCAGGGTTTAAGTTACACACCGTTTCGCGGATGGATAACACCTCGTCTACAGAGCTTACACTGTCTTCCTTGAGACAGCATATCTGTGCGCCTGAGGATCTTAACAACTTGTTCGAATACCTTGGTTGTTTGGATAAGCTTGAGTGAACCAGTCTTTGCCACAGTGTGGCACCTACAAAACCCGTAAGCAAACATCGTTTAATTGTCAAGATCTCTAATTGAATAATGCAATGAAAAGACGCAAATCATGTGATGTTCTTCGGACGACACCCATCGACATCAATAGCAAAGCACATAATCTAAACAGGACACAGGGTCAAAGTTTGTGACGCAGTTTCTGTTTTATGTGTCGGCACAACCGGAAACGCATCCCCTTGTTTGCTGAGACCTCTGCTATCAAACATCAGAATCCTGCTGTGGTTAAAATAATTTTTGTTGACAGTACGGCTGTCCTGGTAATAATCATTTCCATAGGTTTGTTTTTGTATTTTCGTGTCTGTCTGTCTAAACAGGTAGGCCATGACTTCTGTCTTATGAAACTTTGTCTGGATGTTTAAGATTAGTTATATGCCCATGTGTGATCAGAATGTACGCGTCTTTGACCGCACCTTCGAATAACGACCAGCTTATCCCAATCTTAAGAAAGATCGTTAACTAAGTCTGCGAAAAACACCTTCCAGCTACACGGAAACCACTAGGACGACGGCGTCACAACTTGAGGGTGAAGAAACACCCATCTTCTAAGGCGAACCAAATTCGGACATACACAAAACCTCTACGTACAAAGAAAAAGGGATGGAGCTGCAACGACACTTGATGGCTGATAGAGAAGTGCCTACTGGAGTAAGCTGTTTGATGACCAGTGAGCCTGTGGCAACGGTCCTTCAAAGAGTGTGATTCCATGTGATCGTAACGCCGTCGCTCCAATCTCCAAAGCGAAAGTCACCAAGGTAACCCGTCCCCTGGAAAAATATCCACTCAGACCTGACTGCCTCACAACTACCGATGTAGGTCACTTCCAGGCCAAATCACTAGCTGCGTTTTTAATTTACTATTGACTACTAAATAGCTTCCTCCGCTGCTGAACACTGCTGGCATAACACATGCACCAAAGATCTATGTTTCACTTACGTCATCCGACTTCTGTCCGCTTTCTGTTTGGTCGATGGTCATACGTTGTCTTTGTAACGTTTTGCACACTATTTTCTATTTCAAAATTCTGATTGTTATTCACACTTTTCACTCTCCTCAACTTCACATATACAGCCAACGTTTAAACCAACTTAATCGAAACAATCGATAATCAGTAAATACAACTCACTCACTTCTCGGTTCGTGAGCCTTGCGTTCTCTCTGCGTTCGGGTCGCTGGTGCACGGAATTTTGGAGAGTTAGAAGCTAACGGAATCAAACGACTATTGCGGCAAAGTTCCTTATTTATCTATCATTGGAATTACCTCAGTTGTTGAATTCCAAGATTAATTAGGAACCACACGACGGACTGTATCTGTTGGATACTGCATTTGATGTAGTGGAATTCTAAATCAAAGCACTTTAACGAACTATTGTGAGTTGATCGTTTCCATTTTTACCACCTTTTTGATCTCGTGTCCATACTTGAATTTTCTATAGTGATTAGATCCTCTACATCGTCACACAATCTCATTCAGTAGATGGGACTCTTTATTCCCTTCTGGTTGGTAGCATTTTGGTTTCCTGCAGCCAGATGGAACATATGAGATTACGACCACTCTGTACAGTTTGCTGTGACATCCCCATACAGCCAACTGCGAGCGTTCGCCTACAAACACCGAAATATCTGTATTTCGATCACATATCTCATTATTCTGATACGAACAACCACAGCCCACGGTTCACCTATCTCTTTAAGCAACTACCTAGGTTCACTTCAAAAGTCTGGTAAATCACATTTTGAGAACTGTGAGATTTTGCCGAATAGAGGTGTCCCTCTTTTCCCATTATTGTTTATAATAGCCTCGAATGAACTTTCATTTTTATTGAGTATGACTTTGCCCCAGGCCCACTGGGTGGCTAATTCGACTAGCTAGCCTATCAGGATAATATCATACTGTAACGGAAAGGCGTCCAATAAAGCACAATATTTACTGTCCAACTCGCTGTTTACCATGCTACGCGCGCGCTAGCGTTTATGGATCAGAATTTCGGTTCACAACACTCGGTTTCTGCTCACATGTCGTGTGCACTTCTACCCGGTTTATGTACATGATCGACGCCTTCTGTCGGGGTTTTTCTGCCTGCCATTCTTCGTCCGTTGGTCCGATCTCGTTGAGCAATGGCTCATCCGGTCGCTCGTGTTGGCCGTAATCTATTCACTATGGGCTTTCCTTGGCCTTGTCGAGATATTCCTCTGAGTGTTGGAGTAATCGCGCCCCCAATCTGACCATCCTTCCCATTCAACCTGCCATGTCTCGCCCGTTTGTCCAATCCAGTCGAGAGATGATTCATTCGGTCGCCCACACCGATACACTCGCCGTGAGTTTGAAAGTACCTCGTCCACACGTTGAGGTATTCTGCCGAGTGTTGGAATACTGTCATCTCCGGTTTGATAATCCACCACAATACTATCGGTCTGTTCAACAGACACGGTGGAAATTAGACTGATTAATGTTGTACCTTGAGTATACGGCCTACGAGCACGTGAACAGACAACGGAATAACGGTAAGCGAAACCGTAGATAACGGAACGGCGTTCAACGGTTCTGTACAACGGACTACGAAATATGCACGATTAATACGTATCTTCCCGGCCAACCCAACCACTTCAGGCTAACGAACGAACACAAAGAAAAGATTGGCCTCCGGACAAAGCTACTTTATGTCACTCAATCCGAAGACAACATGGTCACAAACCCGTTCGTAGTTATAGGGTTTTTGACTAG
>JTDE01000383.1:85710-100604 GCA_014338405.1 Paragonimus skrjabini miyazakii
TGTCTCCATACTTCCAACTATATTTGGAGAACGCACATCACTTTTCAATATACGTTACAATTGTTTGAAACTCACACGACAGCCGGACGAAAATATTGTTTCATACTCGGGAAGAGTGAACAGAGAGTGTGAAAGATTTCAGTTGAAAAAGATATCAGATGATCAATTCAAGTCATTGGTTTTTGTTTCTGGCCTCACAACAGCAGCAGATGCCGACACCCGAACCAGGTTATTGGCGAAACTCGACTCAACACAGTCCTTCTCCTTGCAGGAGCTGACTTCGAAATATCTGCGATTAGTAAATCTGAAGAAGTAGTGCAGATACAACAGTTTTCTGTGTAAATGTGCTACTTATATGCCAAATATGGTTGAATGCACAAAATGTTCATAGATGTTACCTTCTGAATAGTTTTCTGTTCGCCTGATGTCCTTGCTAAGTAACTTAGTAATCAATTCGTTAACTCTAGTGCATAACCTCGTAATCAAACTCTTCATCAGTTTGTGTTATATATTGGACACTGTTTATCCTTTATGAGTGTTTTATTACTTAGATGAACCTTTTGTCGGCTCATTTTGAATGTAAATAGTAAACGTTAGTCTTAAGCTTGAGTACGCCGAACTTCTGGATGATCCAAAAAGTTTAGACTATTTAAAAATTCGCCAATTTTTAGTCATGAAAGTAATGGATATTTATGCTTGAAAATCGATAAGTGCCATCTAAAGAGCCATGCCTTAAACTATTGTTCCCGTTTTGCTAAGTATTTCTCATAGATCCAAACGGCTGGCGTCTTGGAGTTAAAGTCAGTCGCTAACCTAGTTATGGTAAGTGTCACGCAGGATAGATCACCATCCAAAGTTTTGTGTTTATCTGTAAATATCATTACATCATTGAGTTTTCCCGCGCAAAATACTATAGCTAACGTCCTGCTTATATACAAATTCATTCCGACGAAAACCACTGACGCATACAAATATGCCAGATCAGTGGCTCAGTTCACGACGTCCAAACTCGCTTCTGGATCATCCACATTAATACACAACGAATGACTCACTGGAAAAAGTTAAATTTCGTTTCTTCCTTGGTTTGTCGTAGTTGGTGCTGTTTTTGCTGCTCACATAATTGACCAAGCTGTACACTCTTTTGATGGAACCACTGCAATCGCATTTTTGCTTCAGTTTTCTTACGCTTCGCTACTGGAATTCGTTTTTGGTTTAGTTGTAACAGTCGTTGTTTACACTCTTCAATTTCGGCTGGGTTCACGCTAATTGGACGCGAACGAAATTCCACCCGAGCACGAGTAACAGGTTTATCACGTTTGACCCCTGCGTTAGACAACCGAGTGGAATATTTTCTATCCGCCTCTCTACTTTTTTCTTCTTCGTTTTGATTTTTCAGTCCATCTGTTTGACGGTTTTTGGTCCGTTTGTTACGCAGCAATCGTTCGTTGGAACGCTCTCTTTGAGGATGCTTCAATCCTACTCGGAATTGATCAATTATCATTTTGGTTCTCATGGTTATTTTGACTCTCAGCCAATTATGTTTGGCTTCAGCACGTTTAGCAGCTTCTAGTTCTTTTGCCTTTTCGATTTGTTGCATCTCATAGTCATGTTGTAATTGATCACTACGTATCTTGATCTGAAATTTCAAGGTAGACAGACAGGCTATTTTTTAATCGTGAAAATGAGGTAACATAGAAATAGGGTTAGTACTCTACCAGTCTTTCATTCTGTGCTCCATCATCGTTGATACAAGCCTGTAACGGATTTTTATTTGTTGTTTTATCATCTGTTTCCCTACTTAAATCCCGACTTGTTCTACATAACCCGTCGTGGTTGACAACACGTTTGCCCTCAGGCATTAGGCCAGTAGTTACGTATTTGCTTACCGGTCGAAATTCATTTGTTAATGTCATTTAATGATTATTGCTTTCTGCTTACTCATACTGTTGCTTGTATGATTTGTTAGTTGATTCTTATGTTTAGTTTAAACTACTTTTCTATAGTGACTGATATCCGCTAGCCATCAATTCGTCGAATTTCTTCTGATTCCAAGGTTTTGATTGGAATAAAATCAAAAGAGGCTTCAGGCAACTTTGAAAGTGAACATTCAACCGTAATCCTGTCATACTTTTAAACAACTTAACACAGACACAGCAAACGGTAAAATAATCAAACTGACTTTCTTAATGTATTCGTGTCCCTTATGGTTAATATTCAGACAGAAACGGGCTAATTAAGAACAATCGGAAGCGAAATATGCTCTCTTAATAGAAACTCATGAATTAAACGGAAATCCTCTAAAAGACGTAGATTTGGCTTTCAAAATAAAGAGCTCGTGGAGAATGTTGAGGGGTGGGATAGCACACTTGAGGCAAGCTTGCGATAAGATTGAGAGTAATGTGTTAAAGTAGAGTCGACACAGTTCGTGCATTCTGAAAAACGACCGATAGTTTAACTTAAGATCTTTGGTTGAGAAATCGGAAAGAATAACGGAGGCAAAAGACAATCACCGTGTGTGGACAGGATCAGTTACTACCCCGGGGGTGTTGCATACGCTTCAAGGCCGCTTGTGTGCCCCACATTCCCACTGAGGCTCGAGCTGTGTTCTGATTGGTCGCGCCTTCAAAGGCCAACGACTCACTCGTCCACGTTACAGATTATAAACGCGGCGATATGGTTTGTACCCCTCTGACTCACATGTTCCACCGCTGTTATTGCCTATCTAGCTTGATGCTCATTGTACCCGAATAGGAACACAACAGGGGGCATGATCGGAGTGAACGGAACAACATTTGTCATAGAAATTGTTAATCACTTGGTTTATGTAAACATATTGATTTCACGAAGAGATCATACTATGCCGTGTCATATCGGAACCCCTAAATATCCGACAGCGAAATTAAATTGGCGAGGTATAGTCATATCATTGGCATGAAGTTGTGTATCGGCACTGAATGCATGTGTATCCATCGATTACATTGAAAACGCAAAAACAAAATTCTTACACATTTTAACCAATATGGAGACGAACTTTGGAAGCATTAACTAAATTGTTTCATCTATATTTTTTAATGACGGAATCGCTTAAAGCATCCGATAGATTCATTGTGAATATATCATCAACGTATATGATAATTGTTAGGGCGCCCCACCCTGTGACCGTCCCAGGGGCGCCTCCGTCGTGAGAGCGAAGGAAAAAAATCACTCGACTCAGTCCGAACTAGCGGAACTGTTCAAATCGGTTGAGACTTTTTATACCGCTATGCCCATGTGTGGTCCTAACTCTTTCTCATGATGTGGTGGGAATGTGTGCTCATGACGTGCCCTATAAATGCCTTGTACTTGTCGCCCTACCCTGCACACGTTTTGTAGCGGAACAAAGCTTCCTATTTTGAACGCGTCCTTTGGGCTTGCCTTGGGAGCGATTACGGGAACAGTCGCGGTACTATTCGGGACCGAGATTTTCGTGTGAATTATTACCGGGACGAGAATCCGATTTTATCGAGCGTACCACTATACCGAGTTCGAACCAGTGTACCGTTTAAGAGGGTTTACAACAATAATTAGAGCAGTTGGGGAGTAATCATTGATAAAACCCATATGAAGAGGGCAAATTTAGACTGTATGATATTCTGGAAGAAATAAAAAACACGGAAAGAAAAAGAAAGCGATATATTGCTGAAAATCTGTTACACACAAAGACCTTCCGAAGACACTGAATAAGCTTGCTTTTTGTAAGTTTTACATACAACTAAATTTCAAAAGTACGCCTTATCAATGGAGTATAAGTTATCTTTAAAGTTGTCGTCAACCCCTCCGTTTCCGAAATCCTTACGTAAGTGATGAATTATTTTTCTGTCATATTTGGTTGTGTCTAAAAATATCAACACATTGTTCGCGGAATTCTGGCTAAACTTATCCGCTAGATATAAAAGAAACAACCTTCTGGATCTACGTCTCATAACTTATGGGTTGCTACGCGAAACGGTAAGTCATAACTGGGAGAAGAACACCATCACGTCGTTCAAACTCAAGTAGGAGCGGCCTATAAACAACCGACGGTCAAACTCACGACCTTCACCATCAATTTTTTCTGGTAATTGCAGGTTTCTACCTGACTAGTGGCTGTTGAATTGCAACCCTGTGTGGACCCCTTAAATTCCTTCATTTGCATCCAAAGCTATAAAACTAGAAGACAATAACTCATTTGCTAGATACTTTCGCTGTATATCTCAGAGTTGAACAAAACAGTAAGAAAACGAAAACTGGTAGTTGCAAGCATTTCGCATTGACTCATCAGTACCAAATTTACAATAACATGAAACGGTTTTTGTCGGGGAAGAACCCAATTCCCCGAAAATACCGTTTTATTTGACTTCGCACTGGCCTAACTCACTAACGATTGTAGTGACCTTCATAGTGAGCACGGTCATGTGCCACGTCCCTCATCACGTGCGTTCTCAACCTTTGTGCAAAATCCTGGCGCCCGGCCCACACACACGTACTTTACTTGGGACATCGATGTACTGTCTGGATCTTCGTCTGGTCCACTTCTGCCCTTGTTTCCTGATTGGTCACAAACCCTTTAAATGTTGTCTAGTTTGTGACCGTGTTGTCTTCGCATTGAGAGACATAAAGTAGCTCTGTCCGAGGGCCAGTCTTTTCTCTGTGTTCGTTCATTAGCCTCAAGTGGTTGGTTCCGCCGGGAAGATTCGTATTAATCTTGCATATTTCGTAGTCAGTCGTTCAGAACCGTTGAACGCCGTTCCGTTATCTACGGTTTCACTAACCGTTATTCCGTTGTCTGTTTACGCGCTGGTAGGCCGTACTCCAAGCTACAACCGTTTTTTATACCGAACAGATAGGGAGTGGTGTGGACAGTCAATCGGTGGGTTAGGAAAGTTCACTAAGTCCGGGGAAGGGTCAAGTTTACGAGCAATTGTTTCTGAACACACAGGGTCGGCTTCAGTCGACTGACTGCGAACGCATCAAAAAAGCCACAAGAATCTTGGATTGGAGTGACGTGATGGGATTCTGAATGCACAAACGGGATCGATAACGTGACCAGTGATCAGGACGTGTCTTGCGACTGCGGACGCTGGTTGCATGTGTTCCAAAGACATTGTCGTTCTTCTTAATGGAGCCCGTCTGGCAGTACGCATGTCAAGAGTGCCAGCAGCAAATGTTTGAAACTCGATATGCCCAAGTTCTTGAGTATATGCACTAGATGAACCATACCCACAAATCCTACTATGTAAAGAATAGGCTCTCTGGTCAACCGATAACAGTTCGTTTGCTAGTTACTGAAGATCCACGCTGAGCTACTAGCTCTATTCAGTCTGAAAAGCATAGCAGAAATAACTGTCAAACGACCCATAGTAATTTTAACTTCAGCATGTGTGATCGAGGTTCACCAAGTACAGGCAACGGCTTAATGATTGTCATTCTGAGGTTGATGGTGCACTTCCTGTTAGCTTTAAGAGAAGAATATGTAACACGTATGTTAACACAGGCTGAAAAGCCTTACAACTGCTTCTTTTCCACAATATCTTCTATGAACCATGTCACGTTCTGCTGCCTGACGATAATTGTCCGTAATAACCGAGGTTAATACACACAGACTGAAAATTCTGTCAACGTTAACGAGTGCCCTGAGTTGTTTTTGTGTGATCACCAGCTCACGTTACTTTTAGTGAAACTGTGGCTTCATAGATTTCTTGCTTTCTATGCTGAATATGCATACTCATCCAGTGGAATATTGAAAGAAAAGTGTTTGGCATTGGCACCATAAGTGACACCACTATGTGACACCTTAGACAGAGCGTGAGTAGAATAGTTTCATGTTTCCGTAAACTAGACTACAGAGGAAGTCACAGCATTGGAGGGTGCAACTAGCGTTCAAACGACAGGTAGGCGAACGACGTTACCACTACGATACCGCAAGCTCACTAAATGTTAGAGCAACTTCGGTTGTGCATCACCAACGTCAACGCAAACAATATATTTGTCGAGGAAGTTGCCAGTTCCCCGAAAACATTATGTGACCACAAATGACAAAGTTCACTTGTGAGTGACCTTTACCGTTGCCATGGTCTTGTGCGGCTCCGGTCTTCACAATCGACCTACGCCCTCGTGACAACTGTTGTCATCCCGACTACACACCTAGACTATACTGTCTAGTCATTTGTCTGCTCCATTCCATTTGACATTGCTTGTTGCTAGTCACAAACCCTATAAATACGAACGAGTTTGTGACCATGTTGTCTTCGGATTGAGTGACATAAAGTAGCACTGTCCGGAGGCCAATCTTTTCTCTGTGTTCGTTCGTTAGCCTGAAGTGGTTGGGTTGGCTGGGAAGATACGTATTAATCGTGCATACTTCCTAGTCAGTCGTTCACAACCGTTGAACGTCGTTTCGTTATCTACCGTCTCACTGACCGTTATTCTGTTGTCTGTTTACGCGGTCGTAGGCCGTATACTTCAAGATACAACAATATTACTTGTTGATATCAATGCAACACTTCTGTAAAGTTACGAGTACATATTAGAAATGATAAAAAACCTCGCCTAAGTTTAACTTTTAAAACTCATGCTCCATATGTCCTGCGTGCTAGTACACAGCTGTGTCATTATTGCGAACAAAACACAGTCTGTAAGCCAACAATCGTATTATTTTCACTCTCGTCGAATGGCTTGTTATTACTTCACGGGTAACTAGTGACTGATAGTTAAAGCTTGTCTGACTTAAATAACCGATTTTTATTTAAAAGTAACAATGTGATGAACAACTGTTTTCAATAATTCTTTCTCAACTCTTCCTCAGTTACATAGGTTTCATCAAGACGTCATCAGACAAAACGCAAAAAAAAACAAGAAGTGAATGTTCACGAGTGACAATAAAGGCTAATACTAGACTACGCACACACTAATTGGTTAGACCCAGGCCGGACTTTAACTGGATTTTACGTCACGCGGTCAGGGTCGAATGTTTGTGTGTGGTTAGATTGGATGTGACTGATCTGCGGCGACGGAAGTTGCAAGGACCGAAGAAACTTATTTTGACAGCACAAGTTAGGGTTGCGTAATATGATAGCAATCGATTCGGCAGTCGCCAGAATGCGCTGACGGACAGTTTTTGGTTGAGTGTTCGCAACTCTGTAGACAACCTGGAAGGCTTTGCTGATGTCTGTGCGATGGTTGGTATTAGTTAGATGTGCAACAATGGCGCTGGTAATTGATTTACGACAACCGGTTCTAATTCAAACTGGATGATGTTCCTCGATCCCTTTTGACAAGCGCCTAGTCGTACGACCAACATATTCTGCAGTATAACAGCCGCATGAAAATGAATACACGAGCATTGACTGATCGTGGACTGGTAGCTTGTCTTTCAGGCTCAATCTTAACATCGGCATTGTTGTGAACCAACTTCTTAAGGTTGCCGCTGGAAAGGTACGTCTAAGTGACCGGTACATGCGGCGGTTAAACTGGTCTGCTACAATATCCCCTTTAAACGGAAGTTTTATAAACACAGCTTTCTTTTCAGCTGTAGGCATTACCTCATGCGTGATTTTGGCCTTCACATTTGAAATGATGAGTTGCTCCGGATAGCCGTTTTCCCTCAATAGGTTTCGAACTGTTTTCAGTTCCTGCTCTACTGCGTCATCGGAACAAATCTTTCTTGCTATAATTGCCAGGCATTGGGCTAGATTTCGGTCCTGTTTAAGGGGAACAAAACTTTTGAAATTGGTATATTGCCCTGTCCATGTAGTTTTGCGATATACCGACCTACTCAGTATACCGTCTCGACGTCTGGTTAATTTGACATCTAAGAAATGGAACTCGTTTTTGGATTCCTCCTCTGAAGTGAAGTGAGGTGAGGTGTGTGCTGCATTAAAAATCGAAAGGATGGTTGTTAACTCAGCTTATGACTGTATAACGAAGAATATATCGTCTACATATCGGTGATGCATGTGAAGACTCTGAATAGTCGACTGAAATTGGGATTCTAATTTGCCCATGAATACGTCTGCCAGTAATGTACCTAAAGGGGATCCCATTGCTACTCCATCCGATTGTCGATACAGTTAACCGTTGAACATAAACTGAACATTAAGGGTGCGCCTCAAAAGTAGTTCCTTTAGGTCTGATCTTTGTAATCCGAACATGCTTTCGGGTTGTTCAATCTGATCACACAAAAAGTTAATTGTTTCCACCAACGAAACATTCGTGAATAGCGAAGTGACATCAAGGGAGCCCATGTGCCGGTGTCTAACATTAATGTCTCTCACAGAGTCCACAAACCTTCAGATACTAGCAAATTCATGAAGACAGAACATGAGAAAGACAAGACGGAGTTTGCTGAAAATCAAATTACTAATTCCTTAACACGACTAATGCAAAAGGACCGTATCACACAAACTCAGTTTGATAAGATGAAACCAAACGGATCCATCATCCCACGTCTATATGGACTCCCCAAGATTCATAAAAGTGGTTGTCCATTTAGACCGATACTTGATAGGTGCAATTCACCGTATCACGCGACTTCCAAGTGGTTGGCGGATATACTAAAGCCTATACGACGGAAATTATGTCCATATAATCTCCGTGACAATTTCGAGTTTGTAGGCACTGTGAGAGACATTACCGACTAATTGTTTCATTGAATATACGAACCTGAGCTGATTGCTGGTGATACAGTAAATGTCGGGAAATGTTATACACAAATCGCAAATTTAAGGTGTCACCAATGCAATCAAAATAACGCACAAACGTACATTTAGCCATAATGACGTCGAACACAACCACGGCGCAAAAATCCACAGCCATGACCAAAGGGCTTATCCAAACGACCACATCCCCTAACCGAGTCGGTTGAGGCAACGCGCACGACACAGACCCGTAACCACAACCAGACTAGCTGAAACGACGGTGAACGAACATTTTGCATCAGCGTATGGCGGAGCACATTCACAAAAGGTTATCAACTGAAATATCAGAAATGACATGCTGATTGTAACAAGCTCGAAGTCCCGTCGTCATCGATTACCAAACCCATTTAGCAACCTGTTACCTAGATGACCCTGTCAAATCGATCAAGATATTGTTACATAATCGCAACCCAAAAGTGTTAACAATTGTTGAGGCAATGCTAATCAAACGTCGGTCGGTTTTGTGTGCACAGGAGGCGCTGACGCAATCAATCTACTAGCCGTGGAATTGATTGCACAAGTAGCTCATGAAGGGTCACAACTGTGTGGTTGGTTCGTTCATTTGATAATGTCAAACGCAGTTCGTATAAAATTTGCTGGTTTTACGTTGGTGACTGATGAGAGCAAACGAAAATGTTAACATCTCGTGATAGATCTTTTCTCTGTTTTGACTAAACGAACATTTTCAGTCAAATCGCTCAACCAGATCGTCCCACCGTTTCGACCACCACGGTCAACGATCAATAACACCTGGCTATCCATGCACGTCCCTATAACCGTTTCAGCGCTTGAACAGCAACGCTAGACTAGCAACCAGCATGCATCAATGACTGCAAATGAACAGACCAAATATACGATATTTCCCTAGCCGATTGTGCCATCATGATCATTTCCTCACCAGACGATAGATAATCAAAACACACATTCATGAACGACACAGATTTACAAACTACTGAACGATTGACCGAAACCTAACAACGTTTCCGTAGAATCTGAGGCACGTCATGCTGTGTTCTTAGGTTTATCGCGCCATTTGTGGACTCTGACATGACGTATTATAGCCATACTGTCAAAACAATATAGGTCGCTTGGAGCCTCTCAGTTTTGTGGCCTCGTCACCGAGCCGTGTCATTCCACTTGCTATCAACATGTCTCAGTTGACCATTTCATTTATCATGAACGCAACTTGTTTCGTTATCGAGATCGGTGTGGACAGTTCGTTCGAAAATGTTGTCCAGATTGAGGTGTGTTGCTCTCTCGAAACCCGCTTCATCTTGAGAAACGATATATTCACGATACGAAGGTCGTTTGGTTTGGGTCGACACAAAACATTCGCATCATACTGAGTTTGGTTAGGTGATCACGAACTAGGATAACATGTTGATGCATGTGAGTACTGATCGAACTAGGTGGTGCAGGTTATGAGATTTAACGCAATCCTTAGAATTATCGTTTTTGTTAGCAAACTGATTTCTCTAGGACTATCCAAACTAAGTGCAGATGCTTCTGATGGCGGTTTAGAATTTATAGTTTTATTTCACCGAAGGCAATTCGGACATGTGTGCGATCTGTGTGTGTGTCCTGACCTTTTCTGCTACATTGGTTTGTGCGCTGTTTTGATCCGGAGGGCTTTGCTGACTGCGACCTCCGTCGTTGCAGGTTCAACCATGTCAGATTGGCCAAAGGGGAACAGTCAGAGTAAAGGCAGATGCCTCCGTTGTGAGATGTTCGTTGTGCATGGTATCAGTGTGTTGTGTTCTGGTTGGGTTTGTTCTTTTCTCTCTTGCCTGATCCAATTCTCTTTATGTGTGATTGGTTTGTCTGTGCTGTATTATCTCTATGTGAATGGGCCGAATGTCTTGGGTTGTGACTGTCGAGTCTGTTCTGGATGGTTGATGCTGATGCGTATGTGTGCGTGTGTGTCACCAGCTGCCTTGCGGTACAGGCGGTTGAGCCAAAAGCTTTGGTCGAGGGCCCTAATCGCTCTCCTCTCTCGGTCTGGGCGTCCTGGCAGTATCATAAGCTCATAAAAACCATGAATATACAACAAAAACCAAATACCATACTGCATCGGCCGTCGCGCAGAATAAACCGGGTGGCCCTATCTGCTGTACATTGCAGGGTGGATAGGCGAAAATATACTACTGCCAATCACTCACCCTCATACTGTCCCACCAATATTAATCCCCGGGTAGATAATGCTCACTCAAGTTTCAGTAACCCGAAGGGCAACCTTAGACAGGCCACGGGACGCAAGATGCTCTACGTTGGAGCATGGAATGTGCGCACGCTGCTGGATCGATGCAGCTCTAGCAGACGGCCAGAACGGCGCACTGCGCTGGTCGCGATGAAACTGCGTCGCTATAGGATCGATGTAGACGAGGCTTGTGGACCAAGGTAAGTTACGGGAAGCAGGTGCTGGGTACACCTTCTACTGGATAGGTTACCCGACAGACGGTGCTCGGGAGCATGGTGTCTGTTTTGCAGTCAGTGATCGCATCGACGCTTTGATGATAGGCGAACCGCACGGCATCAGCCCTCGAATGCTGTCTATGCGCCTGCGACTCGGCCGAGGTAAGTGTGCTACTTTTGTTAGTGTTTATGGTCCAACTATGTGTCACACTGATGATACAAAGTACCAGTTCTATGATCAGCTGTCCGCCACAATCCGATCGGTGCCTGTGACTGATCGACTGTTTGTTCTGGATGACTTGAACGCTCGAGTCGGGCGCGACTCAATAGCTTGGCCGGGAGTCCTCGGACCCTACGGCATTGGTTCAGTGAACGAGAACGGTGATCCTCTGCTCTGCCTGTGTGCTACTCACGAGCTGGCTATCACGAACACCCGATTCCAGCTGGATGCGAGCGACATCACGACGTGGACCCATCAACGAAGTGGTCATCACCACTTGCTTGACTACGGGATTGTGCGACAGCGCGACATTCGTGAGGTGCGTATCACACGAGTAATGAGCGGCGCTGAATGTAGCACCGATCATAGACTGATCAGGAATAAATTATTTATCTATGTAGGCAAGGCTGTTTATTGTAGATCCGGACAACGGCGGAACGTGGATGTCAAACGACTGGACAAGTGCAAGACGAAGGCTGCTTTTCAGTGTGCCGTTGCTGCTAATCTAAACAACCCTCTTGTATCCACCGCGGCCGTGAGTATGTGGCAGTTCATCAAGGAACGGATCACGATGGTAGCCACTGAGACGATTGGTGTCAAACGCCAGAAACGTCCGGATTGCTTCGATGACAACAACGTGGTTACGCCGAACTGGTACGCGGGAAGAATACCGCGTTTGCTGCCTCCACAGTGGACCGGGTCAATGAAACGAAGAAGGCGACGTTCCAAGTTATCCGCCGTCAATTGGCCCAGCGTGTTCACGGAATCAAGGATGAATGATGGAGGAAGCAAGTGAACGGATGCAGGGCTACGCCGATCGCCGACAACACAGTCAGTTCTCCGATTCGCTTAAGGCGATTTCCGATTCATCCGTCCAGCCGACCGAATCGGTTGACGTGGACGCCCACCGTTTGTGTAGCCAGAGGATATCATAAAGGTCTGCCGCAAACACTTTGGTAGCTTACTAAATCGTCCTGCTACCATTCATTGATTGATCGTGAACAGCCTGCCGCAAAAGGCCATCAAGCTTTCACTTACTCTCGCTCGTGACTTAGTATAGTTGCAGAGGGCGATTGGTCAACTTAACAACGAGAAAGCTGCATGTGAAGATGGATTGCCAGGTTACATACCTCGGTAACATACCTCAACTATGCGCATGCTTCTGTTCACAGAGGACAGCGCGCTATTCGCATACACCGAAGACGAACTACAGCGACTGACCACGGCTTTTTCGACCGCGGCATTCGGACTGGATAGCAACACAGGTAAGACATTTTCTTCATTTCAGCCTTCCCCGGGTGGAGGTGCTGTCTGTATACCTTCACACCAAATCCGTGTTGATGGATATGCTGTCAATAGCTGCACAGATTTCTACTATTTGGGTAGCAATCTGTCCACCGATCTGTCCGTGGACCGCGAGTTGAGAGCTCGTGTGGCAAAAGCTAGTACTGCTTTAAGACGTCTTGAAAGACGTGTTTGGGAGAACCACAGCCTGAAGCCGAGCACTAAGCTCTTTGTCTACCGCTCAATGGTGCTGTCCATACTGCTGTACGACAGTGAAACGTGGACATTGTATCAGCGGAATGTGCGCCATCTGAGCAGCTTCCATGTGAAATGTCGGAGGCTCATCTTGAGTATCCGGTGACCGGACATGGTTCCGAACACTGAGATACTGCGGCAAACGAACATGAACGGGATGGAAGTCTTGCTGATATGGACTCAGCTTCGTTGGGCAGATCACGACCGTCGGATGGGCAATGACCGTATACCGAAGCAGCTGTTGTATGGACAACTATAATTAGGCAACAAAACCCTGATGGTCAAAAGCGGAGATATCAGGATGTTATCTTGGAGATCTTTCGCGTTATAACATTGATTTTAGATTTTGGAAAGACTTTGCGTTGAACCGGACGGTCTATGAAAATATGATCTGGACGGGCGTCCGCAAGTTCAGTGGGCAGCTATTTCGTGGACTCGAACGGAATTGCGCAGTACGCAAAGGAGCCATCGGTACCATAGGTCGTGGTGATATGACTATATGGCGTTGCGATGTGTGCGGCCGTGAACGCGCTGGTCGTTTTGGATTAGTAAGTCAACAACTTACTCACAGTGCACCGTCGGCGAAGAGACGACGAGTACGTTAGGTTCATGTATGTCATATCAGTATATCCATTCTACTTCTTTAATTTTTGCATCGACCAAGAATATGGTCGTTGGACAACTAATCCACTCCTCTTTTCAGAAACTTGGGTGTCTGTGATCTTCTACCCATTCTTTACTTGAGCTTCGTTGGTGTACTGTCTGATGAATCGTTTGCCTGACTCTTCCTTAGTCCAACTTCGGATTTTGTTTTTCAACTGTATCCTCTCTAGAATGCATTAACATGAACTCGTATACTGAAATGCTTCTTGTATTTTATTTTACGTGACTTTCTTGTCAGTTTAGATCGTGTCATTGCAATCTCTCTCTCTGTTTATTTTCCGAGAGATAAGGGTTTCTTTTTCCTGCTATCCATTCAGTTGGCTAATCAGCATTGGCCGGCTGGACACGAAGGCCTCACTCAAACACCTACTCGTCTTATTCCTTCAGGTTTACACCGGTTACGTGATATGTGAGTGGAACCGCAAGTGGTGCAGCGCAAGCCACTTGGGTGATGGTTTTAAGCGCAGGCGTCCTTTGGCTTCGGTCATCGTGACAGGCTAATCCGTGTCGGATGCTGCCAACCATGTGTGTGTGTGTCTCGCTCTCTGACTCCGGTCATGTTGAGTTATGTTTGATCACACTGTTCTCAGTTCAGGTTTCCGGACAGCATCCGCGTACAACTTGATCTGGGCGCATCTATCCCGGTGTAACCAGATCGTTCTGCAGGGACGCACCGATGTATGCCTAATAATGCCGTTTACATTTTTTTTAGAGGCAACCGGTACAATCCATGCAATGTATTTTCTGCCTCCATCCTAGATTTCGCGTCTAGTTAACGCGTATCTGTGAATAATTACCAAATGCGCCACGAACCAAATATCTACTGAATAATGTTCCACTACACACGAAACAAAAGCTTACCTATGTGAGACTGCAAGCTGCAATATGTTTCGTCAGATTACATACTTCATTCACAGATGATAGAATCCGTTCAGTTTACGAGTCTGTCAAGTACCGCCAGAGGTGGGCTATTCCACCAACAGGTCGTCATTACATTCCGAGATTATGGCCACTTTGAGTTCCTCCAGTGTTTGTTGAACGTTCTTCGTAGACCTTGTGTTCGATTTAACTCCACGCCGCATAACACGAACAGCAGAAAAACCATCTGTTAACATGCGCGGTCGAGCACTATGTAGATCGTGGTCACTGTCAGTTGCAACGAACGTTTACATCAACCAATATGCCGAATTACAGGTAACCGATCGCGTATCCGCGATCTCTCTCAAGTTTCCACCACAGGTGGCACGAATAAAAGCCAGTTCAATACGCTGTTTGCATGTCAGATTATCAGTAAATCGTTCACATACTTGCGTCCCAGTCGTGCATCACGAATATATCGTTTCTCA
>JTDE01000383.1:104541-114568 GCA_014338405.1 Paragonimus skrjabini miyazakii
AGTACAGCCAATGTCCTCTTTGACGGTAGACCGGATTCCAAGGAAAATAAGTGGTAAACGTTCACTCCACTTCGTTGCGTCGGACTGAGCGGTTATCGAGGCTTTCAAGAGAAAAGAGAGAATCTTGGTCCAAAGATTAACGAGACTGTCTCCGCAAATTACTCCCAAGTCTAATCGAAAGACGAGCGCAAGTTATTTTGTTCCGCTCTCAAATGTGTGCTACAGGGAGAAAAATACAGAGTATTTATATGATGCATGGTGACTTACAAACATTCTCGAATTGGTAGGTAGGATGACAGTTAATAGAAATAGTAGTTAAGGTCACTAGGCCACCAATGAGCAGAGGAGAGTGAAGGTCGATCAGGTAAAATGGCGACGGTTATCTCCGGATTTTTCCGGAAATCTCTCTTCAGTCTGTCTGAACAAGATCGTTTTCTCGGGGAAGGAGGTGGTTTTGGACAAAAAATACGAGGCTCCCTAACACCTGCTCTTTGACGATTGTCGAGTTGAATCGAGGACTGCTTCCAAAGATCGATTTGAATGAGTTTGACAAGTTTACTACATTTATTTGTCTGCCGTTTCAACCTCACATGATGCTTATGCTCAGCGACCTGGAACTGCAACGTCGGCTCTGTCGAATGTTCGGCACCCGGAGGTCATTCTCAGTTCTTCACTTCGAATGCGTACAATAATATATTAAGTTGTGCGGTAGATTCTACCTAACGGCACAATGCATCTCCGCGGTTTCGACGAATATGGTCCATGTGTTGCACACACTTGACTTTGCCGACATTCACCTCATAGACGACTGATTCTCTACGTCAGATGATCATTCCTCTCTTTCAGTCCTGTGGCCCAATGAACATATGTGCAAGGAAGGGTTCGCCGATCGTGAAATGTCGTACACAAGCCCCCTTGTCTTCGACTGAACTGTCTTTCCATTCTCAAACTGCGTGTGTGGTTTTTGCAAGAACATAACTCATCCATACAACGGCAGAAGTTGGATGTCAAACGACTGGAGAACTGTAGGACGAGGGTGCCTTTCAGTTTGCCGTTGCCGCTCGTCTGTAAGACACCCGTATATCCGCCACCTTTGAGGAAATGTGGCAGCACCTCAAAGAGCAGATCACAACAACAGCCACCATAGACGATAGGTGTCGAAAACCACAAAGGTCTAGACTGGTTAGACGACAACAACGTGGTTAACTCCAGTTTGGTATGAGAGAAGAATGTGGCGTTTGCTACCTCCATAATGGACCCAGAAAATAAAAGCAAGAGACCGATATTACGGAGTACTCGCCGTCAACTGACCGAACGTGTTCGAGGAGTCAAGGACGAATGATGGAGGAAGCAAGGTGAACGGATGCAGGGCTACGCTGATCGCTGACAACAAAATCAGTTCTCCGATTCGCTTACGGCGATTTCCGATTCATCCGTCCAATCTACCAAAACAGTTGACGTGGACGCCCACTGTTTGTGCAACCAGAGGATATCATGAAGGTCTGGCGCAAACAATTTGGTAGCCTATTAAATCGTCCTGCTACCATTGATTGATTGATCGTGGACAGCCTGCCGCAAAAGGCCATCAAGCTTTCACTTACTCTCGCTCGTGACTTAGTATAGTTGCAGAGGGCGATTGGTCAACTTAACAACGAGAAGGCTGCAGGTGAATATGGATTGCCAGGTGAAATCCTGAAGAAGAATGGCGGATCGGTGATGAAACGTGCGCTGCTCCAACTGGTTCACTCCATCTGGGAGCACGAGGTGGTGCCACAAGAATTCAAGGATGCTGTGATAGTACCTTTGTTTAAAGGTAAGGTTAGTGAGCAATGCCCCGACACCTATCGGGGCATCAGTCTGCTGAGCTGCGCAGCCAAGGTGCTTGCTAGAATCCATCTGAACCGGCTGAAAACGGATGTCTTGGAGGTCAATGTTCCTGAGGAACAATGTGGATTCTCGGCAAATCGAAGTACTGTTCGACCTGGTGTTCGCTGCTCGACAGCTTCAGGAGAAGTGCCAGGAATGGAACCGTCTCCTGTATGTCTTCTTCGTAGACTTCACCAAGGCGTTCGATTCCGTGAGCCGCGAGGCACTGTGGACGGTGCTTGGCAAGTTTGGATGTTAAGGTAAGTTAGTCAATTTGATTAGATTGTTGCATGTGAGCATGACGGCAAAAGTACAGTCGTGTGGATCACATTGTGACGATTCTGGTATTGTCACTGGTGTGAAGCAGGATTGTGTCCTGGCTCCGTCCCTATTTAGCTTTTATTCGAATGCCATGCTAACAGCTGCTTTTCAGGACTCTGGGGAGGACGGTGTTAAGGTAGAGTACCGGACGATGGCAGACTACTGAATATTCGACGTCTCGGCGCACCAACCCGGTTACATACCTCAGCTATGCGCATGCTTCTGTTCACAGAGGACAGCGCGCTATTCGCATACACCGGAGACGAACTACAGCGACTGGTCACGGCCTTTTTAGTCGCGGCATCCAAGTTTGGACTGGATATCAACACAAGTAAGACATTTTCTTCACTTCAGCCTTCTCCGAGTGAAGGTGCTCTCTGTACACCTTCACACCAAATCCGTGTTGATGGAGATGTTGTCAGCAGCTGCACACATTTCTACCACTTAGGTAGTAATCTGTCCACCAATCTGTCCGTGGACCGTGAGTTGAGAGCTCGTGTGGCAAAGGCTAGTACTGCTTTAGGACGTCTTGAAAGACGTGTGTGGAAGAACCGCAGCCTGTAGCCGAGCACTAAGCTCTTTGTCTACCGCTCAATGGTACTGTCCATACTGCTGTACGACAGTGAAACGTGGACATTGTATCAGCGGTATGTGCGCCATCTGAGCAGCTTCCATGTGAAATGTCGGAGGTGCATCTTGAGTATCCGGTGGCCGGACATGGTTCCGAACACTGAGATACTGCGGCAAGCGGACAGGAACGGGATGGAAGTCTTGTTGATGTGGAATCAGCCTCGTTGGGTAGATCACGACCGTCGGACGGGCAATGACCGTATGCCGAAGCAGCTGTTGTATGGACAACTATAATTAGGCAACAAAATCCTGATGGTTAAAAGCGGAGATATCAGGATATAATCCTGGAGATCTTTCGCGTTATAACATTGATTTTAGATTTTGGAAAGACTTTGCGTTGAACCGGACGTTCTGTGAAAATATGATCTGGACGGGTGTCCGCGAGTTCAGTGAGCAGCTATTTCGCCGACACGAACGGAAGTGCGCAGTACGCAGAGGAACCATCGGTGCCATAGGTCATGGTGATATGACTATATGACGTCGCGAAGTGTGCGACCGTGAACGCGTTGGTCGTTTTGGATTAGTAATTCATCAACTTACTCATAGTGCACCGTCGGCGGACAGGCAAAAAGTACGTTAGGGTTAAGCAGGATATATCTGTTGTGTCCTTTTCTTCTTCACATCAACGAACGACTACCGTCACTCGGAACTCACCCGCTCCCATTTTCACAAAAATGAATATCAGTGGCCTTCTAACTTTCCTTCTCTTCAGCCTTGCTGGTTTGCCGTGTGATGAATGTTTTGTCTGCATTTTTCCAGTTCAACTTTGCATTGAGATTTTACTCCATATCTTCTCTAAAGTTCAGTGGCATATACTGTTATACCGGAATACTTCTTGCAACACTTTTCTTCACAGAGTAAATCTTACCATTCCAGTTTGACTGTATAGTTTTCGAGAGACAGGGGTCCCAATTTCGAGCTAGCCTATGAATTGGTCAACCAGCATCGAACAGCTGAACACAATTATCTCACTCACATATCTGCTGGTTTTGTTCATTCGGGCTTACACTGTGCTAGCGGAACGGCAGGTGGCACAATGCAAGCCAATTGCGCTGTTGGTTAAGCGCAGTCGTACCCTTTTGGCTTCGCACATTGTGACAGACTATTTCGAATGAGATGCCGTCAACCGTGTATATGTGTGTGATCTTTGCGGATAGCAGCCATGACCAGTTGCATGTGTCAGTGTGTTCTTGCAGGCAGAGCAGTGAACATCAAATAGACCAAACTGGGGACCGGCATGAAACGTAATGTGCTGATGGGAGGGTGGGACAAATTCTTCATGACTCATCAACTACAGGGCGACCATGGCAACAAAGTAAATACGGCCTGCAGACCAGAGGGCTTACCGAAATTGACCTAAACGAATCAAGTTGTACGCGGATGCCGTCCGGAAAACTGAACTGAGAATAGTGTAATCCAAAATAACTCCATATGAACGGAGTCAGACACACACACACAGATCGAACTAGTCAGCCTAGGGCACACATATCCGAATTGCCTTCGGTGAAATAAAACTATAAATTCTAAACCGCCATCAGAAGCATCTGCACTTAGTCTGGATAGTCCTAGAGAAATCAGTTTGCTAACAAAAACGATAATTCTAAGAATTGCGTTAAATCTCACATGCATCAACATGTTATCCTGGTTCGTGATCACCTAACCAAACTCAGTATGATGCGAATATTTTGTGTCGACCCAAACCAAACGACCTTCGCATCGTGAATATATCGTTTCTCAAGATGAAGCGGGTTTCGAGAGAGCAACACACCTCAATCTGGACAACATTTTCGAACGAACTGTCCACACCGATCTCGATAACGAAACAAGTTGCGTTCATGATAAATGAAATGATCAACTAAGACATGCTGATAGCAAGTGGAATGACACGGCTCAGTAACGAGGCCACAAAACTGAGAGGCTCCAAGCGACCTATATTGTTTTGACAGTATGGCTATAATACGTCATGTCAGAGTCCACAAATGGCGCGATAAACCTAAGAACACAGCATGACGTGCCTCAGATTCTACGGAAACGTTGTTAGGTTTCGGTCAATCGTTCAGTAGTTTGTAAATCTGTGTCGTTCATGAATGTGTGTTTTGATTATCTATCGTCTGGTGAGGAAATGATCATGATGGCACAATCGGCTAGGGAAATATCGTATATTTGGTCTGTCCATTTGCAGTCACTGATGCATGCTGGTTGCTAGTCTAGCGTTGCTGTTCAAGCGCTGAAACGGTTATAGGGACGTGCATGGATAGCCAGGTGTTATTGATCGTTGACCGTGGTGGTCGAAACGGTGGGACGATCTGGTTGAACGATTTGACTGAAAATGTACGTTCTCGACTGTACCAGCTAGTTTGGCTGTGGTTACGGGTTTGTGTTGTGCGTGTTCGATCAGCCAACTCGGTTGGTGGGCCTGGTAGTTGAGTGAGCCTTTTGATCATAACTGCGGGTTTTGTTGCTAGGGCTTAGTGATGATGCCTCGAAGATTCGCGTGTGCAGTAATGTTTACGCTCTTCACGATTCGGCCGGATGATAGCCTTCTTTTTGAGCATCATTCTTCAGATAACTCCTCGATTGTTCTACGTGGCACGGAAATCTTACTTTTCAGCCGTACAATAGCCATCGTTTTGATCATGACCAAATTTAGGAATACTGTAGGATCGGCATTAAATGAAGTACGAAGAAATGTTGAATTCAAGACACGACTTAACATCATGAATGAAAAACGGTCGAATGTGAACGCCTGGCTTTCCTTGGACTGAGGGATGCTTTATGGAATATGGGTGCACAGTAAGGCAGAACGACAGGTAGCTAAGTTGTGGTCTGCTTGAAAAAATTAATACCGGCCTGCCAGCATTACTTTCGGGTGTCATTGAATCGCAAGAATTCAATAAACTGGATTGTGTGACGTCGATCGGTTAGGTTCACAGACGTGATTTGTTTGATTTTATACAGCCTACCCTCAGTTTACGTACAACGATAATCCACTGAGTTGGCTCGTTCACATCGGGGTTAAAAACGAACATAAGTCAGTCACATGATCCACTGTGTATGAAGACATTCCGAGACTCAGTGTGTCCTACTTGTCAATTGTTCTGACACAACGAGCAACATTTCAACAGTAAGCCGTTTTGTAGTTGGTAAATAACTAAACAAATAATTATATAGAGCTGACTTAATTTCGCTTACACGTTGCTTTTGAATCTCAGCCAGGTCGTCATTGATTTGGATCAAATAGTCTTTGTCGGCCCTTATCCAGTCACGCAGCTGTTCGCACACTGATCGGAGTATGTTCATTGCATTGGGGAAAAGGAATAGAATTGGAGCAGCCTGACACAGAAAAATAAAGACAACTGTTGCTTCTGAACAGAATCGTTGGAAAAAATGTTCACGTAACTGAAGGTTTTGAAGTATTTTAAAAACAAAATGGCACCTGAAGTCACTACCAATTTCAGAGACTTGGATTCAATCACACGGTCTATGGCTGATTTCACAGGGTGCTCATGACTCACACTTCTGTACTGTATACCTAAGCCTTACTAGTAAGTTACGTTTAGCTGAGTAACCTGACCATTTATGTCAACCAGTGGCGTACAACATGAAATCGAAACGTCAGCACTTCGTAAGTTCTGCCGTTTGATAATACCTTGCTGCACATGTAACCGCCACAAAACCCCAAATGAAATTTGTTCAGTCAAGTTTACTTCCAGTTGACGCGCTCAGCACCAGCCGACAAGCAAACCGCAATTATAACAAAACACAGTCTTATCACGGAAGAGCAGCCAGAATTCTAATGCCGGTCATGTCAAGGATACTTACTACTAAAGAGTCCTAACTGGGGAGTCTATTAGGATGCGAAAGTTGCGACCGAATGTGGATGATGTCAAACTGTAATTTATGGAACCACTTCTGGCAACTGACTGTTCGATATGATCTCTGCGAGGTTATAATAATACTGAATTGATAAACAGCGGCGTTTATACGTTATCAAAGTGAGTGAGCAGATGCCAGTATCAGGGGGTATAACCAGGTTGATGAGCCATCGGTTTTTTATCTAGTGAAGTTGGAAATTCGAACGGCGTGAACCCACTGAAAAATCATTTATAATCTTGGTCGCCCCACCTTCTCATCAGGATGCCCACTAAATTCCTCCTTGGCTATCTCTTCCTCTGATGTGTCCTCTTGTTTTGTTTGTCTAATTGCTTGAAGTTTGCGAGTATACTACAGCTTAGTATTCATTTATCAGATTGCACAGTCGTCAAAGTTAAGTTAGCTTGATCTATCGCTTGGACAGCTGAGCGATGAAAATGTTCCAAAGTATAGTCCCTAAACCATCAATGTTAATTGCTCACGGACTTCTTGGTTTTAAGTTATAAATTGTGATTACTGTTGAGTAATCGTGGATTTGGTTGATTTTAAGTTAAACATCACTCATACTTGATCGCAGTCTTCATATTTAGACTTTCCAGTCGGCTCCTTTAGAAAAGAAACACTAGACTCGAGTTTCGCCCTACTTAGAGCTCGTCAGTAGTGTACATCCTTGATACTGCCAAGGCTAGAACTCCGGCCACGCTTTCGTGAGGCAACTGTTGGTCAAAACGGAGTTCTAACCTCGGTCGTTTCAAGGATGTGTACTACTGACGATCTGTAACTAGAGCGAAACTCGAGTCTAGTGTTTCTTTTCGAAAGATGCTGATTGTAAAGTCTTTTTGAATGGCGAGTTGGTGGACTGATGACGTATGGTTTTCCTCGATGGACGCTTATCACCAAGCCTTGGAACTGTGTAACTTGAGAGCAGTACAGTATATTTCATTATTTTAGGCGATCCACTGATGGAGAGCGAACAATTTGGCGAGCAATGAGTCACATTCGTGTTCAACAGCAGCAAACGCCTTGAGATCAAACATATAATACACCAGCTACCTTGATCATGAAATTCATCAAGTTTTAAATTAAGTACGCCTGTTTGAGAATAGTGTGGTTACACAGCCTACAAAAACACCAGAAAGTTGAGGGCAGTTCAGAGATAGCGGATGTACCTACCAGGCATGAAACGAAATTTCTCAAAGGTCGCAGGAAGATTTTTAGACCTCAGATGGCGATCACTGGAGATGAACATTACACCTTGAGGAGGGGATCCCACATTGTTTGTGTGAGGTCATAGTTTATAATTAGCGAACGATTCGTTGTGGTTTTCAATGTACACTGACGAGAAACTAGTCCATTTTATGCAAACTACTAACGAGAACAACCTTGACTCGTGACTTGCTATCCTCAGTCATACGGTGTGGTCTTTTGGGGACAAGTAAATCTAATCAATGAAATCTAGTACGTTTAATTAATAACTGTCCTGTTACTTTCAACTTGATCGTGCTATTTACTAAACCCTCGTACATATGTGGTCAGAACCTCGTAGGCGGTTATTTCGCACAATCGAACCAGTATGAACATGAACTCACTCGTGCTTTGGTTTGATCAGCTAAGACTTGAATTTGCGGTCCGAGCTGATTCAACTCGATTCCATTGGAACGAAAACTCAGAATCTGTTCACGAATCTCCAGGAATTGTTGCTGGATATGAAGTTAAAAATACGCAATGGAGACGAGTTCGTACGACAGCAAATCTAATTGTACATACTCGAACTCAACGAAAATTGTTACTGATGCAGTGCTTCAGATTCTGATATAAGAGTAAAATTACTGTCAGATGCTTTGAATGAATATGGATTATACCTAACATCCGATGAATGTGGTTCATAAGGAAGACTAACAACTCAAAACTCAGTAGGTTTTATTGGAAATAATCAGCCATCATTCCTTCTTCAACAGCTCCTGGTGCGTAACCGAGTAACATGTATATGAGGAGCAGCGATCATGCTATACTACTCACATCACTGCTACTCAGTAGTGGGGAGACAGAACATGGATTTTGACATTGAAGTAATCGCAGGAAAAATACAATAAGAAACATCGGAATGCAACATCACATGAAATGGTTCTTGGTATGTAAGGGAACGTAAAGGAACTGAACACTGACGTCTGTGGCAACCGTGACGGTCTGGGCCTAGTACCGTATGAGTGTTTTTGTTTGTGGTCATGTTGAAACGCATAACCCACCTGTTGCTTTCCTGAATGATTAATCATTTTGCCATTCGTGTTTTTGGCTCACAACACGAGTACTAGGCTGGTCTTTTTTAGTGTTCTCCTGCCTATCGCTCTTCGACAAGTGGGTATACTTGACAACCTCACTCTTGTCAGTCCAAATGAATTTGACGAAGTAGTGCACCCCGAAACTATTATTGCGTCATTCCATGCGGCCATAAATCGTATCATGGCGAACAGATTATCACTATTAAAGATGTTGGAAAACACTCTACAATAGGATGTAATCCGTTTACTTTGCTTGAAAGAAGCTCGGGTGGCCACTGGATTACAAAGTGATTCGTTTTTAACGACGTTTCAAAAACGGGATATAGCTGTACAAACTACTTGTTCGCGAAACCTCTATCTATTGTATGGTTTGTACTGACAGCATAGGCCAGACACGAATATCCTTTATCTGTGACTTCAGTTGTATCCCTGTTTATTGTCACCAGATTTGGTAGGTCATTTCAGAAGCAGTATCTGCTGACCTAACCATCCTATGTCCCCTATGCACTCTGTTCCTTTAACATTGTGAGATCGACCACGACGCTGTCTACCCAAGGCTATTCCAGATCGCTAGAAAGTCGTACAGAGTTGGAATTTGTTCGTAGCGAAACTAGATAGCTTGTCAAACATACTGCACAAGCTTACTGAAACTACTCTTATCAAACCTAATGCAGATATTCTCCAGCAGAAACAATGCAGTTTTTCTTACTGTTATTATTATCATTATTATTGGTAGTAGTAGTAGTAGTAGTAGTAGTAGTAGTAGCAGTAGTAGCTGCTGAGACAGCATCTGATCCCAAAGATGAATCACTCATTGGTGTTGAGCCGAGTCCACCCTAACACCCCCAAAGCCATGGACTGTACGGTTCGCCAATTTGTTCGACAGTGGCTCCGCCTTCCTAAAGACACACCAATCAGCTACATCCACACCCCAATTCGTTTGGGCGGTTTGGGCATTTCGAGTTTGCCTACAACTATTCCAATCTCGCATAAATCTCGAGTGGAAAGACTTCTCTCCAGTCAGTGTCCAGTTCTGCGGAATGTGATCAAGGATAATT